>JAOTOL010001516.1:915000-1130000 GCA_034440575.1 Imbricaverruca yamaguchii
TCCTCTCGTCGCAAGGTTCGATGTGAGGCCAGTGCCACATTCCTAGCTCTGGCTTTATAACTCTCAGCTTACTGATTTTGAGTTCTAGGCGCGTTGCTATTCAGATCGCATATATGAGAGATATGGATATCTGGGCGAAGGGGGCAGGCGAATTTTACGGCCATTAATGGTAGGGTGTTTGGCGGCAATATCGGCAGGTTGATTTCCAGCAAGTCCAACAAGGCTAAGGATCCAGCAGAATACGATATTTTTGTCGAGACCAGTTAGGAATTTAACGACGCGTAGAATCCTTTGGACAAGACTGTTATCCGGGTTGAAATGCTTAATTGCTCAGACTGCTCAAGGAGTCAGTGAAAACCACGTGATTTGTGCACTGGTCATCCTGGATGTAGTAGAGCTCGCAAAACAGCATATAGTTCAGGAGAAAAAAAACGACGCCTGCTTCCGTAAGCAGAAACATCTAACAGCGCGTCGACGCTCGCGCATCCCACGCCCGACGAGGATTTGGAACCGTCTGTGTAGATACGAGATAATTCACGGCACTGGTATATTTTTTGCCAACGCCAGCATGCGGAATTCTTCGGAGATGACACTCCCCTTCTTCGAGCAGGATAGAGTAAGGTCCGTTTGCACTGGGACAACCTGCCAAGGGTGATATTCGGAGTGACAGCGGGTGCCACAGCACCTCGTTTAATGTTGCATTTACAAAAGGTCGTGGCAGTGCGCAATGATAAAGGTAGGACAAACTGATTGCGGTATAACCGGCGTGGTAGCGATAGCCTTGAAAATGTCCGTTGATAGGTTGGGTGCTTTCGGTTCCGTGAGACACTACATGAGTAATTCGCTCCCAGTTGTGTAAAGCGTAACGCAAGAACAAGCCTTGTGACCGCACCTTTCTTCTGATCCCAGAAACGAAGAGCACCCTACTGCAGTCAGCTCCTGTGCGATACCGATCTGCTGTCGGCACTGTAGGGGTGGCGGCTTTGCCGTCGGTGGGATGTCGGGGATGGTGGCGGGTGTGGGTGCGCGGTGTTGTGGGGGTGTGGGTGTGCGGGGTGTGGGTGTGCGTGTGGGTGGGTGGGTGTGTGTGGGGTGAGTGGGGTGTGGGTAAAAGGGGTGTGGGTGTGTGAAATGTATTTTTTATGTTGTTCACCTCAACTGGAACTGATTGAACTACTTCAACTAACTGACTTATTGAGGGCTTGATCTAACACTCCTTTGTTGATTGTGCCTATGTCAGTGGTGTATTGTGTTGTTTTTCGCCGCCAACTCCACCACACATTCCCTAAACCCCAGCCGACGCGATGTTTGTTTGAGTTGCCATCCCTAACACGAATTTATATATGTGCGAGGTCAAAGTTTTGGGAACACCATATAGGTAAGTGAGCGTCTTCAGCCAGACTATAATTAATACGTTGCATTAGAAAATTGATGATAATGATATTTACCATTGGTTTAAATGACATGTTCCGTATTGGGACTTTTGGACGCTAGTAATAGTATAATTTTGTGCAATGTACCGCACGAAATAGGTGCCTGTGTTGAGCCCCAAGCGGCTTCCGCTGATCCTTAAATCTACCTACTCACGTTCATTCTCCTCATTCACTTCACATTCGCTCGCCCCATTCATGCTCTCCTTATTAATTCATGGATTGCTTGGTTCCCAAATTTAGCTCCCGACATCCCCCCCCTCAGCGATACACAAACACATAGATCGACAGACCATTGCTCTATTTTTGATGGTACGTTGGCCGAACAAATAAACCTTTCATTACCAAGCATGGCTGGCCTAACCATCATTAGCAGCGTTCCTCGTCTGGACAAAGTCTTAACTGCAACGAGGGGGCTCATCGTACTGACTACGAGGGCTGATACAAGTGCTCTGGTGTCTTTGGCCGACATACCTAGCCTTAAATTCGATCGATGCCGCACCGGGCCTTATTCGTCGTACACTTGCGACCCGGTCTGACGTATCCCACGGGCGGGCACGGATCCCTACCACGTTGGGCACGTACCTGGTCGTCGTTATACCCTAGCCGGCCCTACCATTTTTAGCCTCGGGGTTTATGGCATGCCAAACCCGTCCATGTGTCCCTCGAATCTCTGACACCAACCATGCCCACGTACAGAGTTTGGGGGTGGACAAATTACCGGGCAGTGTTTTGCCCATACCCTATAGTCCGGCGCCAGACTTCCGGAGAACGCAATGTGGTGGCCCCTTTATCGGCCCCTCCCACATGCATACCCTGTCCGCCACCTCACCTGCACCCCTGGGTGGCAGAGGTCAGCTGGATTTTGCGGTCAAAGATCTAGAGCCCAGTGAACTAATGCCACCGAAGTGTCCGTTCATCGCACCCTCTTGCAGTTAGACATTATCCAAACGCACGTCATATATATAATAATATTTTTGAAAAATTGAACTGGCTTGAACACTCACTACCACCACCCGGAAACGTTCAGTCCATAGAAGGACGGCTCGCAGGTCGGCTGCCTCGCTTATAAATTTACTTAATCGTACAAATTAATATCATGTACATATCCAAACACCCCGTGTGAATCATTCCACCTTGTCGGGAAGTACTCACGGTACTATCTCCGTCTACGGGTCGGCTGTTGATGAACCGGTCAGAGCGAAAAGCGCAGCGCACACCCCTCATTACCCGCGGCACGGCTGCCATTTCAATTCTGGACGTAAATATCCTCCCCTCCCTGCACCTGGTCGCTGAGGTATTTACTACGCGGGCACCGTTTCAAGAGGGTCGTAGTTCTTACGGCCTCCATTGCGTTAATCCCCGCGGACGGTCGCTGACTGCTATCGGTATTCGCCCCCTCGGAATTTGACCTAAATGTTACCGGGTTCCTCACGTAAGTTCGCCTGTCAACACACAGCGGAAGGGTATCCTTTGAGTTTAAGTGAAGTTTGGATGGCAAAGAAAGGGATTGCACCACGGCAGATGGGACAGTTACAATATTGTTTGCACTCTAAAGGCCGAACGCAATTGGATGGGAAGAGGAAGACAGAAATTGTTGCAAGCATAATTGTGCTGCAATCTGTCTTATTTTATCCGGTCCTGCTCTGCCGCTCCTCTTGTCCATCACTGCCGAAATACTACCACCGGTCTTTGCTGATGGCACCCGATAACTGATATGCTTAATCTAATATATTTACCTTTACATACGCCGCATCGCATTATGCACACACACTGCTCATACACTTTTCGCCATCTCTGACATCTCCGTCCACTTCCTCCCCATATTCAGCTTATCCTATTTGGTCCCCCATGAGATAGGTCGCCCCCAGCAATGAATTTGGTGAGAAGGCAGAAGCTGCGGAAGATAATTTAGGTTGGTTCGTTAAGGTTTGGGAAAGAGGAAGACATGTCGGAAGTATAACACTCACATGCCCGATGGTGGGTGGCGAGTGGCCTCAGCTGAGCACTTCACCTCCTCCATCCGAGAACTCAGCCATCTGGCCACCACTGGACGCCCCTGAGGCGTCGGTCCGGCGTCCACCGCCGCGCATCTTCCAGTCCCCTCTGCTCGTCTCTCTTCTTTCTCCGTCTGTCCTGTCCTGCTCTTAAATTTGCTATAGCCCCAATTCCTTTTTTCTGTACCCACTTCCAGGGCTTCGGAGTGAGCTCGCGCTCTTGATTGGATTTACCTTTGCCGCCTGGCGCCCTCATGGCGTTCTAGGTTCTCCTGAGCGTGGTCACCGACCTCACGGGCCGATGACCCTTCTGCCGGAAGTGATCCAGTTGGTGTTTGGATCCCCGTCAGCCAGCTGAAGGTGCCAGGCCATTACTCGGGTTCGGTTGTCATAGTCGCCCCTTTGGTCTTGGCGTCGGCGCCACTCGCGATTGCTTTTACTCGTCGGGACAAATGTGCGTAAGGGAAGGGTGGCTGGGATCAGGCTGGACGTCTGACGGCCTGTTCGGGTGGGAAAAAATGTGAAAGGTTCCTTACAGTGCCATCTTTCCCTGCTGCCGGCCAGGGCCCCTTGCGATGTTAAGCCTAACGGCCAATGCACACCAGCCGCTCAATACACGCCCGTTTTGCGTTCGAGTTGGTCGGCTGTATTTGCGAAACCACAGAATACGCGGATGCAACACTTCCGAGTTGGATTGTGTTGCGAGAGGTAAACTGATTAGAATGTTCACCATTATGACAATGCATCGCATCCTGGAGTTAATGCGATTCGTATAGCGTACCAACAGACTGAGGTTCTTCAAATAAAAGTTTCCTTCTCCGGCCATATTTGTCAGTTCCAGCACAAAACATCCTTCATCTGCACGCATTTGGAATTCGAGCAGATGCTCGAACACAAAACATCATGAGGCCCGTAACCGACAATAAATAACACCTTTCCTTGCGCTAATTTCAGATACCGGCCTATTTCTTCTTTCCCGTTTTACCAGACTTGGGCGCCACATCACTGGGATCCTTCCCTTCGGCAGAAGCCAGCTGCTTCTTCAGGTTCAGCAGCGCAGCGACTTGGGCGGCGATCTGCTGCTTATCCGCTCCCGAGCCCTTCAGTTTGCGCACCACATCGCCTTGTGCAGCGACTTCGGCCGTCAAACGTGCAACCTCGGCCGCACTAGCGCCGCCTGGCGAATCTGCCGATGCCGCAGAGGCCACCGCCAGCCGGCTCTTCAGGTCGAGCAGCACCTTGACCTGCGTCTGCACCTCGCCCTTGTCCGCCTTCGCCGCCTTCAATTTCCGTACGACGTCGGCCTGCTTGGCCACCTGAAGCTCAAGTGAGGCCACGTCTGTCGCCGCCGGCGTCGACTGGTCCCCGATCGGCGCCGACTCGGGCACCGCCGCCAGCTTCTTCTTCAGGTCCAGCAACACCTTCACCTGCGCCTGCACCTCGCCCTTGTCCGCCTTCGCCGCCTTCAATTTCCGTACGACGTCGGCCTGCTTGGCCACCTGAATCTCAAGTGAGGCCACGTCTGTCGCCGCCGGCGTCGACTGGTCCCCGATCGGCGCCGACTCGGGCACCGCCGCCAGCTTCTTCTTGAGGTCCAGCAGCACCTTCACCTGCGCCTGCACCTCATCCTTGGCAGCCTTCGTCGCCTTCAGGCCGCGCACCACGTCGCCCTGTGCCGCCACCCGCCGCTCGAGGTCGGCCCTGTCACCGGCGGCGGCGGGGGCCGGCTGCCGACCCTGATAGTGCTGACGCAGCTCCTCGGCGCGCTCCGGCGAGATCTTCTCGAAGAGCGGCGCCGGCGTGCCGATCCTGTGTCCGGCCGGCAGCGCGCGCACGAACCCGCCCGTCAGCACGTTGACCGACGCCGGCGCGTTCAGCTGCCGCTGGATGGCGGCCGACGTCTGCGGCATGTAGGGCTGCAGCATCACCGACAGCAGACAGGCGATGTTGACGGAGAGCGCGATCACGGAGCCGGCACGCCGCTGCTCGCCGTCCGAGCCCTTCACCAGCACCCACGGCTGGTTGGCCTGCATGTACTGGTTGCCTCTGCGCGACACGTTCAGAATGTGCCGGATGGCATCGCGCAGCCTGGCCGCCTCCAGTAGCGCCACGTAGTCGCGCAACTCGCGCGCGACGCGCGCGATGAGCTCGCGCTCCTGCTCGTCCACGTGCAGCTCGGGCACGAGGCTGCCGAAGCACCGCTGGCAGAAGGCGAGGCAGCGGTTGACGAAGTTGCCCAGGTTGTTGAGCAGCTCCGAGTTGTTCTTGGCGGTGAGGTCGGCCCACGAGAAGGCCGAGTCCTGGTTCTCGGGCCGCACGTACAGCAGGTAGAAGCGCCAGATGTCGCTGGCGATGCCAGTGTCGCGCGCGTCCGAGCCGAACACGCCGACGCCGCGCGACTTGGAGAACTTGGTCGTCTCGTAGTTGAGGTACTCGGTGGCCATCAGGTGGGTGACCATCGTGTACGGCCGGCCGGTGGCCAGCTGACAGGCCGGGAACACCACCGCGTGGAACGGCACGTTGTCCTTGGCCATGAACTGGTAGTAGTCGACGCGGCCGCGCGCCTCCCACCACTGGCGCCACTGGTCGGTGTAGGTGCGCGTCATGCTCATGTAGCCGATGGGCGCGTCGAACCACACGTAGAACACCTTGTCCTCGTAGCCGGGCAGCGGCACGGGCGTGCCCCAGCGCAGGTCGCGCGTGATGCAGCGAGGCTTGAGGCCGTCGCGCAGCCAGGCGTTGGCGATGACGCGCGCGTTGGCCGTCCACTGTGGCGACGAGCGGCGGAACCAGGCGCGCAGCGGCGCCTCCACCTTGGGCAGGTCGAGGAACACGTGCCGGCTGGTGCGCAGCTGCGGCGGCGCGCCGCACAGCTTGCAGCGCGGCCGGCGCAGCTCGACGGCGTTGATCAGCCGGCCGCACAGGTCGCACTGGTCGCCGCGCGCGTCCTCGTAGCCGCACAGCGGACACTCGCCCTCGACGAACCGGTCGGCCAGGAAGCGGTCGCAGCTCAGGCACAGCAGCTGCTCGACAGTGTCCTCCAGCGTGAAGCCGTTCTCGTGCACGGCGCGGAACATGTCCTGCGCGATCTCCGTTTGCGCCGTCGTGGTCGTGCGGCCGAAGTGGTCGAAGCCGATGCTGAACCAGTCGTAGATCTCGACGTGCAGCCGGTGGTACTTGTCGCAGAGTTCGCGTGGCGTCACACCCTCCTAGAGAAAACGTCCGATGGCGTCACACAAGGTAGGTATGCACCTGGCGGGTCAGTGCGCTGTATGCTGTCTCCTGCCACCCAGAGCAGCAGTACCACTGAACAATGGTGCACTCTGTATTGCACTGAATTGTACTATATATATATATATTGTATTATATTGTTGCTGCATAATGGGTGCAAGTCCAATAATCGCAACCTAGGACACATAACCACATGAACCAATTTTAGCCAGAATCGGAGGGGTGTCGCGAACACGCCCTGGCAATTTGTTCTGAAATGGCTCCAGACAACAGTTCACTTGTTGAAGATGATGTTCAGACATCAACAGTTCACATATACGATCATGGCATTAAGTGCTGCACACAATTAGCCACTCTGCGAAACGACACAGGTCATGTGTGTGCTTGGTTTGTTTTGCAAACGATATAGATCGGAAAAGATGCTGATGATGAATTGGGGTTTAGGGGCGCGAGATGGGAAAATATAACGATAATCTACCATTATTTGGTATTCTGAGTTTAAAAAGTCCTGTTCACCGGTCCTGGTGTACTAAAGCTGCATTTGTGAACAGAGCACACTGATCTTTAGTTACATCCTTAGCCATAAGATTTCGAATAAATCTTATGGCTAAAATTTCTAATAAATCTTATGGCTAAGGATGAAGGAGTGTCGCAAAACACTTGGTTCGTGTTAAGTATCGTAAACGGTAAATACGCAAAACATCACTGTTCACTCGATGCATCTGCCTTTAAAACGTGAAACCGACAAGTACCTCCCGTCACCTGCCAACAGTTCGTCCTCTGGACTACGCACAGTGAACGAAAATTGTGACGTCTATAATGACCAGCCAACCACAAAATCCATGGAATGCGAGGCTGCGGGTTTGCGGCTCACTACCCGGTTACTTCAGTTGGTAGAGCGCTGGTCTCGTGGATGGCACACAACCCACCCTGACAAGACAGTCTGCTTCTTCTTTATGTCCATCAAGGAAGTCACCAGTCTTGAAACGTCTGCCGATAAGCGGCCAGGAAGAATCGCCTCTAGCCGTGCGGCCCGTCCAGGCATTACCGGCACGTTAAACGTTGGTGCTGGCACGTTAAATATTGGTCACACCATCGTCCGTGGACGTGGGATTGAGCCAACGTCGGAGCTACGAATTTTCGACTGCAGGGTATATCTTGATAATGAATTATCAAAAAGGCCTTGGGAAAAATGTGGTTGTGATGTCCTCCACCCCAGTCACTTTGTAGCAAAGGTTCAAGGGTTTGTTGGGGCTCTGCAGCTGCTTACGAAGGAAATGTGTACGAGTTAGTTCATCCTTATCCAAGAGGATCACACAGTTACATTGGCCTTGCGGCCAATCCCTTTGCCACGCTTCTCAGTGCACTCCTGTTTGACAGTCACGTTAACAAGGGGAACCTTCTATTAAATTTAAGGAACTATCAAACTTGAACTAACGAACTATCTATCAGCAAGACAAAATCGCTGAGGAACCGAGAGTTCAACTTAAAGCTTAACTAAATCAAATAGGATGTAACAGGACGGTGACGATTCGTCCAACTTCCGAATCGGCAGGATCCTTAGTAGATGCCGTATGTAGGTTGTGGATCGACGTATGGTTGAAAGGCGTTGCCTAAAATATATTCTACTTTCCAATATGGACATATAAAGTCGCAGAGCAGTCGCTTTTCGTCCGATATGGATTGCCTAAATTTCAAGAATCGGAGAAAATCGTCGTAACCCGAGGAACGGTTGGAGGAGGTAAATTTACCCATTCTGCGAGTTCAAAGGTGACAATTTAAGTTAGGGAAAGGGCCGTCTGAAGTAGAAGTGTGTTAATTCTGAGGGGATATAATGAGTCTCAGCAGAACCATCTAAATTCGGCAGGACAGTAATAAATCGGCGAGTGACCGACTGAAGTCCGGGAGGGGCCGTCTAGTGTCGGAGATGGGCCGTATAGTGTCGGAGATTGGCCGTATGATGTCGGAGATGGGCCGTATAGTGTCGGAGATGGGCCGTATATTGTCGGAGATTGGCCGTATGATGTCGGAGATGGGCCGTCTAGTGTCGGAGATTGGCCGTATGATGTCGGAGAGGGAGAGGGGCCGTCTAGTGTCGGAGATGGGCCGTATAGTGTCAGAGATTGGCCGTATGATGTCGGAGAGGGACCGTCTAGTGTCGGAGATGGGCCGTCTAGTGTCGGAGATGGGCCGTCTAGTGTCGGAGATGGGCCGTCTAGTGTCGGAGATTGGCCGTCTAGTGTCTGGGAGGGGCCGTCTAGTGTCGGAGAGGGACCGTCTAGTGTCGGAGAGGGACCGTCTAGTGTCGGAGATGGGCCGTCTAGTGTCGGAGATGGGCCGTCTAGTGTCGGAGGGGCCGTCTAGTGTCGGAGAGGGGTCGTCTATTATCAGAGAGGACCCATCTATTGTCGGAGAGGGGCCGTTTAGTGTCGGAGAGGGTTCGTCTAGTGTTGGAGAGGGGCCGTCTAAGCATGGGTATAGTATTATATATTTTTGTTGGGACACAAGCCCAACGAATATAATTTTAAGGTCCACCAAAGATGCATGGGCCTTACAAATAACTACAGTAGTCATTGCGTAATTCATATTCTTTTCAGATAAGTCATTAATTTATGGATATAAACAATCTAGACACATTCCTTCTCTGCTTTCCTATCCATGCCATATTGGATTATGCATTGCGCGTTCATAACTTGTGGACAGCACGGTTTCGCCGAACAGAAGTGATTCAACAGCTGAGCAGAACTGCTTTAAGAACAGTTAGGGATGCCCATGTATACCACGGAAAGTATTGCACGAACCTTAAACGTATTATAAAAACACGTGACATAATGTACTATGCAAGAGCCACCGGCTCTTAAAACAAAGCCAAGGATGCTCGGACGACGAAAGCTGGATTCAAAACTCCGCCCATGCAGACAGACACCAACAAAGACCAGCACCTGTCTGGGCACCGGGCGCGGGGCCCGGCGGCGTACCTGCAGCGCCTTGGTCTCGGTAGCGGTGCCGTACTCGTCGGTGCCGCACACGTAGAGCGTGTTGTAGCCGCGCAGCCGGCAGAAGCGCGCGAACACGTCGGCCGACAGCACGCAGCCGATGATGTTGCCCAGGTGCGGCACGTTGTTGACGTACGGCAGCGCGGCCGTCACCAGCACGTTGCGGCGGCCCGGCTGCGGCAGCACGGGCGACACGCGCGGCGGCGGCGCCACCGTCGGCCCGGCCACGAACGTCGCCACGGCCGCGTCCACATCGGCCTGCGACAGCGCCTCCTCCTGGCCGTCGGCTGTGCTGTTGACCGCGGCGGCTGTGCTGTTGACCGCGGCGGCTGTGCTGTTGACGGCGGCCGCTGTGCTGTTGACTTTGGCGGCTGTGCTGTTGACGGCGGCCGCTGTGCTGTTGACCGCGGCTGCTGTGCTGTTGACTTTGTCGGCTGTGCTGTTGACCGCGGCCACTACGCTGTTGACGGCGGTCACCACGCTGTTGACCGCAGCGGTTGTACTGTTGACCGCGGCCACTACGCTGTCGACAGCCGCTGTGCTGTTGGCCGCTGTGCTGTTCGCGACAGGCTCGGCAGCGACACCGTCAGTGCCGGCGGCGGGCAGCGCGGTGGCCAGCACGGCGGCGCGGCCGGCCTCCACGCCGGCGTCGCCGTACAGCCGCCGGAGCGCGGCGCGGCAGTGCGGCGCAGCGGCGGCGGCGGCGAGACGCGCCGCCAGCGGCTGCGGCACCGACACGTGCCGGCCGCCGTGCAGCGCCAGCAGCGGCTGCAGCGTGGCCCAGAGCACGGCCTCGGCGGCGGCCGGCAGCGGGCCGGCGGCCGCCAGCTTATGCAGGGCGGCGGCCAGCGTCGCCTCGGCGGCCGGGTCGCGCCGGCCGGCCAGCGCCGCCTGCAGCCGCCGCAGCACGAGCGGCTGCAGCGTCACGCCGTCCCAGCGGAGCCACACGTCCAGCTCCGGCTCGGCGGCCAGCAGGTGGCGCGCGCCGGCCGACGGCGAGAACAGCACCGGCCCGGCTGCCAGCTGCAGCACCGGCAGACCGCCCAGCGAGAACTTCCAGACCGGGTCGACTCCATCGGTTGGCGGCCGCACTGTCAGGGGCTGGTGTCCCAGCTCGGCAGCCACCAGCAGCTTCAGCGACACAGGGTGAAATGGCGGGCTCACCAGGGTGTTGCTGCTGGCCATATTTGATCCTGAGGGGTACAGTCAGTGGCATGACTGCCATGCATATCTGCAATGACCCTGATGAACGACTACAATGATCCACATGACCCCCAGGCTAGCTTTCACACTAAGTATGGCATAAAAACCAATGGGGTGCCATCAGAAAGCCCTCAACTAACAGCACCTGAAAATGGCATTAGGTTATGTTTAAGGTAATTATGAAAATCAATGTTGAGATTTTTAAGGGGAAAAATTGCCTTTTCAAAAACAGTTTGCATCTGCATATTAGGGTACTTTAGTTGTGCAATGCAATGCAACATCAAGGAAATGCATCAACAATTTGGCAGCATAAAGTTTGGGGGGGGCATGAAAGGTCTCCCAAGATGAGGCTGATTAAGGACTTTAAGAACAGCACCAATGACAACTGTACAGACTATATGACAATGTTGACAAGCATAAACAATACTAATGACACATATCATCAGTGACATGGTGTGATTTCATTCTGTAGGTCAAATAAGCACAACCCTATTAACTAAATACAATATAATGTAAACTGAAACACCAGCTGTATGACATGCATGTGATGCACTTTAAAGAAAAGCTAGCTATCACATTTTTGCTTCATGACTTATTATTGCATGCATTGCATTTGTTCTCTTTCTGTCATTACAGTCAGGGGCAGATACAGAAATTGCATGGGCGATTATTGGGGGTGGGGAGGGGTGGAATGTCTGATGGAGGACAATTTCCTCAGAGGGGTGTTGCTGCTGGTCCTTGGATGGGTGACATTAGCTGAAAAATCACTGGTGTGGCTGAGATGCACTCAAACTTCATGCATTTCTCATTTGCTCTTTTTTGCACCTTTGGCTGAATGTGTGGAATTGTTAACCACAATTCAACACTACCTGAACTTTGGGGTGGTGATGCAACAGGGTTGGATATATGGCCTTGTCCTGGATGTTTTTGACCAAGATTATCTTCTCTTGGTAATTATCCACTCCTTTTATTGACAAAATATGAGTGAAGTTGTTCAAAATGATCGCAAGCCCTTCCTGTTTCATAATGATGGCCAAAGCTGGCAGCAGTGTGAAATTGAGGCACTGATTGAGGTATTGGGGCATAAATTGAGGTAACAGAGCAAAAGCTGTCCCCTCCAGCCAGTGTCCAAAACTTCTTTTTTGTAGCATTGAGGGGAGGAGGGTGATTTCAAAAATGCTAACTAATGTTTAAAAAGTGCATATGCACATGGATATTTCCTATTGATGAGCTACTTTCTATGACATTTCTTGATTATTTGATGATGATAATGATATGAATAATGTATCTGCTGCCTTTACCAGTGGGCAATGCTGCTGCTACAAGCCATAAGTGCTTTTAAAGATACAAATCTCACTCATACCATGTAGCAAAGAAGCAAAAGTGGGACTTGATGCAAAAATACAAAATATATAAATAAATCAGCATTAAGTATGATTTTCCAGTTAAACATCAGAATTTCAGGGCACTGCTTGGAGCTTGGAGTGCCCTAAACCTCTCTTCTGCAAATCCAGGATTCCAAAACATAAATCCAATCCTGGAGTGCAGTGCACTCAAGCTTGCCATAGGGGTGCCTCAGCTATAAAAAAATATGTGGAGTAGGAAGGGATGCAATAGTGTGTCTCCTCAGGAATGCCACCTGTTCACATGCCCCCTGCATCTCCTCTGTATCTCACCCAGATGGTCCACAGTTCTCAGTGCAGTTTCTCACATGAAATAATGGCATAGTCGCTGAGTGCACATTAAAAAATATGTGTGAACTGGTCTGGTTGAAGCCTACATAGCAACTTCTGCATCTACATTTTGTTGTGGAGAATGCCATCTGCAAGATATTTACCATTAAGAATCACACCACTTAGCATTGACATTGCCAATGATTACTTCTGTGATACAATGATATTAGGTGATCAAACATCAGAATGCTTTAGAAGATTCAACTAGTGCATAAGGTAAGGGTTAATTTAAGGTATGGTCTCACAAGGTGTACTGCTGGCCACCCACCCCATGCCAGCAATCCCATCAAAAGAGCCATACATTGCAGTCTAGACATTGACCCTCTTTTGGATCTGCTTGTCATGCAAGAAGAGATTATCTATATACTTTTGCTCTCCCAAAAAAAACATACCAATCCAGGCTGTGATTTTTGTAAATATATAGCTCTAAGGATTGGAGTTTAAGGGTGCATCAACTGCATTGGGCATGCAGCATGCATAGCTCTTAGGCCAGTTTTTTGTTTTTAAAAATCCATATTTTTGTAAATTCTGATGTGATTTGTATGAACCATATCTTCATGTCTTTGGGAATTACAACTTTTCAAAATATAAGAAAATCAAGTTAAAGTATTATATCTCAGTATGTAGTCATATTAACAGAGCATCAAACTAAATTAAATGACATAAAAACACTATAAAAGCATATGGTTCACAATGTATATGAGGATTATTCTCTCTGCAAACAAAAATATAGAAAAAAGTGTGGAGAGTAGGAGTTAGTTTGGGTGGTGAGATGTTGGATCTCCTCAAACCAATTGATGTTCAATCATTTAAAAGCCATGGAGTTAGACCATCTGAAACTACTGATGCTGGATATCCTAAAGACTTGAGTGATTGTAATACATTCGTTTGGAAAGGGGAGGGGGTTTCCAAGCATTTAAGACATCATGCAACACATATCTCCACAGCTGCTCTTGCATGGCTGAACCAGTAATTGCACTGTGCTTACCAAAGGGAAAAATGAGCAAGCTATCCATATTCAGCCCATTCCTTTCAACGAAAATCCTCTAACTATCTACTTGCAGAGCAACTTTAAAACATCATTAGTTCGTGGTGGTGTGTCGTATTCCGAACACAAAAATGTGCTTGTGTAGGATTTCAAACTTAAAAAAAGGATCTTTAGGACTTGGTGTAGGATATCACATCACTCATAAATACTGTTTTGAGTGTGCAGCGAACACGAAAATGTTTACACTGAGTAAAGGAGACACGCTTAATTAAAAAACATTAATATTTGAAGTATCTCATTGTCTTACATTATTTATCCCACCACTAACCTTCCTCTGACATGCCGACAGGTCACCGTTGTTTACGTTCATTCAAAAGTGTGGCAAATATAACACAAATGAGACAATGACAGCACGTTGGGCAAGCTCCCCATGAAGCTAAGTATGAATGACGTCATACAAGGTAAAAAAGGTTTTTTTCAATTAAACTCTAAAACAAGCTAACCCAGCAATGTTTATTCATCTTGCAATAATTCAGTTTCCGTAAAACAAGTCAGAAAATTGAAAGATACCTTATTTTTATTTCGAGTGACATCATTTATACACAGGTTAATGATTAGACCGCCTCGTGTACTGGCTGCGTCATATTTTGCGTCACATTTTCCCAAATTTGGAAGGAACATCCGTAAGAGCGTCGGGAATATTTATGGGTCAGGGCGTTCTGGGTACTGGAACATCGCCTCCGCTGAAATTGTGCGCTACAGGTATGTTGTCGTTGGCTGATTGAGCTTGGTTCCTGCAGGTAAGGATGATGCTAGTTCTACACAACACTCCCAGACAACACTCCCAACACTTTTCAGACGACACTCCCACATGACGGTGCTTTATGTCGGAGAAAAGCATTTGCCGCATTAGGTGGCTACATTGACATGCGTTTGCACTACCTACCTACCCAGATACCTATAACTAGGAAAAAGCTATAACTAGGAAAAAGCTTTAGCCACAAAGGTTCAGCAAATTGACTCACTTCAATCAGTCAAGCGTTCTCCACTCATGGTATAGGTTCGGAGAAGGTATGGTGAAAGTTTGAGGATGGGCAATCCGTCAATATTTTAGTGTTAACCCATTGCAGGTTTTCTTGGCAGCATTATATGCTCATTTAATCCATGTACATACTCTGATTTCTTAGAATGCCAGGAATGCATTTTTCTCAGTGGTGATTTGAGTTGTTAGTCACACAAAATGTGCCTGGAAGTTTATGTCATGACTGGACTTTGTCTGCAATAAAATTTGACAATAGGTGCAAAATGACCCTAGATGTTGATGCACCCCTAAACTCCAATCCACCAGAATCAGACAATTTTCATGTTGGACCTGATCTGACATTTTGAGGAAGGAATATGGTTGAAACATGTTCCTGAACATGATTAACATGATAGGAGTATTAATTCCTGTGGGAAATGCACAATCTTCAGTTGAAAACAAACTATTAAACCAATAATCTCATATAACCTAATATAAACTAATATAAGGCACTTGTATAAATGAATTGAACTGAACCTGGTCTATTTGTGACATTTTTCCTTAGACCCAGTATGAGATTTTGAAATGAAATGTTTCAAGAAGAGATACTTCTAAATATTATTAAGATCATGTATTCAATGATTCTGGTATTATTGTGCTTTAAGGTGTTCACAAGATAAGATTTGCACATTTTGCCTCCATATAGCAAACAATTGGTTGTTTGATTAGGTTAAGTTAGTTTATGTTTTTAAAAGTTGAATTTTTTTTTAATATGAAGGAAATTTCTTTCCCTCAAAGGCTGGCTATGATTGTTTGTGCAGGGTTGGATTAAATTGTACTCTTTATTTGGAAAATTTGAAGAAAATATATAGCTTGAAATTTTTCAACCTTAAAAAAATAACTTGTCTCCAAAAGGTTAGGTTAGGATAGGTTACATTGTATTTTTGTTGTTTTTTGCCATGACTATGCTATGTTACCTTGCAGTCCCCTTTCTTAGTGTTGCTTTGCTTATAAAAACTAAAAAGTAAGCATTTGCACATATCATGAGTGGCCCATCATGTAATTTTTAGCCCACTTGGGAAGATAAATTGCAAGAATTCATGGAAGACCTTAAAGTCCACATTTAACTTCATTTCCATAGAAAATACTTCCTTTTCACTTGGTGGTAAACTATTGTGCCATTAACTTAGCATATCCTATAATAAAATTAAGTAGCCTGACCTAATATAGCCTAACCCAAGCTAGCTTAGGCTAAGCCAAGTGAACAGTGTTTCTTCTTTTTGATCCTTGCCTAATGTCCTTCCTTTGAAAAATGTATAATTTTATTCCTTGATGCAAATGATGTGGCATCCTAAAAATTGTTTGTATTTGCTGCAGGAATTAATGGTCCAATTGTCTTCATAAAGTTCACAAATGTGTTTCTACAATATATTTTAATGAAGTGCTACATTAGGCTAAGAGTAAAGCATACTGCTCTGTTCTTTTTTAAGCATAGACTAGCAGAACATCTTTTTTTCAGAAAATATAATGTATAGAAGTATGTAGGCAATTTTTTTGTTAATTTTTTGTTCTGGTGTTGTACAGTGTGATTTGAATTACCTTGATCTTCATTTATTTAGAAAATGGAAACTTAAAGATGTGGGCCATTCAAGTAAAGTGATTATATCTCAAAGCCAGTCATTTCACCAAGAAAAACTTTACCATAATTAAAATAGTCTTGAGAAACAGAAATATATGTTTTTTGACAATGTGGCTACCTGTTGTCCCCTCCCAAATGAAATATGCAAAATGTGCAGAAAAGACAGTTTTGGGTAAGATAGTAGATAATGAATAATGTAAATAAAAACCTAACCTGACTTAGCATAGCATAGAATCAGCTAATGTACCTAGTGTCAGCAGATCCATGATTTTAGAATACATAGCAAGTGTTATGTGTGAAATTTGTAAGTGTTTAGTTTGTATGAGGGTTTCACAGTGAACAATTCAGAATTGAATTACTTAACTTCCCACCGATTATATGAAATTGTGGTGGTGAATTACTGTGCAACAACCATTCACCTTACATATACAATATCAATGAAAAATGATGTAAATTATACTAAGTGAACAGGGGATATCTGATGCCACTGCCACTCATGGTCTTTAATTCAAAATCAAACAGCTTGTTCATGCCATACAAGGACCAGGAGTATATTTCTGATCACCAAGATATACAATGCATGCCATTCATATCAGTGGCCTGGCATGGTAACTGCTGGTGGCCTAGCTATCAGGATGGATGGTACAATTTTCATGTGGCCCATTCAGATATCCCCTGTTTCCCAGGTGGCTGGTGGTCGCGTGCACCGTCACCTCTCATTAGCCGGACGTGTGTCGTGTGGTGCCATGGAGTCGTGCCGGGCCGAGCTGCACGTGCGCGCCGGCGAGCACCTGCTCAAACGCTACTCGGCGCTGCTGGAGCGGCACGCGCGCCGGCTCGGCCTGGCGGGCGGCGCGCCGGCGCCGGCGCCGGCCGCCGTCCGACTGACTGCGGAGCCGCACGAGACGTGCGTGCTGCCGCTGCTGGCCGCCGGCGACAACCGGCTGCTGGCCAAGGTGCTGCTGGCGCTGGCCGCCATCTGCGGCGAGGCGCGTCTGCTGGCGGCCGAGGCGCGCGGCGAACTGGCGCCGGCGCTGCAGCTGTACGGCGCCGACGACGACGACGACGACGAGGCGGAGGGCAGCGGCGAGCTGCAGCTGGCGCGGCTGCTGCCCACCCTGCGCCGGCTACTGGCCTTCTCGGAGCGGTGTCGGCGCGTGGCGGCCAACCTGCTGCAGCAGCTGGCGGCGCTGCACGCGCCGGCGCGCAGCCGCCTCGTCACGGCCGGCTTCCACCTGCAGATCCTGTTCGAGCACCTGGGCGACCTGCTCGCGGCGCTGGCACTGCTCGACGACGTCGTGGCGCACCACGCCGTCCTGCACGATCACTTCGCGCGCTACAAGCTGCTCGTGCGCCACGCCAGGCCGGACCCGCACTCGTTCGGTCTGGACGCGCAGCGCGTCTCGCTGCTGGGCCGGCTGCTGGGCGACCTGGAGACGCACGTGCTGAGCTCGCGCATGCTGCACGACACGCTGACACAGTCGTTCTCCGGCTCGCCGGAGGCGCGCGCCGTGCTCGAGTGTCGCGAGTTCATCGCCGAGTTCCTGCTGACAGTGGGCAACATGCTGCTGCAGCTGGAGACGGACGGCGGCCCGGAGCTGGACGCGCCCGTGCTGGTGGCGGTGGCGGCGCTGGTGGCGCTGCACGCGCGCCTGGCCGGCCACGCCGACGCGCGCACGGTGCGCCAGCTGTGGGCGGTGCACCGGCGGCGGCCGCCGCCGGTGCAGGCCGGCCACGTATGGAGTCTGGACGCGTTCCTGACCGGCCACCTGGCCGGCTGGGAGCAGCTGGTAGAGCGGAAGGCTCGCGACGCGGCCGCCGCCGGCGTGGCCGACGCGCTCTCGACTGTGGTGCAGGCGTTGCCGCGCGTCGTGCGCGAGCAGACGCAGCAGGTGGCCGCGTGGAGTGTGGTGGTGGCGTCGCGGCGCGACTACGACCCGGCGCACGTGTCGGTGGCGGGCATCGTCGAGTCGGAGGCGCTGCTGCGCCGCGGCCTGGCGCTGGCCGACCAGCTGCGCGACGGTGCGCACAACCTGCTGGACCTGCACGCGCACACGGCGCGCCCCCTGCCGGCCGCCACGGCCCTGCTGGTGTGTCGCCAGGTGGAGCTGCTGAAGGCGCTGGAGGAGACGGTGAACGGCAGCGGCGCATGGGTCCGCCTGACGGCCCGCTGCGCCGCCCAGCACGCGCAGTACCGCGTGCTGCGGCTGGTGGCGGCCGTGCGCAGCCGGGTGGTGGCTGACCGGCGGCTGGCGGACGGCCGGCTTGACCTGGTGTCGGCTCTGGAGTCGGCGGAGCGGGCCGTTGCCGGCCCGGCGACTCGGCAGCGCCACCTGGTGGCCAGACTGGCACTCTCACTGTGCACCCAGCCGGGCGTGTTCCGCGACGGCGAGCTGGCTGAGCTGGTGGAGCAGCTGCGGCGGCTGCAGCTGACCAGCGGCCTGCCCGAGCGGCTGCGCGACGCGACCTGCTGCGCGTTCCTCTACTGGTCGCGCTCGCTGCTGCCGGCGTATCTGCGCGACATGGCGGCGCGGCCGGACGACCCGCGTCGGCTGCGGCTGATGGTGGCCGCGCTGCGCGACCCGGCGCGCCTGCTGCGCCGCTGCCGCCACCGGCCGCCGCAGCAGCTGCTGCGCCGGTACGAGGCCGAGCTGGCCGAGACTGTGGCGGCCGCGCTGCTGCGGCCGCTCTGCGCCGACGTGGAGACCGAGCTGCGACTGGACGTGCACGCTCACCTCCAGCTGGACGACCGCAACCCGTTCAAGGTGGGCCTGCGCGACCGTCGCCGGCTGCTGGCGGCGCCGCCGCTGCCGCTGCTCAGCCGTCGCATCAGCGTGCGCCGCGCCGTCGAGCGCCACCTGGAGCGCACCTTCTACAACCTGACCGCGGTGGCGCAGCACGACTGGCGCACCTACGCCGAGATGCGCCACCTGGCGCGCGACAAGTACGGCCTGACGCCGGTCGAGCCGCACCTGCCCGGCCAGACTCTCGACCAGGGCCTGGACGTGCTCGAAGTGATGCGGAACATACACGTGTTCGTGGCGCACTACGCCTACAACCTCACCAACCAGTTCTTCGTGGAGCGACAGAGCAACAACAAGCACCTGAACACGATCGGGATCCAGCACGTGGCCAATTCGATTCGCACCCACGGCGCCGGAATCGTCGCCACCACCGTCAACTTCACCTACCAGTTTCTGCGCCGCAAGCTCAACGTGCTGTCGCAGTTCCTGTTCGACGAGCAGATCAGCTCGCGACTGTCGGCGGACGCCGGCCGCGACGGCCGCTACCAGCTGGCGCGTGCCGAGCGGTTCCGGCGCGCCATCCGCGCGCTGGGCGTGGGCGGCGACGGCGCCAGCTGTCTGGACCGGTGCCGCCAGCTGGTGACGCAGGTGGGCGGCGCGCTGGGCTTCGTGCGCCTGGTGCGCTCGGGCGGCCTGCAGTGCGCCAGCGGCGCGCTGCAGTTCGTGCCGGACGCCGGCGGCGCGGCCAGTCGCCTGTCGGACTGCGCGCAGCTGGGCGACGCCACGCGGCGCGCCGCCGCCGCCCTGGACGCCTGTCTGGCGGAGCTGACTGGCGGCGGCGACCGCAACACCGCCTACTTCCGCCTGCTGCTGCAGGCGCTGGCGCCGGCGCTGCGCGACGCGCGCAACAGCCACCTGCGCGCCTTCCACCTGCTGGTGCCGCCGCTCTGCCTGGCGCACGTGCACCACATGCTGGCCGCCAAGGAGCGGCTGGCCAAGAGCTCCCGCGCCGGCGCGCTGTTCACTGACGACGGGTTCGCTATGGGCGTGGCGTTCCTGCTGCGACTGCTCGACCTGAACGGCGCGTTCGACGCGCTGTACTGGTTCGACGAGGTGGCCAGGCACCACGCGGACGAGCTGGCGGCCGCCGACGGCCAGAGTAGCGCCACCGGCAGCGACGACAACCTGCAGCAGGCGATCGCGCTCACCAAACGGCGGCTGGTGCTGTCGCGGCGCGAGTTCGACCTGCTCTTCTACAACCTGTCGGCGGCGCGCGTGTTCTTCAGGTCCGCCCCGGAGGAGGGTGTCGAGACGGGCGCCGACTGAGGTCCGCCGCGCCGCCCGCCACCACCGCCATCTATCGTCCCGGATTGGAACCTCGAATGGGGGTTGGGTGGCTCCTAACGGTCATCACGTGGACTGGTCGCGACTGAGTGTCCGTGGGAACGCGTGCGGGTTGATGGTCGAAATGAGTCGACCAGGGAATATTTCACCACGAATGTTATCAGTTTGCGGTGCTCTAGGGCACCGGATGTATCCAAATGTGGTAGCGCCCTTGTATGGCTAACCGCTATATGCTCTTGCGTTTTTCTCCCCGCATTGTCTGCGATGTTGGCTTCGATCATCTGAACACATGCTGATTGTTATATCAATGCTACTAGTTCGTTTTTAAGAAAATGTTCACATATGGTGCGACGCTCAACGTCACCAACTATCACAGGTGTGCAGGCGCACGCCCAGGATTTTTCCATGGGGGGGGGGGCTGGACCGAAAAGGGCACTTTGCGGTCCGGGGCACACTGGAAGTTTGTTGACTGGGGGGAATGGGCGTGAAAAAAAAATCGCCAAAAGAGCAGTTTTGGGCCCATAGGGCACCTTTGGCACAGGCGGGGCACATCAGGCAGGTGATTTTTGGGCTGAATTTGGGACATTTCGGCCAAGAGGGCACTTTTCGGTCAAAATGGCACTTGGCCAAAAGGGCACTTTGGTCTCATGGAGGGGGCCCGGGCCTCCTCCCCTCCCCTCCGGTGCGCCTATGCAGGTGTACTAGGATGAGTTACTGGAGACGGCAGTGGACGGAGCTACCGTTGGATTATGGACGAAGCTCTTGACTGAGTAACTGGTGCCAGAGCATGCTTGTAAACAGGCGTATGCATCATGATCAGGCATGTGCGAATTGAATGCACGTCGATATTTGGTTCCCATGTAGTCCTTACCATCTGTTTATCGTTATCGTATCGAACTGCATATTACCATTGCGCACAGTGTCTCCAGTATATCATGGAGACTGATGCCGATGGATCTGATCGGGTCTGTAGCAAGAATGAACATTATAATCACATCACCATGATCTTATTTCGAGAAGAAAATACAACTATTGATTACGCTAAATGTATGCATTTTACTATCAGCGAATCTGACTGGCACCTAATGTGGAACACGCAAGTGGTTTCTGCCTGGCTATAGGACGACCTCCCTTATCCCAATGCCAAATATGTGAATTGTGATTGTGCCCATCGTTGAAATTTGTGGCGGGGATGGCCGAGTGGTTAAGGTGTTGAGCTCTAGTTAACCAGAAGTCCCGGGTTCAACACTCACACCTCTCGGTAGCATCTTCCAATTCCGCAGCACACTGGCGAAACGGTGTGGGCGGCGGCATTAGCCGTGAATGTACATAAAGCACGTGAAACACCCAATAAACAAAACAAACATTGAACGTTGCATGTGTTGGCTGCTGATTATCTACATATATATTATTTTTTTTTTTATATATATATATATATATATATATATATATATATATATATATATATATATATATATCGGGGAACTCGACGCCCCCTCCCCCATTTGGTTTTATCATGGTGCGCTGTGCAGCAGCACCATCCATATGGTGATGACAAAGTATAGCATGAATAACCCTCCATTCTGGTGTTTTTATTGGTTTCATGTTGTGAAAAGTCCGAACAATATAAGTTATCGGTAGGTGTTGATCTCGAGCGTTTGAACACAAACTATAACATCGATGCTGAAACTGCCGGGGTTCAGGCACAGTTCGATTTGCGAACGGTACTTTGTCTAATTATGCCTCTGCGCTTGTAGGTGTGAAAAATCGTCCAATGTAGGCCATGGTCTTTCCCTCCCAACCGAGGTGCAATGCGGCCTTTGTCGCTCAGTCATCGACTTCGGTGCCGAACTGCGCCGCGCCGTGAAAACTGTTGCCGTACTGGACCTAACAGCAACTCCAATGCGATGTGTTTGAGAAAAGGAGAGTATGTGCTCGTAGTGATGCGTGTATAACATGTGCTCTTTATGTCGTTTCAGGGCTGGTGCTTTTCGGCAGGGCGTTTCTCGTCGCTGTATCCTAGACCTGAGATTTTCCAAGATGGCGGAATACCGAGTGATCACGGCCGACTCGGTCAATGTTGTCGTCACCAGCAACATTTCTGAGTTTCCTATGAACAAGCGGTTTCAGAAAAATCTCACTCTTCTGGCACTGAAGGTAAGCATGTGACCGACACAATATAACCATATGATCTGCAGGCGGCCACCACTGTTTGTATTTGTACACTAGGTGTATTCTTTTCTGGTGATTCGAGCCCCAAATATTTGCAGAGCACGCATGAAATTGCCATGGTTCTTATGAGCGGACACCCGGTAAGTTGATGCCTCCCGTGGCGTGGAATCTTATATATGTTACCTGTAATCCGTTTTGCAAGTCTCCCTTTCGAGTAGCTGCAACATAGGACGACCTAGAAGAATATCACAAGCATCCTCACCAACGGCAAACACCTGCTGTGGCACACTTGGCACCCGGCTGTTGTAACTGGGACTCTGCTGTGGCTGTGACTAACAGCCACACTAACCCTGATATGGCAATTTGCAAGATGTATAGTTTGTAGTTAAGAAGGTAGAAACGGATATGCCGAAGTCATGCGCTTAGATATCAAGCAATACGCCCGCCCTCTTCCTGGAATAATTATTTGCAGCAACACCGTGTTGCAGCTCATAGTGTGCGCACATGATTGGCTAGCACGTGTCTGTGTCTGTGTGGCTAGCACGTGTCTGTGTCTGTTGGCTGTGGGTTTGTCTGTTGGCTGTTAGCCTGTCTGTGTCTCGTGGCTAGCACATGTCTGTGTCTGTTGGCTGTGGCTAGCACATGTCTGTGTCTGTTGGCTGTGGTAGCAGTGTTGTGTCTGTTGTGGTAGCACGTGTCTGTGTCTGTTGGCTGTGGCTAGCACATGTCTGTGTCTGTTGGCTGTGGCTAGCACATGTCTGTGTCTGTTGGCTGTGGCTAGCACGTGTCTGTGTCTGTTGGCTGTGGCTAGCACATGTCTGTGTCTGTTGGCTGTCGCTAGCACATGTCTGTGTCTGTTGCCGGCCGGCACCCTGTTGTGTTGTGTTGTGACTGGCTGTGGCCGGGTGGCTGCTGACCGTGACTGAGACCGCTGCCGGCACCTCGACCTGCAGAACAAGCTGGAGCTGGTGACGGGCGGCTCGGCGGCCACCATGCGACTGTCGCTCTACAACAAGGACGACCAGTTCGTCTGCTCGATGGACAGCGACACGGCGCTGTTCGGCTCGTTCCCCGTGGACGAGGGCATGCGGCTGCACGTGAGTGGCACGCAGCTGTGTGTGCTTCGACTTCGGAATGCTCTCGTTAGTTATTTGTTTTTACGACACATCGACCGTTGAGTCATGTAGCGTCGCCAATCTCTCACACCGATTGGTCGCGGGCTAAGTGTAGCTACAGGTGAGACTCGAACCCACAACCTTTCGATTGTGAGACGAGAAACTTACCCCTAGACCACTCGTCCCCTTCGGAATGCTCTCGTGGGTTTGTAGTGTCCCGTGTTCGGTGTGGTTTCCGTGCTCCGGGTCCGCGCCCAGCGTCCTGAGTTGTTCTGGGCTCTGGGGTGGTATTTCTGGTATGGCTCCGATCGAACGTGGAGCGGTGTTCAGATCCCACAGTGGTGTTCGGAGTTCGGAGTAGTACCACTGTCCAGAGCGGTGTACAGGATCAATAGTGGTGTCTGGGGTTCAGAGTCGTGTCCTGGTTTATAATGGGGTTCAGATTTTGGGCTGGGATTTGGGCTCGTATTCCGGTCCAGAGTGGTCCACAGTAGTGTCCGGGGTCCGGAGTAGTGTCGAGGGTCCAGAGTAGTGTCCGGGGGCCTGAGTGGTGTCCGGGGTTCACGGTAGTGTCTGGGGTGCAGAGTGGTGTCGAGGGTCTAGAGTGGTGTCTGGGGTCCGGAGTGGTATCGAGAGTCACGACTGGTGTTCGGGTTCCTGAGAAGTGTCCGTACTCCGGAGTGGTGTTCCAGCTCAGGAGTGGCGTCCCAGGTGGGCGTGGTGGTGGTGTCCGGAGTGGTCCCCGGTCCGGAGTGGTTCCCGGTCCGGAGTGGTTCCCGGTCCGGAGTGGTGTCCGTACTCCGGAGTGGTGTTCCGGCTCAGGAGTGGCGTCCCAGTGGTGTCCGGATGGTCGGTGTCCGGAGTGGTTCGTACTCCGGAGTGGTGTTCCGGCTCAGGAGTGGCGTCCCAGGTGGTGGTGGTGGTGTCCGGAGTGGTCCCCGGTCCGGAGTGGCGCCGCCAGGTCGGGCGGACCCCTGACCCACTGAACCGAGCCACATCTGTGGCTCCCGCCTGTAATCCTGGCTAATGGGCTGGTTGTGACACAATTCCATTAGCGGCGCTGGCGGTGGTCAATTTCGCTCGATGCATCGGCCAGGCGCCTCCGCATGGCACGTCACTCTGCGGGGTCGGCGAGTCTCGCGGGTCCCGCCACTGCCTGGTAGTGGCGGGTATCCCGTCGAAGTGACGGTTTCACTGTTCGTCCGTGAAGCATGGTGTCGTTGTCAAAAGCAACTCAACATATGATGGGTCGCATCCTTTTTAGCGGGGCCTATTACCAGAGACTAGCTCAGTTGCATAGTCCAGTTTGAGCTGAACACGTGGGACCACAGAGGAAGGTGCGCTCTTTCGAACGACGTGCTCAATTTTTGCCACTCGGTTCCGCTTCATCACAATTTGCGTGTTAGCTTGGGGATCGTAGTCTTCCAGCCTTGGTCGTGCCACTCACCTCCTCCTCCTTCCCTCTTCCTCCCTTGTCAGAGACCAGTCTAGTTGCCTTGGGGCGTTCTCCCGAAGTTGACAATGTGCACCTCCTTCCGCCTGTCAAAATTTCTGGGAAGTCCGTGTCCTGCTTGACCTGATATTGCGCATGGTTTTTGGCACTCCGAGACCTCAATGCAAAGTGGCCAAAATCTGTAAAGTTGTTTCATTTAGGGACGCTCACTCGAGTGATTTTGGCTTAAAATGTGTCCTACTTTTATGGATATTCTGATTGTGGTTCCAGGTGGAGGACAATACGTTCAAGAAGGGCGAGTTTGAGGACACAAGCGCTATACAGAAGTACGAACTAACCGAAGACCAGTACAAATCCAAGCAAGGTGGGCTCGTGGTGCGGTGAAGTTGCGTATATATCTGACGTCAGTATTGATTAACCTTCCCACAAGGTACCTCGCGTGTCGCCAGAGGCCGTTCCATGGATGAGGTGCTAATAGTCTGGCGTCGGTGTGTACTGGAACTGCACCACAATGCATGGCGTGTTTGACACACACAGTCAATCCTGTAGACCCACGTTCGACTTTGTGTGATGCGCAAAATGGTCTTAATCAGCTCCTGGCTTCCGGCGGTCATAGTGCAACAACTAGTACACCATAAGTGCGTACCTTTTGATACCAGGAAACGTATTTTAGTGATAAGTCCAGAAGTGCTGTATCAGTGGCGAAATACTCGAAATTCTACGTTTGCTTATCATCAGCAGTCATCCCGCGACAAACCACTATCAGGAGATATGTCAGCAGCGTGCTATATGCCACGACCAGAAGTTGTGTCAGCATCATGCTGTATGCCACCACCAGGAGTTATATCAGCATCATGCTATAGGCCACCACCAGGAGTTATTTCATCACCCCGCGATAAACCACTATCGGGAGTTATGTCAGCATCATGCTATAGGCCACCTCCAGGAGTTGTCATCATCATGGGATAGGCCACAATCAGGAGTTATGTCATCATGCAGCGATAGGCCACCTCCAGGAGTTATGCCATCATCATGCGATAGGCCACCACCAGGAGTTGTCATCATCCCGCGAATGCCACCACCAGGAGTTGCCATCATCCCGCGATAAGCCACCACCACGAGCTGTCATCATCCAGCGATAGGCCACCACCAGGAGTTGTCATCATCCCGCGATAGGCCACCACCAGGGGTTATATTATTATCCCGCGATAGGCCACCACCAGGAGTTATGTCATCATCCCGCGATATGCCACCACCAGGAGTTGTCCTCACCTCGCGATAGGCCACGACTAGTTATTCCACACCGCCTGGTATGCTCCATAATCAGTCTCCCCACTTGTAACTTGAGCCGTAACCCAGCCCACGGCCACTGGTCCTGTTGTGCTCCTCCCAGTGACAGTTCTTCGCTGCATGGCCACTGCAGTCGATGCGCCCCTAAGCTCCAGTACCAGTTCGTAGACGCGCTGCGTGCAACCGATATTGCTGGCGCTGCGGCCAGAAATACATTCCAAACTTCGATCCCTGCCGGTCGATCCGTGCCATAATTTGTCGTCAGGGATGCCATTGAATGTTGCCCGTTACCACACTTATACTGTCACGTGGCGTGTCAGTCAGTAAGCCTGAGCTGTCACATGTACGTAACGTGGCCATTGACCTTGCCGGCGACCTGGGCTCCAGCCCAGCCAGCGACCCGGCCCCGACCCAGCCAGTGACCCGGCCCCGACCCACAGACACGCTGCGCGCGTATCTGGAGCGCACCAAGCAGGGCAAGTTCGACGAGGCCGAGATGGCGCGCCTGGCGGCCGAGAAGCAGCGCAAGCAGCAGGAGGAGGAGGCGCGGGCCGCGCAGATGGTGATCGGCTCGCGGTGTGAAGTGACGCGGCCGGGTCAGCTGAACGCGCGCGGCACGGTCCGCTTCTGCGGTCAGTTCGCCACGGGCACTATATGATCAACATGGTCGATGTGCACTAAAACCAAAATGACTAACTAACTAACGGTCGGTTCGCCAGCTGGCGTCTGCACGTCGTAGTGTCGGCTCTCGCTGAGTTGTGGACCTGCGCGGGTGGGGGAGGAGAGGAGCGGCGTCGCTCCTCCCTCTTCAGGGCCGGCAGGGAAACCCGAGGGGGTGTCCCCTCCCTCTTGAGGACTGGCAGGGAAACCCGAGGCGTGTATCCAATCCCTCAAGACTGGCAGGGAAGACCGTTTTCCCCATTGGAAATCTTATAACGAAGTGTGACGGTCCAGACTCCAGACTTAGAGATGCCATGGACGTGCTTCAACATGCATGTGCGTGGTGGACAAAATACTGAAGATATCTGTTTCGTCATGAAGCGATACACGAAGGGTAACGAATATGGATGTGGCGTACGAAGATCAATGGTCTTGATGATAACTTGCTTCACATGATCTTTGTTCCTAGTCTTCAAAAAAATGTCGGCCTTACAGAGCCGTGGTCTAAGCTTCTGTAGCCGTTTTGCTGCGCTGCCTTGCAGACCAGGTCGCCGACACAAGGCCGACCATTTTCGAACTGCGGGAGATCTGTGCTGCAGTTCGAATAACAGTGACACCGTAGCTCCAAATCGTTGGTGTGTGACGTCACCGGTCCGGCCTCTTGTGCTATTGTTGGAGCTCTATTGCTGACGTGTCGGCGTACTAGTGTTGGAGCTCTATTGCTGACGTGTCGGCGTACTATTGTCGCAGCTCTATTGTTGACGTGTCGGCGTGCTAGTGTCGCAGTTCTATTGTTGACGTGTCGGCGTACTAGTGTCGCAACTTTTTTGCTGACGTGTCGGCGTGCTAGTGTCGCAGCTCTATTGCTGACGCCGGCGTCCCGTCGACAGGCACCACCGACTTCAGCGCCGGCGTCTGGGTGGGCGTGCAGTGTGACGAGCCGATCGGCAAGAACGACGGCAGGTGGGTGGTGGCGCTGCTGGCGCTGTGGCGGCAGCCGAGCGCGCCAGTGGCCCAGCTGCCGGATATTGGCGTCTGTCGGTCAGGTGGCAGTCAGTCTGTCGGTCTGTCGGTCAGGTGGCAGTCGGCCAACTGCCTGATCCAGGCGTCAGTCGGTCTGTCGGTCAGGTGGCAGTCGGCCAACTGCCGGATACTGGCGTCAGTCGGTCTGTCGGTCAGGTGGCAGTCGACCAACTGCCGGATATCGGTGTCTGTCGGTCTGTCGGTCAGGTGGCAGTGGTCAGTATTTCTTCAGTCAGATGCTGTCGGTCGGCCGGTCAGCCCCGCCGAAATGTCCGTCAATCGCGCATTAACGGCAGTCGGTCGGTCAGAAGTCCGGCACTGAGTCAACAGCCAATCAGAAGTCCGGCACTCAGTCAACAGCCAATCAGAAGTCCGGCACTCAGTCAACAGCCAATCAGATGTCCGCACTCAGTCAACAGCCAATCAGAAGTCCGGCACTCAGTCAACAGCCAATCAAGTCCGGCACTCAGTCAACAGCCAATCAGAAGTCCGGCACTAGTCAACAGCCAGCAAAGTCCGGCACAGTCAACAGCCAATCAGAAGTCAGGCACTCAGTCACAGCCAATCAGAAGTCCGGCACTCAGTCAACAGCCAATCAGAAGTCCGGCACTCAGTCAACAGCCAATCAGATGTCCGCACTCAGTCGACAGCCAATCAGTCGCTCAATCAATGTCTCAGAAATGTACTCATTTGTATGTACTCATTCACTTACGCGCTTCCTTACTTATTTACTCACTTGATATATTTACCCGTTCAATAGTCAATATCCTATAAGCGTACTCATTTACTTATTCACCTGCGCACTTACCTACTTACTTACTCATTCAATAGTCAATATCTTGTAAAGTATTCATTTACTTCTTCACTTATTCGCTTATTTACTTGTTTCCTTCCTTACTTCCTTATTTACTCACTTTACTTTGTTTCGCTGCACTTACGTACTCATTGTCTCATTGAATGTATTCTTTTTATGCTCATGTCTGCCCTATCCGAAATTTAGTCGAAGTCTGTTGAAGTATTAGCCAAAGTGGTACTGTGACCCCAGTAACCTTTTTCATTCATGTTGAATGTCATACGACATGTATTGACACGTATTGCACTTGTGTATATGGATACCGAACGACTCCTATGCTGTCTTCTACGCTTTTTCCATCTTCACACAGGTCCCACATATCTTTCACGCCAGTAGCATAGGGTGGTAGGCTGTTCATCTATTTCAATGTGAATATTGTACCATAGAAATTGAGTACATTCAGATTTTATATCGTGTTCAGTCGTTTTTTTTTTACTGAACACGCTTGGTCGATGACATTTGCATAACATTTGGTGCACCTAGTTTTGGAAATGCTTTCTTGTTAGCATTCGTTCGCATTGTGCTCTGTAGTTCAAAACATCGTAACCTGCCCTGAATTATGCTTTTTTCGAGCTGGCTTATAGTCGTCTATAATTCGCCTCGGTCACATCATTTGTAGGTGTTTAGTGTGCCTGGTCACGGTTACTGCTTTGAACCCGCCCTCTTTCATTGGTTGGCGTAAGGTACCTTTTCTCACTTGGGGCTCATTTATGTGTGTGTGATTGTGGTTTTAGGGCTCATCGACCATGGTTGGTCATTTAGCGCCCAGGGCTCATTTATCGCTATGAATTTAAACATATCCGTATATATTGATACCGTAACGACATCTGGTAAGCCCGTGCCGTAAGTGAACCGTGACACCATCAAAGGTCTACTACGCACTAGTCTGCCCCTCAAGCCTGGGTGCATGGGCGCTGTATGACCAACGCAGTCGATGCGCCCGAAAGCCCAAATAACCAACCAACTATTAGCCACGGTGCAAGCTACTTGAGCAAAATGAGTGGAATTAGCAGGGCCTTCCTGCGGCCAACGGAGGTGGCCGGCTAGTTCCGTCACCGCCGTTCCGTCACCTCCGTTCCGTCACCTCCGTTCCGTCACCTCCGTTCCGTCACCACCGTTCCGTCACCACCGTTCCGTCACCTCCGTTCCGTCACCTCCGTTCCGTCACCTCCGTTCCGTCACCTCCGTTCCGTCACCACCGTTCCGTCACCGCCGTTCCGTCACCTCCGTTCCGTCACCACGTTCCGTCACCCGTTCCGTCACCACCGTTCCGTCACCTCCGTTCCGTCACCTCCGTTCCGTCACCGCCGTTCCGTCACCTCCGTTCCGTCACCTCCGTTCCATCACCACCGTTCCGTCACCACCGTTCCGTCACCGCCGTTCCGTCACCTTCTCGTGCGCTCCTGCCTCCTGTAGACACACCCGGCTGGGCATGGAATGGGCCATTTGCGGCCGGGCGGTTGACTTTAATCCGTTGACGAATCAGACTTCTTTTTCTGGAAATGAGTCTGGGACGAATAAGACGTCTTTTTCTGGAAGTGAGTTATTCTGTTCACCTGCCCTCCGGCCTCACTGGTGGTATCCATATCAGTACAGTTGAGCTTTGTGTCGTTGAGCATGTCCTTCGAATATATTTACGTGAGTCAAATGTGCCGGCTCATTGGCTGCGAGCATGTGGGCCATGTACCGCTTCGGTCATGTTGGTCCCTATTGCATGAAGGGTTTCTATAGCGCTAGAAAGTTGCCGGAGACTACTGAGAACCGGAGCCGTCCCAGTACTGGCTGAAGATGGCAGGTCTGAACGAGCAACATATCAGCTCTGGTGACCAAGCATAAGCTGAACTGTCGCAAGTTACTTTCGCTAACTTTACGCCCACTGATTAGTTCCAAGCACGATCTACTACCCACAATGGCGCAGAGTCTTCTGGCAAATGCTGAATTTCCCAGACCGATACTTGATACACCACTCCAGATAGAAATGTACTCTCTGAGGATACAAATCCGGGAACAGATGTCGGGGGCGACGGCCGGTTGTGTGCGTCAGAGGACGCTTTCGAGGGACCGTCGCGGGCGGCCGCCAGTTTTCGAGGGCCGTCGCGGCCGCCAGTTTTACCGTCGTCTCCTACGCATCCTGCGAAGATCAGCACGATACGAGACTGTCGCCAACGGACGCGCAACGTGCGTGACGATGTATCCCGAGGGGACGAGTAGTCTAGTGGTAAGTTGCTCGTCTCACGATCGAAAGGTTGTGGGTTCGAGTCTCACCTGTCACTACTCTTCGCCCGCGACCAATCGGCGCGAGAGACTGGCGACGCCGCATGACTCAACGGTCGATGTGTCGCAAAACCAATGACATACGATGTATCCCGACCGGTCACCATGGCTGTGACGTCACACTCCGGCCGCCGGCTCGTCGGCCAACCACCGGTGGCCCATCGGATCGGCCCATCGGATTGGCGTTACCGTAGCGTGGCGGGTCAGCCGAGTGCCAGCGCCTGAGCCCGGTGGCAGCCGCCAGTCGGAATGTGTTTTTGATGTCAGCTCCGAAGAATACGACACAAGCATGGAGCTGAAGGGAAATACTGACAGGGTGGTTTGTGCACCTCCACACTGACAGGGTGCTGTTAGTATGAAACAGAACGATGTAAATGCGAGTGAAAGACATGTAGCGGAGGATGAAACGTTTGGAGCGATGCGTAGTTTCCGTCAAGGTAAACAAAAGTGACGCTGACGGCCTCTTCCACCACGTACGGAGCCAGTTCACGACTCGCCGACGGTCTGAAGCCAGAGCGCCGTCCGCCAGCGGGCTCTAATGTAAAGACCCCCAGCCCACCCATCGACTGTCAATGCTGACGCAGGCCCGTGCGTTCGGTCGCCCGCGGCTACGCCAACGCTTATTAGCGTCAGCTGACGTACTTCACGAACTGCAGCAAAATCGGGATTATTGGGTGGTGTCTTCGACCTCAGCTGCGTGGGGAAACGTTGCGGAGCCGTGGTCGGCGGTGACGTCACCGGTCACGTGATGCGTGCTGCCCGCCAGCCTGTCCCGTCGGCCAGTTCCTCAGTGGCCTACCACCAACTCGGGCATGTGAACACCGTCTTCCACTGATGTAATTTCACTGTTCCACAGATTTTGCTCGCGCTTGCTCTTTCTGTTTCTGTTTCACTGTTGCTACTCCCGTTTCACTGTTTCACCAATGTTTTCTTGCGCTTGCTCTTTTTCTTTCATTGTTTCACTGATGATACCTGCACGTATTCTGAATGGTCGTGTACTACTGTTGGCACTAATCATCCCAAGCTATCAATCTAACATTGTTATGGGCGCTGTATGACCGAAGCAGTCGATGCGCCCCTAAGCCCAAATAACCAACCAACCATGTGAACACCGTCGGGGTGTTTCTCGAACGGTCCCGTCAGTTGTGACGCTGGCCGCTGCCGGACACCTTTCAGCAGCCAGTCTACCCACACGCTACGGACGAACCCGCCGGAGTCGGGACGTCGCGATCGTGCCCGGTGCCTACTACATCAATCTCGCCGTGCGGTCATGACTTGCTGCTTTCGTAAGCGCCTGAGGTCGGGTGTCGGAACGACGATGCTAACTAGCTCTGCTCCCGTTTTAATGTCTCACTACGTGTGATTTCGAACGAACTGCAAGTTCATGGGAATTAACCTTGTTTCCCTTGCTAATCTAGGTGGGAAATATGTTTTCTCAAGATTGAATCATAAGCAGGTAAAAAATTGCATAGCTGTGTTGCGAGGTACTGTGAAAATAATCAATTTTACATTGTAGAAAAGGTAAGCAGCGATATTCAGAGACGTGACAAAAATGTGTCTTAGAACTTCGCCTTATGTGTTCTCGTTTGCGAGATGCAGGAGCCGCGACGTTACCCGAACGGTAAAAAAATATTCCAAATGTAGTTCTTGCTGTCGAAAGGGCGATCGACTTTCTCCTTTCTTGCTCAGAATGAAGATTAATATAGCTCACGTGCTTGTCATGTCTCTCCAAAGTTTGTCTGTGTACAACTGGACTTAAAAAGTATATGACCTAAATTTAGCCGATTGAGCCTGTTCTCAGTGTAAAGGTATTTCTGTTGTATAGCTTCACTAATCCGAAAGGTTCAGGGAACCATTTTTCTAACTTACGGTTCAGGAAAATACCCGACACGTATTGTCATCACGCAGGTTGTGCCACTCATTGGTGCGTCAAACATTGTGCTGCACTGAACGTTGACGTGCGGTGGAATGTTGCTTGCAATCTTCTCTGCTTGATGCTGTAATGCTTCAGAAAAGTGGCATTTTCGGGTGATATAAACTGCCAAGTTATGTAAGCCGCGTGCATCAAAATGAAGGTGCATTGCATTACTAGTGGAATCCCAACCTACCTAACCTCAGGGGTCCGTCACCCACAGGGTGGTGCAGGGTCCGTCCTGGGCCTTTGCTGTTCCAGGTGTTTATCTGCGACCTTGCCGGCTCACGTCCCAAATGCTAAATTGATCGTCTGCGCAGGTGACGTTCAGTTTATGGACAGCAGCAGCAGTTCGCCGGACTCGTTCTAGCGAGCTGACCTGATCTTTTGCCGACTTGACAGCGGCCACCGAGATGTTCCTCGGCTCAGCGCTGCAGTGGTTCTACCTGAGCCAGGTCAAGCTGAATCCCAAGAATCCCCAAGTGCTGCTGGTCCAATCTGTTGGGCGACAGCCGCCAGATGATATCACCATCCTATGCGCTGTTGGGCTGCTGGGCTAACGCCAAGTCCCTGATAAAGCCTATGGCTAACGCCAAGTTCCTAGGCGTCACCGTCGTCGCCTTGCCCGAAAAGAACACGTCGCTGCAACCTGCAGGAATTGCTATTATGATTGCCCTGTCGACGCAGTCCACAACCCTGACGGAAGGTGTCAGGAAAGCGCTGCTGGAACGTATGATCAGTTCCTGCATCATCTACAGCCCGACGGTATGGGGAAGCTGCGCCTCCAGTATGAAGCGCAAGCTGCGGCGAGATTAGCTGCGCTGCCGGAATCGTGACGCCAGCTAGCCGGCACGCCTATATCACTCACGTCACATTCCAGTAGTCATGCGTCATCTGCAGTGGCCACCAGTGGAGCAGCGTATCAAAGACAGGAACATCATCGTCACCGACAAGCTACTCGCCTTCGAGGCGCCATCCAGCAGTCTGAGACTTGGTCAGCGTTACATCGCGTGCAAGCCGCGCCGCCAGCTGGCGTCTCCCATCACATCGAGGCTGTTCCGAACTGCCGAAGCGGTCTTTCCTGGTCCGCGCCGCGAGCCCTTGGGTAGACGCTCCGCAGGGTGTCGGAGACGTGGCGACTGCGAACTCTTGCAAGCTGGCAGTGCACGGCTGGCTGCGCCTCCCCTGGAGTGTCCCGCTCTCCACCTGTTGCCGTCGAGTGGTGACACCGCGAACGCACGCACGCACGCACGCACGCATTTGTTTGTAGATAGGATTGGAGGTACGGGCATGTGCACGTGTGTGTATCATATAGTAAAATATCCGCACTGGGACTGAGTAAGAGTGGCTGCATTTCGATAACCTGAATTACAAGTCACGGAGATTCGTCATTGAGGGCATTGCTGCATGGGCAGTTGCAGGTTGCATGTCCATTTGAAGTTAGCATGCTAGTAGTTGGATTGAAGTGGCACCTAATGATGAATCGAGGAGCTAAGACGTCCATTATCGGCATCATGTGTCCTGCTTTGTTAGCAGTGCCTCCTTGCCCCGTGCTGCACTGAACCCGTTCCGACCGTTCTGACCCGCTGACCCCGTGCTTGACCCCGTGGTGACCGGCCTGACCTGACCCCGTGTTGGACCCCGTGTTGACCGGCCTGACCTGACCCCGTGTTGACCGGCCTGACCTGACCCCGTGCTGACCGGCCTGATCTGACCCCGTGTTGGCCGGCCTGACCTGACCCCGTGTTGCCGTGCCTGACCTGACCCCGCGGTCGGCAGTGTGAACGGGCGGCGGTACTTCGAGTGTGCCGACAAGTACGGCCTGATGGTGCGGCCCGCGCTCGTCACCTGCGGCGACTTTCCAGAGCAGTCGCTCATGGACGACGACGACGAGATGTAAACAGCGGAGGTGGCTCCCAGCTGTGAGGTGTGAACCGCCGAGGTGGCTTCCAGCTGCGAGGTGTGAACCGCCGAGGTGGCTTCCAGCTGCGGTTACGCCATGGCTCAGGTGTGAACCGCCGAGGTGGCTTCCAGCTGCGAGGTGTGAACCGCCGAGGTGGCTTCCAGCTGCCAGGTGTGGACCACATGGATGAGCAGTGCACGCGAGCGACCGAGGACGAGAATGTCAGGTGGCCGGACGGCGGACCCTCTACCAATCCGTCTGCGCTGCTGGAGGCGTGCCGTGAGCTAGTCCGCGACGCCGCGCCGACACCGTAGGTGGGCTGTCGGCGGTGTCGCCGTGTCGGCTGACGTGGCGCGCCAGGTCGACAGGTCGCCATAGACGCGTGTGTGGTGAGCTGGCGCCTGGCCCCCAGGCGTCCGGGCTCCAGCTTGACCGGCTGACCGCCACGGCTCTCGTCGCGTCTCGTCCACGTCGTGCCGCGTCGACACCACCTCGCTCGACTGTGATCGCGTCGGTCTTCGGCCGGCGGGGTCGGCGCCGAGTGTGGCTCTTTGTTGCTTCCTGTGCCGGAGTGGATACTCAGTGCGCGGCGGAGTGCCGGAGTGGATAGTCAGCGTGCGGCGGAGTGCCGGAGTGGATACTCAGCGCGCGACGGCTGGGCTCAGTTTGCACGCACTTTTACACACACTAATGGGCGATTGTCAGACTAGTCGATTCCATTGGGCCAGCTTTGTCTGTCCCCCTCCCCCCCCCCCCCCCCCCATGCACACACTTTAATGATTACACTGACAGCAGTGGCACGGCGAAATATGCATGGCAGCTGATCGCTTCATGCTCGGTCGACGACTAGCTGTGATTTTCTCACTAGCAACACATGCTCGAGTTGTACAGCATGGCCACACACTTGGCCTCTCGGGCTGCACAGCATGACCACACGCGTGGCCTCTCGAGCTGCACAATGCGACTACACTCGTAAAACGCGTCTAAATTCGTGTATTTTAAAAGGCTATTGTCCGAATACATTTCTGTGCACCGTGGACGAGTGTTGTGAGGGTGACGACGGCCTCACTCGGAGCCAGTGTGGTCGGGGCGGCCGTGTCAAGGCCAGCTTGCTGACGGCACGTCACCTGCTCCGACAGTCATCTCAGTCCGGCCAGGAGCGAGCGACGCTTCTGCCGCCGGTTGGGTTTGTCTTGAGCGAGCGACACGTCGCTCTGAGTTAGAATTATTGGTTATGGATCGAAACAGATCGAATTGAATCGAGTCGATTCGATCGATCGAAAACGACTCCACGTCTCAGGTTGATTAGGCTTTGAGATTTTCTCTCGGGCGTTTCCGCGCACATCGATTCGGACAGGTTGCTATCTCGCTTAACTATGTTGGCATCGTTCAGCCTGACTCACCTCTACCGAACTCAGCCGATTCCGGATGATCTGGACAGTTCCTCTACATCCTGCACTCGGAATATGTCGTTTTCGTCCGCTGTGCACTAGCGGTATTGGAGGCGGCGGTCCGAAAGCAGAACCTGAAATGTTCCGGTTGAACGTGGCTGAGCAGTACCTGAAATGTGGCAGGTGATACTTGTAATCGTTGATAGTATGCTGGGTTCTTGTCCACTTCCTGTTCAATTCGAACGAACACGGACCTGGTGGATGTGTGCTGGTGTTGGGGGTTCTCCGCGATGACTTATGCACTGTACAGATCGGTGGTGTGGTGTCATGCCACCAGGGCGGAGCCACTGTCGCCAGGTGGACTAGCCACTACCCACGGGTCAGGTGGATTCGCCATGACCAGGTGGACTCGCCATGGCCAGGTGGACTCGCCCGAAAGCCACGGCCGGGTGGACTCGCGATGACCAGGTGGACCCGCCATGGCCAGGTGGACTCGCCGAAAGCCACGGCCAGGTGGACTCGCCATGATCAGGTGGACTCGCCATGGCCAGGTGGGCTCGCCGAAAGCCACGGCCGGGTGGACTCGTCAGGTCGGACGCCCACCCCACGGAAATTATTCAGCCTCCTTGAGGACGTCAGAATTGCCGCGCGCTCCAGACACGGGGCCAATCAGTCCGAACCCAGCCTGATAAATGATTCACCGACGCTCATGGAGAAGGAGCTTGGTCCTTGCCGGGCGGGGACACCCAGCCGACGTCTGGTGCCGTTCTGGGGGGGGGGTTGCCGACATTGTTTTTGACGATTGACGATCTTTGAGGATATCGGGAAGGTGTTTCTGTGTACGTGCATATTGCAATCGAGCTTGTAATTGGCAATTTGGGTCCAGCACGTGCTAATCATTGGGTAAAGAAAATAAATGCATGCTACCATCTCTTGGTTCTGCCGTGGAATCAAATTAATGACGAATCATCAGGATATGCGAGCATAGCCGATATACTTCTAACACTCGACTTTTTGACACCGGAACAAATGAACGGAAGTCACTCCGCGAGCGTATGCATTATTGGCGCCACGATTCAGACCAATCTCGCGATAGGTGATCAATTTACACATGATGAGTGCCACATGCGATAGCGACAGGCACATGAAGACACACGAATGCAGCAAGGTGGGCGATGCGATAGAAACCGGGTGGTAAAAGCTCACGGCAAAAACCAAATCTAGCGTGCAAAAAGGAATAGCTATCGTGGCAAAAGATCGTAAATATATAATAGCATGCAACCAAGATGCCGTAGTTTTGATACTGTCATGTCAGACGAAAATTGAGGGATGACTGGTCACGTAGCTCGGTGGCAGGCTGGGCATCTTGAACACTCGGTTACACCGATACATGTGTCACAATTCCTCGCAGCTTTACGCTCAACCAGCTTCTGATTGACGACTGCCCGGGATTGTAATTTTTACTAAAAGCTGACATCTTCATTGATTTGAATCCTCACCGAGCGGTATGTTCCCGCAGAGAGGCGGATCAAATCCTGACCGAGTTGACATCTAGTGGTGGTGTCTCAGATGATGACGTCTAGTGGTGGTGCTTCTCTACTGAGATATCTTCTGCAGCCGACTCCCTCCGTGGTATACTGAAGCCCTGCAGCGCGGTTATCTGGACTCCGGATTATCAGGCAGCATTCAATGCTGTCAAGAAAGCGCTGTCATCACCACCTGCACGAGCACATTACGACCCAAGACTCGCCACCGTTCTCCAGACCGACGCTGCAAGGTTAAAGGGTCTTGGATACGCCTTGCTACAACAGCATGGCGATCGCTGGCGGCTGGTGCAATGTGGTTCTAGATTCCTCTCCGATACTGAATCGCGTTATGCGATGGTGGAGCTGGAGCTTCTGGCACTCGTATGGGCTCTGAAGAAATGCCGTATCTTCCTGCAAGGACTGCAGCACTTCCGAGTTGTCATAGATCATCGGCCACTGATACCGATCTTGAATGATACCACCATGGATACCACCATGGGTGCCGTTGAAAATCCACGTCTCCAGAGACTAAAAGAGAAGACCACTCCCTACAACTTCATGGCTGTCTGGACAAAAGGAAAGGGCCACGTCACTGGACAAAAGGAAAGGGCCACGTGACTGGCGTGTGCAGCGGCCACGTCACTGACGTGTGTTTCGGCCACGTCACTGACGTGTGCATCGGCCACGTCACTGACGTGTGTGTCGGCCACGTCACTGACTCGGCCACATCACTGACGTGTGCATCGGCCACGTCACTGACGTGTGTATCGGCCACGTCACTGACGTGTGCAGCGGCCACGCCACTGACGTGTGTATCGGCCACGTCACTGACGTGTGTATCGGTCACGTCACTGACTCGGCCACGTCACTGACGTGTGTAGCGGCCACGTCACTGACGTATGTAGCAGACACATTACTTTGTTGAATAAATAGGCTTTGCCCACTCATCGAACTCTACTTTTTCCTCGACTCAGGTCACTCGACGGTGGTCAATCGAATTGGAAAAGTAGCTTCTCATATGTCTGCATGGATATCACAAGAAAAAAAATCCGACTAGAAAAACATGAATATTACAAAATACGAAAACTGGTTAGAATTTGGCATGGCCTCAAACCAGTGACCTTACCTAAAACAGAAATTTCAGATATGCGTTTCGTAGGCATTGCCTAATTGTACTCATGCCCTAAGTTTCAGACCTGACCCGAGGTTGAAGCTTTCACACCAAGCACAAAATGATGAAGGGATACATGTTGAAAATTTCGTCGTACTGCGCGCCGCTGTTTTTTCTATCGCGAGAAACCGTAGGACATGTGGGCTTGAAAAGACCGCCCAGACGATGCGGGTTAACCCTATGGCGGTTGGGCTATTTTGTATAAGTGGCGAATTTCACACAAATCTGTGTAATTGCGACGGAAGGGGACATTCCGCCCCACCCCTGACATCACGGAATTTATTTGTCAAATTTCAAAATGGAATAGCTCAAGCGAATTTTATTGATCAAATCTACGCACTTATGCTTCCAAAATTTCACAATTTTCGTGACGGTGAAGTCAGGAAGCGAAGGAATAGGCGCAGAAGGAGTTGATAAAAATGATTTGGAAATCATTTCTAAGAATCCGTTTTGCATCGGTAAGATTGTGCATAGCTAGATGCAGGTGTGTTTTGTATACTTTTTGAGGGGCATGTGGCCCTCTAATGTTCAATTTTTCCCCTCCAATAGTGAATTTCCCTCCCCCAATATGAAGTGGAAATGGGCATGCAGTAAAAGGCATAAAACTGTGGGCTACGATCGGAGCGGGAGCCCCAATTTGCCCACCGATGGCCCCACCGATGGCCCTGGAGCTAGTGATGTCTGCCTATTCACTCTAATGACCTGTCACTCACGACGGTTTCCAGGCGACTGACCGCCACCGTTAACGTCGTGATAATACCCTGTAGTGTTGCCAACGCACAAGTCCGGAGACACTGCGCCGACTGGCACCGTCTGCGCTGCTGAGTATCCTGCCGCCATTGCTGCCACCAGACCTGAAGCCGAGGCTTCTAAGAATCTGTCAGTTGCGGTAGCCAGTTGGACCAGAGGAGCTTCCTCTGACGGCAACGATAATGCTGTCCAAGCCTGCGGCAGTCGTTGAAGAAATGGTCTTTTTACAGCTCACGGACTTGTAGAGCTCTCGTGTTGTACCTACTTTTGAGTGCATCCCCAAGAGCAGTTGGAACGGATTCTGGTCGCCAAACTGCTGACGGGGCAATAGGGCTTCCAGGAGAGTTGCATCGCAATTGCGCTAACCTACTCTACTCCTCAAGGCGTCAATGAGGGTCACGAAACTGAGCGTCTTGGACGTAAAAATATCCGCACCTGCGTGGTGATCGACACAGAAAGGCTTGTCACCAGCAGATCGAACCTCATGCTGTCTCCTTGGATTCCAGCCACCCGAAATGCACAGTTCGTCTGTGTCGGCTGGAGGTCTGTCTTCTCCGGAGAAAGGAAAAAATTGTGATGGCCTGAACGCGGCCAGCTGCTGGCTTGCAGATGCACGAGTCAGGGGCAAATACAGGGAAGGGGTAACTGGGGGCATGTGCCTCCCTCCTGTTGAAGATGGCCGCTCCTCCGGCCGGGAAAAGGCGCTCATCCTGGAAGGCTCGAGTGAACCCACTATGTTTTTTTTTTGTCGTCAGAAACGCCCCTCTGAGATACAAAGACGCCTCTTCATTTTGCTCGAATGGACCCGCTCTAATTTTTATACCAAAGGCTCCCCTCGGCAGGAAAAAAACACCAGGCAGGAGCGAGTTCAGAATTTGTCACAAGGGGAAATTAGTCTCTGGAGCCTCTAGCTAAAAAAACGGATGGGGTGCACTCAGGCCTTTCCGGAGGGGCACCTTTACCTTCCAAGTTGCGCATCTGGCTGAACAATTCGGGGGTTCACTCGAGCGCATTGGATGGGGTCCTTTTCCTCCCAAGGGTCGCCTCTGGTTAAATAATTCGATGGGGATGTACTCGAGCTTTCCCGGTGTGGAGCATTTTCCAGGCCGACATGGCGCCAACTTCCATGTCTGCACATATGTCTTCAGAGCCACCCGTGCCTCCAAGTACTTTTGTGGTGGCGCCCCTCGAAAGAAATGACAACCCTTCAGACAAGTGTCCCCATAACGATTCCTGAATCCGCCCCTGGCGCTGGCATGGTCGTCGCGGCGCGGACGTCAAAATGTTGGGTTTTGACTATTCATTTTTTTTCGCACATCCCATCTTTTTCCCGGTGTTACAACTGGTGTACGACCCATCACCCGATACCCAAACTTCAGGCGAATCAGAGAGCCAGAGAGTGGTGCACATTTGACGTCTTGTGCACTTTCCTACTGTTATTCCGGCCTTCGCGTTCGCAGAAACCACGCCTGCACGTATGTGGCTAGGTTTTGTTCCCAGCATTGCTTTTCCCCTGGCCATGAGCACTGACTTTTTCCGAGATAATTGTGAAGTCTGATACCCTCAACACGACCTCAGCATCGATAGTCCATGTAGCAAGTGTGTGTCTGTAATAATACGGCGAGTAAGTGTGCATCTGCAAGGTTTTCGTTTGGCGTTGGTGACGACTGGTCTAATTCGATATCGACATTTGTTCAACTACTTCAGCTTAAAAAAGCTACAACACATGGATCAAGCCTCCTTTTGCATCGTGCAATACAGGTGCTTCATTCCATCGAATGCATTCTCTTACTAGTAGAGAAATGGTGATTGCATTGTCGTCTTTTTTCGAAGTACTTGCAGGTCTACCACATGTATTCCCTTTTATCACGCTACTTGTATTGGCAGCGGGGTTGAGGCTACAGGGGTGTAATATGATAGGCTTTAGTGGTGTGATATTATGTAAAGCGTGAAGGCGGTGTATTATTTTCTTCATCCGAGAGTTTTGCAACAGCCATTACATCATTGTATTTTCACGACATGTCATTCGTATTTGAAGACCAGGATTTGCCTGATTCGATTTAGATTGCCAGATATAGACATATATGGCATGTATTCGTGCACAGACGCTTACCAAGCAGCGTTAATCTCACGAGTTTACACTGGCTGTTCAGATAGAGTAAGCGAGCGTTCCGAGCGAACGTAGTTATACAAATTCTAAAACCCACCTGGTCTTGCTCGCTTGGATTTTGAAAATATCTTGAACACGGCCTCTTCCCATGTGATATTGGTATGAGTTAAACTGGCGTGAAGACGATGCGTTACGTAGATTTAACTGGCAACTGTACTTTATAAGGATTAAATATTTTCATTCTTCACCATCAAGAAAGAACTGCAATATGACTTCAAATCAATTAAGAAGTTACACATAAGAACTCCACATTTGACATTGAGTGTCTGAGCGCAGTCCGCTCAGTGCTCGTTCGCTTCACTAAAGTGCTGATATATAGGTGACCTGAGGTCAAATGCCGGATCTATCATCTGTATTGCGTCATTGGCTATTTAAAAACATCACTGAAGCCCATTTTGGAGCATTTTTATCATAATCACAACGATCCATAACCATGTCAAGCCAAGGCACGCAACGCAAGCCGAATATATCATATGTGACCTCATTTGACCTTGAAGTTATTAACCTAAGGTCATACAATTTGCACACAATAGAAACTCCTATCATACCCATCTACACTGAAAGTTTTGTTAGTCTAGCTATCATAGGAGCCGAGATCTTAGGGGGAGGTATCCGCCCCCCCCCCTCTCCAGTGTGCGTAATTTTCAGAGGCCGGCTCCAGGGCGCGTGTTAAGTGATAACCTGATCTTCCAGACGTGTGGTTGTGTTTTATCTTGATCTTCAGTATAAGATTATTTGCAAATTTACCCTATCAGCAGACTAAGTGGTCTAAATCTAGCATAGAAACATTATTCAGGGCAGGATCGATTAACACGAGCGCCGAAGAGCCTTTCACATAACACCCACAGGAAGGTGGGGTGGGGGAGGTCATTCGGCCCCTCCCCTAGGATAACGATAACCACCGACACAATTTGGAGGGTAGATTGTGGATGTAGTGATCTCGCTTCAGTGCGCATGTCATGACCCTAGGCTGGTAAGGTCAAATGAAGTCGCGATCGGCTACCTCACCGCACTGTCTGCATATACCGACAAAGTCTTTGTGACCTTAAACGCTCGCCGGCCGCCGCCTGGTCGGCCGATTTGGCACCCGCGCAATTCCGATATTTGCCGACGGATTTCGATTTTGTGCTCTGATCGACTTTTTTCTTCACAAAGTTACAACAATGCATAACGATATTGCTGCCCATTTATGAGAATGTTTGTTTTTAAAAAAATACAAGAGAAGTGGCCGGATTTCACCCCCCCCCTTAACCCTACCCTCCTGCGCGCGTGCGAAACAGCGATGTCATATAACTATGTTGATCCTGTACCACTTGCCCCCCCCCCACCAATAATTTTCATAAAACAATATCTATGGCTAGGTGTAACTGATTCTTGTTGATCCAACACCATTAAAAATCCATACATGCACATCTAAAACATCTAATGGCGTAGGCAGGAGCTCAAGGGGGAGGAGCATGTCGTACGGTGTTTGTGGTTGGTCCTTCTCAGTTAGTATCAGAAATACCTATTATTGCATTATTTCTGCGTTATCCCAATGCTAATGGTGAAGTTTTGTCCAGTGGCGTTGCCAGGAAACTGTACTAGGAAGGATTCTCAGACGTCTGAGTTAGAATATTAGTACAATTATTGACCATTGGAGAAATATGACTAATGCTCGGCTACGTGAATTAGCATATAATGCTTCGGAATAACAGTAATCGTTTGTCTGCATTCACTCCTCCCACTCCTCCCACTCCTCGATCCGCCATTGGCAGTGTCACACTCGCTGCATCATTGCTGGCAGACGTTTAAATGGGTATGTCCTGAATACCGCTCGTCACATCCTAGATTCGCCATTGGGATCTTCTGGCACCGCCACTGCGTGTCATGCATTTTTACCATTTGCCCTGGATTCACCCCACCCTCGCCTCCTTGATCTACCATTGACAGAACGCCCTTTCGCTGAGCAACTGCTGGTGGTGGATTTGAATTATTTGGTTGCATGTCCCGAATGCCACTCCCTCTCTTGGATCTATCGTAAAGGAAAATTGCAATGATTGTGCCATTGGATTCGACTCTTAACTCTGAATCGATGTGTACTTGTGGCGGCCTAGTTCTCATATTCAAACGTTTAAAGATTTTTGATAATTCCTACCCATTTATCTTCCCTGAATATGCCCATATTATAATATACGTTAGCGCATTGGATCTGAAGCATAATATGAGCAGGGATGTGCCAGGTGCATCATGAAACAACACCACAAGACCAACTTTCCGATGGTACCATACATGTAAACCCGCTCACTTATTTCCCACTCTGACAAGTGATCGCAAAATCAAACCAATGATCCTGCGACCAAGAGTCGAAATCAGTCGTGCCGTCTGAGCTGCTGCCACGCCGTGCACATCATGCGTTGATTTTGCATCATTGCTCTACACGTGATGCTGGATCAGGCCCCGTCGGTGTCAATTTGCCACACTCCTGAGCCTCCTGCGCCTTCTTCGGGAGTGGACGGGCGAGGACGTGTCTGCAGCTTAAGAGCGCCGCTGGTCGGGCGGTACGTAATCCATGTACGGTACGTAATCCATGTACGGCACGCAATCCATGTACGGCACGTAATCCATGTACGGTACTAATCCATGTACGGCACGTAATCCGCCTACGGCCTCGGCTTGGCCACGCTTCGAATCATCAGGCCTGTCTATATAGAGGATCTGCGTCCGGTTGTCATGGCAACTGTGCTCCGGTAGCCACTGAAGTGTCCACACCGGGGCAGAGATTCAGGGCTTACATATGTAGTGCCAACCGGCCATTTTGCCGATGCTGGCTGATTGACCGTGACGTCACATCTGTCCACTGTGGGAGGGCCACATGCGGAGGCAGCGCCATGCGATCATTTCCCGGTGTTGATTGGTGGATCGTGACGTCACGCGTGCGTGTACTGATGGGACGAGACGATCCATAGCATGGACGCCCGTACATACAGCCACACATGCAGCTACACACACATACAGTCACACACACAGTCACACATACAGTCACACACATAGCCACACACATACAGTCACACATACAGCCACACACATACAGTCACACACATACAGTCACACACATACAGTCACACACATACAGCCACACACACACCACACATACAGCCACACACACAGCCACACACATACAGTCACACACATACAGTCACACATACAGCCACACACACAGCCACACACACACAGCCACACACATACAGTCACACATACAGACACACATACAGCCACACACATACAGCCACACATACAGTCACACATACAGCCACACACATACAGTCACACATACAGCCACACACATACAGCCACACACACAGCCACACATACAGCCACACACACAGACAGCCACACACACACAGCCACACATACAGCCACACATACAGTCACACATACAGTCACACATACAGTCACACACACACAGCCACACACACACAGCCACACACACAGCCACACACACACAGCCACATACATACAGTCACACATACAGCCACACACACAGACAGCCACACACACACAGCCACACATACAGTCACACATACAGTCACACACACAGCCACACATACAGTCACACATACAGCCCACACACACACAGCCACACACACAGCCACACACACACACATCCACACACATACACCCACACACACACACATCCACACACATACAGCCACACACACACACATCCACACACACACAGCCACACACATACAGTCACACATACAGCCACACACACACAGCCACACACACAGCCACACATACAGCCACACACATACAGTCACACATACAGCCACACACACAGCCACACATACAGTCACACATACAGCCACACACACAGCCACACATACAGCCACACACATAGCCACACATACAGTCACACATACAGCCACACACACAGCCACACATACAGCCACACACATAGCCACACATACAGTCACACATACAGTCAGACACGCAGCCACACATACAGTCGTATATTATATCAATGTATCAGTAGTCAATTATATTTTCTTTGAATCATGGTCCCTTGCTCTCCAATGAATCCATTCAGACCTTACCCATAGGACCATGAAGTCATAGAACATGAAGTGTTCTAGCCTTGATAAGTACAACGGGGTTCATCTTGGTCCCACAAAGAGAAGGCACTACACGACTAGAGAAAAGTAATGCTGAAACGCCCTAATCATTAATGCCATATCACGAGTTCTAAAGAAGCTTTCTATCCCAACTGATCCGACACTGTTCACTGGTGGGGGAATGACGACCGGTGAAGCCCCGGTGTTCCTTCCCGCCAATAGATCGGCACGGTTTGACTGGTGGGGGAATGACGACCGGTGAAGCCCCGGTGTTCCTTCCCGCCAATAGATCGGCACGGTTTGACTGGTGGGGGAATGACGACCGGTGAAGCCCCGGTGTTCCTTCCCGCCAATAGATCGGCACGGTTTGACTGGTGGGGGAATGACGACCGGTGAAGCCCTGGTGTTCCTTCCCGCCAATAGATCGGCACGGTTTGACTGGTGGGGGAATGACGACCGGTGAAGCCCTGGTGTTCCTTCCCGCCAATAGATCGGCACGGTTTGACTGGTGGGGGAATGACGACCGGTGAAGCCCCGGTGTTCCTTCCCGCCAATAGATCGGCACGGTTTGACTGGTGGGGGAATGACGACCGGTGAAGCCCCGGTGTTCCTTAAATGGCACGTACTGTTTAATCACTTTACTGTGGGGAATGACGACCGTAAGCCCTGGTGTTCCTTCCCGCCAATAGATCGGCACGGTTTGACTGGTGGGGGAATGACGACCGGTGAAGCCCTGGTGTTCCTTCCCGCCGGTGGATCAGCATGCATCACCGGCACGGTACCATCCCATAGCCATCTGGCCAATATCTAGCAATACCCTGGTGCGAACAGTCACTGATTAGCTTCGCTCAAGATGGGGTAGCCCGCAGCATATCTGCCCGTCCTGTTGATATGGCCACCGTATAATTTTGCTTGCTCCTCTCCTGACCTGCAATGCTGTCTAGCGCTTCGCCGTCTTGGCGCCAGACAGCCATATCTGACCTAGGTGGTCAGATATGGGAGTCGCAATACACGGGTCAGTCTCCACCGATGCTGTAGGTATCTGACGCAGGTGGCGTCATTCATACTCAATACGATATCCGCTGCACCTCTTTCTACGCGACATACTTCGACGTGACATTTCACCATAAAACTTCTGCATGAAATTAATTGTACTGCAAGAACTTCCACGTGATCCACTTTAACACCTGACTTCCACTTTGCAAACTTTTACGCGACATCAGTTCTGCACGACCAGGAATTATGCCGCAAAGCTGTCTGCATGGTATTAATTGCACTGTAAAGCAAAGGGGACGCGACGTCTATGAGCCACCGCTCTATGACTCTTGAATGCAAAACACTAGGAATGATGCCCCTGCGTGCCGTGGTCTCTGTCGAGGGTTGCACTGCGGACATTTTGACAAGTTGGACGAACCCACTTGCTCCTAAAAGGTAATGACGCGATTTTTGTCTCGCAGTGGAAGTTTGTTTTCGTGCAGGAGTAATGCCATATTAAATTGTCTACAGTAGTAACCGCATTGCGTAGGAGTTGCCACAGTTCTTGCGGTAGAAGTGATGTCGCATAAAAGCAAGAGCATGATGTGTATTGGGAGGGGGAGGTTGACTGCATTCCTGGTCGACTGAATTTCCACTCTCCCCACTTCAGTGAGCTCCAGTCCTCCACATTAGGTATTTGCTTAGCAAAAAGCATGGACATAAGGAAACAATTCGCATTTCATGAATCACGCAACATGCTTAGGTATGGGCAGCCAGTCAAAACGCACGGAAAATAGCTTCATCTTCATCGGAAAAAGACGGGACCATGACGTGAAAAAGGCGTTCACAATTTGGTAGCGTGGCTGGCATAAGTGGACGTTCACAATTTGGTAGCGTGGCTGGCATAAGTGGACGTTCACAATTTGGTAGCGTGGCTAGCATAAGTGGACGTTCACAATTTGGTAGCGTGGCCGGCATAAGTGGACGTTCACAATTTGGTAGCGTGGCTAGCATAAGTGGACGTTCACAATTTGGTAGCGTGGCCAGCATAAGTGGACGTTCACAATTTGGTAGCGTGGCTGGCATAAGTGGACGTTCACAATTTGGTAGCGTGGCTGGCATAAGTGGACGTTCACAATTTGGTAGCGTGGCTGGCATAAGTGGACGTTCACAATTTGGTAGCGTAGCTAGCATAAGTGGACGTTCACAATTTGGTAGCGTGGCTAGCATAAGTGGGCGCACGACAATGTATTGTCTACTTTTGTTCTGTTACGTTTCGGATCATCGCCAATACAATTGTTTAGTCTGAGTTGTTCGTGGTTTTGTCAGGCCACCAGATAATTTCCATGATTTGATTGCTAGTATCCGTGATTGATCGTCAAGCCACAGGCAGGTACAGCAAACATGGCTACGGCTGTATAAGAAGTAACAATGCGTGTACGTCAGTATTTGTATCTAGCTGAGAAAAGAAACGAAGGCAAGTCACATGGACACCTGCAGATGGAAATGGCACTCCGTGTCATCAGTGTTCCATGGTTAGAACCGATTTTTGTGTGCTGTGTCTCAGTAGAGAACAGCCCGCTCCATAATCTATGAAAAATTTCATTCCCAAATGGTGCTCACAATGTATCTAGGCAGGCCATTGCTATCCGTCTAGCAAGGCTGGTCCTGCCTTCCTGTGCACTTGCCTACATGTGATGTACATGTACCTACGTGAATTTGTACCTACGTGAATACATTTGGCCCACACCCCGCCCGATTTCGGGCGGGGAGTGGGCCAAATGTCTAAGTCACGTGGCACCATCGCCGATCTCTCGCGCGCGAATTAGTTCCCGGCGACATGAGTGCGACACGCACAGGAAAACAATGACATTGACGTCAACGTGTTTAGCTCGCCTATACTAGGTGAGAGGCTCCCTTCTCTTCAACTACTGCTGAAAGACTATGCATGTATTGCATGGTAATTTTTTAAAGCCAAACCTGGTTGCTTCGTGTTGAAATATCTAACCAATCCGGATTTAAAAAGGAAACGTTTAGCGATGGCATTGTATTTAAGAAATGTCCCCCAGTGGAACATCTCAAACGAACCACTGCATAAAAGTGTAGTCATACAGATGTGTTGAAGCTGAGCAATATGACTAGACGTTGCATCCCGTCAAGATTCAGCTTACCAATAGAATACGCATTATTCCCATCAAAATGCAGCTTATCGATATAACTGGACGATGTATCTCGTCAAAATGCAGTTCATCAATAAGTACACGTTGTATCCCGTCAAAATGCAGCTTATCAATAGAATACGCGTTGTATGCCGTCAAAATGCGGCTTATCAATATAACTGGATGTCATAACTCGTCAAAATACAGCTTATCAATAGAATTAGACATTGTATCCCGTCGAAATGCAGCTTATCAATAGAACTTGACGTCGCATCCCGTCAAAATGCAGTTCGTGGACGTCTGCAGTAGAGCAAGCGTCGTGTGAAAACAGTTGGTCGGCAGCAGTGTTTTAGTGACAGATATGTTGCCGTTGCCGTGCGACATGTATCACGGAGATTCTTTGCATCAGTGGTTGTCGTTGGTAGCGCTACAGCGGCAGAGCTTGCTTCTGATCCTCGCTCACACCGGCGCAGAGCACTCTGACCATACAGCGAGATGAGGCTTTGTCCAACGCCGGCCGGCTCTACACCACATCGCATCACTGGTCGGCTCTTCAGCTGTACGCATCACGCGTCCGCACATCAGTCAACGCGGCTCACCTGAGCTGACGCAACCTGAACAGCCCACTCACAGCTAACTTGCACCCGATCACATCCGATCACACCCGATCGAACCCGATCACATCCGACCACAGGTGACTCGTGCACGGCGCGAGTTCTGACGTCGCGATCACAAGGCTCACACGTGAGCGGGCCGTCCACAAGGCGCGCACGTGAGCGGGCCGTCCACAAGGCGCGCACGTGAGCGGGCCGTCCACAAGGCGCGCACGTGAGCGGGCCGTCCACAAGGCGCGCACGTGAGCGGGCCGTCCACAAGGCGCGCACGTGAGCGGGCCGTCCACAAGGCGCGCACGTGAGCGGGCCGTCCACAAGGCGCGCACGTGAGCGGGCCGTCCACAAGGCGCGCACGTGAGCGGGCCGTCCACAAGGCGCGCACGGAGCGGGCCGTCACAAGGCGCGCACGTGGCGGGCCGTCCACAAGGCCGCACGTGAGCGGGCCGTCAAAGGCGCGCAGTGAGCGGGCCGTCCACAAGGCGCGCACGTGAGCGGGCCGTCCACAAGGCGCACGTGACGGCCGTCCACAAGGCGCGCACGTGAGCGGGCCGTCCACAAGGCGCGTACGTGAGCGGGCCGTCAAGCGCACGTGAGCGGGCCGTCCAGGCCGACGTGCGGCCGTCCACAGCGCAGTGAGCGGCCTCCACAGCCGCACAGCGGGCCGTCCCGGCGCGCACGTGAGCGGGCCGTCCACAAGGCGCGCACGTGAGCGGGCCGTCCACAAGGCGCCACAGTGAGCGGGCCGTCCACAAGGCGCGCACGTGAGCGGGCGTCCAAGGCGCGCACGTGAGCGGGCCGTCAAGGGCGCACGTGAGCGGGCCGTCCAGGGCGCACGTGAGCGGGCCGTCCCAGGCGCGCACGTGAGCGGGCCTCCACAAGGCGCGCAGTGAGCGGGCCGTCCACAAGGCGCGCACGTGAGCGGGCCGTCCACAAGGCGCGCACGTGAGCGGGCCGTCCACAAGGCGCGCACGTGAGCGGGCCGTCCACAAGGCGCACGTGAGCGGGCCGTCCACAAGGGCGCACGTGAGCGGGCCGTCCACAGGCGCGCACTGCGCCGTGCGCCGTCCCAGACGTGAGCGGGCGTCAAGGGCGCACGTGAGCGGGCCGTCCACAAGGCGCACGTGAGCGGGCCGTCCACAAGGCGCGCACGTGAGCGGGCCGTCCACAAGGCGCGCACGTGAGCGGGCCGTCCACAAGGCGCGCACGTGAGCGGGCCGTCCACAAGGCGCGCACGTGAGCGGGCCGTCCACAAGGCGCGCACGTGAGCGGGCCGTCCACAAGGCGCGCACGTGAGCGGGCCGTCCACAAGGCGCGCACGTGAGCGGGCCGTCCACAAGGCGCGCACGTGAGCGGACTGTGCCAGGGCGGCCGACCGCCGGCCGCCTCAGTCGTCGCTCTCCAGCTTTTTGCTGGCGATGGCGACAGAGCCGAGCGAGTGTATGCTGACTCCCGCCAGCTCGCCGTCGCCCTGGCGACCGTTGGCCAGCGCCGAGCCGGCGCGCGACTGCTGCACGTTCTGGTACAGCCGCTTCTGCATCACCGCCAGCGACACCTGCCGGCGCACAGACGGGCGTCTGACGGCGCACGGACAGGATGTAGACGGTCTGCAGGCGGGTCGTGCATGGACGGCATGCCAATATTGTGCACGTGGTATGCATACGCTAAGCAACCGGTTTATAGACGGTGTGCGCATGATATACACAGACCATAGATAGATGCTGTTCAGACGGTATTAAGCCGATACAGTTTGATTAGGACTCAGCACAGGTGTACAGACGGCACTGTAGACGGCATGCAGACGAGACGATGCACGCAGCGCGTATGCAGACGGTATGCAGGTGATGCATGGACGGTATACAAATTCTGTGTACATGGTATGCTTACCTTAAGCGGATGGTATACGGGCTGTATGCGGACAGTATGCGGACAATGCATTGGCCCACACACGGTATGCAGACAAAGTAGAGGAATTATTAGGACTCAACATATAAGATGAACGAACGGTATACAGACGGCATACAGATAGCATACATTTGTTTTGGTTTGTTTGTTTTATTGGTTGGTTCACGACACACTTTATGCACATTCACGGCTAATGGCGCCGCCCACACTGTTTCGCCGGTGGGCCGCGGGATTGGGAAATGTCCTGAGTGGCGCTAGAGTCGAACCCGGGACCTTTGGTACCCAGAGCCCGACACCTTAACCACTCGGCCATCCCCGCCCCACATTTGTTTTGGTATACAAACAGTGCACAGTGTGCGAACGACATACAAACGGTATCAGAACTTCTTCAGCACATAATAAAAACGGACCACATGCATGCTGGTAGAGAATCTACTCAGTGTACATATGGTACACAGACTTTTGCCTCATGTACTTGCCTCATGCTAGCCATAAGGGCCTTTTGCGAGCCCTTTTGCATGACGACATTTTTGCGGCACACAGACGGTATATTGACTGCACGAAACTACACACGGACGGCATATAGCTGGCATGCAAACGGTAAGCAGACGTGCACAGAGGGCACGGAGAGCACATGTGACGATACCGTCTGCACAGTGTGTCGACTGTGTGCAGACGACACACAGAGAGCACGTGTGACGGGTCATGGGACCGTCTGGACAGTGTGTCGACTGTGTGCAGACGACACACAGAGAGCACGTGTGACGGGTCATGGGACCGTCTGGACAGTGTGCCGACTGTGTGCAGACGACACACAGAGAGCACGTGTGACGGGTCATGGGACCGTCTGGACAGTGTGCCGACTGTGTGCAGACAAGGTGCGGAGATGTGCTACATACAACTGGCATGCATTCTGGCACTGCCAGTCTGCATCAGACCCTGTACAAACCGTACCAAGTGGTAAAAATACGACCACCAGAAAAGTAAAACTTGCATGACATCGATTGACGGTAATTCCTCATGCACGTGAATTAGCATTTGAGCTGAAATAAGAGAACTTCTTCTCAAGCGTCATCACCAGAAGTATGCTGCATACAAATGAGTTGTGGAGTCAATGTGAAATGTAGCATGCTGGGTGGTGCCAATCACAAGTCGATTCCAATGTTATTACTGTCTTTACCGCCCTTTGCCTGCGAAAGATGGACAAGTCATGCAATTGTGACGCTCGTGTTTGCTGGGCTCGTCGGTAGATATCGTCTACAGCCGACCGTGATGGACGATCTGGTTAGGCAATGCGACATAGCTTTTTAGTTTTTTTTTTTGCTCTGCATTTGGCACAGTAGGGAAAGCCCATTCCCTGATCGAAGCGTGTGTTGAGTACTGATGCTGAAGACAATCACTCGTATCTATTTGGATCAACCGTTTTAAAAGACATTTTTGCTATGCGCATCGATTTGTGGCAATTGCTCGACTTTTTTTTCTAGTTTACGCTCCAGATCATGTTGAATGCATTTGTCGCAGTGCAGTTGGTCATCCGTGTTCACCAAGGCCGTCAGATCAAGCCTTGGTCAGACCATAGTCGGAACGGAAAGCTAATGCGTTGAAGTTATGAGAACTGAAGACTCAGTATAACGTAGATGACACGTGCAAAGGTGAACACCACCGATCCCGTTAAGGTGAACTATTTGGAAATATGTGATGAAATGTAGCAGGTGAAAAGCAAATGGCACTAAGGAGAACATCACGAATGTTACCAATCCACAGCCATATGTTTTGTCGTTCTTTTGAGAAGCTTGAGCAAAATGTCTGTTGACAATAAACTATTAGCGAGAGGAGGGAACTTCCCAGAAATGGAGACTAATCTCAAAATTTTCAAATAAATGTATGCACGACAATAATACATTTAGTAATGAACTTGACTCGCAGAATTACCCTGATTTAACCATTTTTACTTCACAATAGTCCGCATTTTTGCCTAGTACCTGAAACACATGCACCTTCGGAACGTTCCAAGCCATATGTGAGTGACCTGACCTGATGCCCACTTAAAACGTAGCTCATGTTCAGAGGACATGCGTTCTCACCACATATACCTCTGAGTCTTCAGAGTAATAACGAAATTGGCGTAAAGAAGCAATTTTCTAGTTAAAGCTTTCAAGTCGCCTGGAGACCTCACTTGAGTTCACATTTCGCATATTGAATGTTTCGTTGATGTCTATGCACAAATATTTCACTTCTCACTGGCCTTGTGTGGTTTGGCTATGCAAAATGTTTCAACGTACATCTACAGACGATATTGATGAATGGTCGCCGTCTGACTTTGACCCACCCTGGCTCCGCTATGTAAACCTTGCCGGCACAGGGAGCTGCGATACTTTCGTCAGTGCAGAAGGTTGTTGGGAACCGCCCCTAGAATTTCCGATTGGAGGCAGCTGACGGCACAGCATGACACCATCGTTTCATGCTAACCCTCGCCCGTGCCCGTCCACCTTCGCCGGTAGAGTTGGAAGGGGGTGCGACCCCCAATCGCTTCCAAGCGAAACGTGCTAGACAGGCGAAACGAAAGCGGGCGTGTGTGGTGCGACGAGATTTCGCGAACTGACAATCGATCAAGTTCTCTTTAATAAATATGTCACCGGTCATCAGGTTTGCCGCCAGGTGTCACGGTGGGAGGACGTCCGTTGGAGCTCCAGGTTTCCAGATAAGTCGTTGCAGAACAGGGCAGTACTCTAGTCTAAGCTGTGGATAGGTGTTTAGCAATTACTTCTGTGATTATATTTCATTAGTTTTTATCTGATAAGCATTTTCGTAGCACGCAAACTATACTAAATTAACCTAGCGACGCTGCCGTGCGCCATCTTCTTAGGCCGTTGAGCTCCAGGTTTCGATGTGTGAGAAAGGGAGTACTTAGTATAAGCTGTGGATAGTGTTAGAATTACTTTGTGATTATATTTATTGTTTTTATCTGATAAGCATTTTTGTAGCAAACTATCTATATTAAGCTAGCGACGCTGCCGTGCGCTTTTTTTAGGCCAGGCCTCGTGGCTTTGGCGTGTTCTCAACGCTTCGATTTCTGTAGTAGGAGATATTACAAGTGTGTAGATTTCATAAGTACATTAGACAACATTCATACTATCCTAACATACTTTATTTATTTTTGTTGTGCATAGTGTGTTTGGTGTTGAAGTTTAAGATAGAGTTTAATTGGTAGTAAGTTGGGGGTATTCATAAGTGCTGTGTGACTGTTCATTTTTCTGTCTAGCCATAAGTGATATCAAAAGGGATATTCATATAGTTGTCTACTTGTGTGGAAGACAATTAGATTAGACATTTTGTTTATTTATTTATTTAATAAAAAAAACAAAAAAAAACAATTGTTTAATAGTTTCTGCTTAGCGTGCTGCTTTTCTTGAGGTACTCAGATAATTAACTGACAGTATAGGAGGTAGCGATTTATAGTGAATGATAGTTGGCTTTTTTGTCGGTTGTTTAGCGAGTTAATTTGAATCTAAATCTAGGCATAAGCTGCAGCGTTTAGGATGGTTTCGACCAGGATGCAGGCACTAGAGGAAGAGATTAGGACCCTTAAGGCAGAGCTTTCCAAGCTCAAGGCTGCCCTTGTTGCACAGGGTAGGCAAGATAAAGCAACAAGGGGTCACTCCGTAGCAGGGACATCATATGCCCAGGTGGTCGCAGGCCACCAGGTAGCTGAGGCTTCCCCTACTGTGGAGGTGGCTGGGATCTCTCGAGAGGGAGTGTTAATAGTGAACAGAGGAGGGGTAGTTCTGGTAGGTCACAGGAGGGGAAGTGGCATGAGGTCAGGGGGTGGAGGATTTGGAGACGCGAACCTAAGGAAAGGGTCAGTGAGTGGCAGGTGGCAGGTGGTAGGAGCGGGAGGAAGTCTAGCCGAACGGCCCAGCGGGCAGGCATATTAACATCAAATATGTTCCAGGCATTGGATGACTGCCCCCAGGATAGTAGTAGTAAGGAGTCAGTGCTGGTCCTAGGAGACTCTCGTGTGCGACATTTAGAGCGGGTATTTTGTAAAGGTAGGAGGGACAGGAGGTGCATCACCAGGCCTGGTGCCAAGGTGAAGGACCTGGTACCTGTGGTGGCACAGGTCACCAGTGATCACCAGTTTAGCACAGTCATAGTGCATGTAGGGGTAAATAACATAGGTCCTGCTAGGAGTGAGGAGCTTCTGCGGGAGTACAGGGCCCTTCTGGCCACCCTGAAGGGTACCAATAGAGTCATTGTAACAGCAATTTTGCCTAGGGCTAGAGCCTCCCCTGAGTGGAGCTCTAGGGCACTGGCAGCTAACGCCAGGGTAGGAAAGCTCTGCCATGAGCTAGGTTTTACATTTGTAGACGAGTGGAGCAGGTTTTATGCATCGTGGGACCTCTATCAGAGGGATGGCCTGCACTTCTCTGAGAAGGGGGTCCATGTGTTAGGCAAAGTGTACGAGCATGTCCTTCAGGGAAACTAGGAAATGGGGTGGGGAGGGATGAAATTGCATTGCCAACTCAGAAATATTCCAATAGTGTCAGCCAAGGCAATAGAACCTCAAAGTCTGCAAATAGGGACAGCAGCAGTTCAAGGGGACAGAGTGATAGTTCATCTAGTGATAAAAGAACTCCTCAGTATGAAAAAAGCCAAAGGTGGTTATGGAGCATTTGTTAAGTGTATGATGTTTAATGCTCAGAGTATCCGTTCCAAATTTGATGAGTTCAAGTGTTATGTTGCTGAGGAGGAACCAGATTTTGTTTGCATTACGGAGGCATGGGTCAGTGAAGGGTATTTTGGAGATAACTTGCAGGACTATGAGATCCAGGGATACAATATGTTTTCGTGCAATATGGGTCCAGCAATGAAAGGGGGTGGTGTAATGCTCTATATGAATAGCTTATTCAGTTCTCAAAAAGTAGCAGGTGGGGATAAAAATGTGTCTGTGGAGTCCATTTGGCTTGATGTCACTGTGGGAAAAGGCAACAGCAATACTCTTAGGATAGGAGCTTTCTACCGATCAGGAACCCTGCCACATTCTCAGCAACTGGAGCTTGACAAGGTGATTTGTGAGGAAATCAGTAGAAACTTTAAGAGGAAGTGCCTTATTCTTGGTGACTTTAATCTAAAAGGTTATGAAAATGCTGGTGTTGGCTCCCCATCATGCAAAATGTTTAGGAAATGCCTTGAAGAGGACCTGTTCTTACACCAGTTTGTATCGGAACCTACCAGGCATGGTTCATTCTTGGACCTTGTATTCTCGGATTTAAGTGACTTGGTTCAAGACTTGACTGTAGGCGAAACTCTGGGAAGAAGTGACCATAACATAGTTAGATTCAAGGCACATGTAGGGGAAATTATCAAGGATAATTTGGTAAAGGTTCCAAATTTCAACAGAGCAGACTTTGACTGCATGAGAGCGGCTTTAAGTGCCATCAGATGGGAAGAAGAATTCTCCAATTTAAATGCCTGTGAAATGTGGGAAAAGTTCAAATCTTACTTGAAGGAAATTCAGATTAGACATGTCCCCCAAAAGCAAAGACGCAAAAGAAGGGTAGGAAAGCCAGCATGGCTTACACCAGACTTGATAAAAGCAATTAAGGCTAAGAAAACTGCATTTAGAGTCTTTAAAGAAGCCTCAAATGTCGTTAATCTAATGGCGTATCGAAAAGCTAGAGACACTGTGAAGCAAAAAACCAGAGCAACAAAGCGAGCAAGAGAACTGGATTTAGCTAGAAAATGTAATGGAGACAGTAAAAAGTTCTTTAGTTTCTACAAGCTGAGTAAAGTTTCTAGCACAATTGGTCCACTGGAAGTAAACGGGACTACATTGGGTGAAGATAGTGAGATGGTTGAGGAGCTGAGCAAACAGTTTAAATCAGTGTTTACATTGGAAGATATGACCAATCTGCCGACCGTACACCATAGTTCAGTGACATGGGATCTGACAAATGATGTTGATTTCATTGATAGTGATGTTTGTTTACAATCATATCAGGAAAATAAAGCGAAACAAGGCAGCAGGACCTGATGATATTTATGCTAGGGTGTTGCGGGAAACTGAAAAGGAACTGGCATTTCCACTTAGTATAATATTTTGTAGATCAGTTTCACAAAATGAAATTCCAACCGATTGGAAAAGGGCAAATGTAGTTCCTATTTTCAAGAAAGGAGAAAGAGGGAAAGTTGAAAACTATAGGCCAGTAAGTCTCACATCCCTAGTCTGCAAGGTACTCGAATCAATTATCAAGGATAGAATGGTTAGTTATCTGGAAGGTAGCAGATTGATTCAAGATACTCAACATGGGTTTAGAAAAGGACGATCGTGTCTCACAAACCTCTTGGAATTTTTTGAACTTCGCCACAGAACAATTTGATCAGGGAAATCAGGTTGATGTAGCATATCTTGACTTTAGTAAGGCCTTTGACAAGGTACCCCATAAACGGTTAATGATACAGCTTCAGTCCCATGGTATTGCAGGTAGCATCTTAAAATGGATAGAGTTGTGGCTTTCAGATAGACAGCAAAGAGTGATGCTAAATGGTACAAAGTCATCATGGCAAAATGTTCTTAGTGGAGTCCCCCAGGGGTTAGTACTGGGGCCACTACTGTTCATTATATTTGTAAATAACATTGAAAGTGGCCTAAGCAGTAAAGTTGTGAAATTTGCGGATGATTTGAAGGTCTTTAGGGCAATAACAGGTCAAGATGAGCATATCTCGCTGCAAAAAGACTTAGACGAACTTGTGAAGTGGTCCGAAGAATGGCAAATGAAATTGAATTTTGATAAGTGCAAAATCATGCATGTAGGTAAGCAGCATATGAAGGCTCCATACTTGATGGGTGGCCAAGTGCTATCAGTGACTCAACAGGAGAAGGATTTAGGTGTTATTCTAAACACAAAACTGGGGGCATCAGAACAGACCAAGGAAGCCAGGAAGAAGGCACTGAGAATGCTCGGGGCAATAAATAGGAATGTATCATACAGAAGTGAGGAAGTGATCAGGAAGCTTTACTGTGCATACGTCAGGCCACATTTGGAATACTGCATCCAAGCTTGGTCTCCTAGCTATGAAAAAGATTGTTGGCTTTTAGAGAGAGTACAAAAGAGGGCTACAAAAATGGTTAATGGCATAAGCAACCTGGCATATGAGGAAAGATTGAAGAAAATGAATATGTTTTCACTTAGATATAGAAGGCTGAGAGGAGGTCTCATCGAGGTCTTTAAATTTGTCCATGGTCTGGAGAGGGGATACCTTGGGGAAATGTTTGAATTGAACAGAAATGATGCAATTAGAGGTCATAAATTCAAAATTAAAGTTAACCACAGCAGAACAAGGTTAAGGCAAACTTTCTTCACCAACAGGGTAGTAGAACACTGGAACCAGCTGCCAGAAAACATTGTCAGTAGCAGCACATTGAACATCTTTAAAAACAGCATAGACAATCATTATAAGAATAGAGGGCTTGCTTTTCAGTATTACAGGGAGGGCTGATTGACAGATTTGGTGGGCAACTGGTTCAGTGTACAGAGTGCAACCAAGAAGGGCCCTTGTGGCTCATAGTTGCACTAATCTTTTATGTCTTTATGTCTTTATGTCATACAAAGGTTTGACTTCGCGTTTGAAAACGTCATAGAATGCTGTTTAAAACCACTTATTTCACTCTCATGGTAAAAATTGGCGGAAGAATCGCCTTCAGGACTTTAAGAAAACCCTGAATATCATGTCAAGCTAAAAGAGTCCATCCGAGGTCAACATAGGTCCATGATCTTGAATGACCTCGGAATTGTACAGCAATAGTATCCGAGTTTCAAATGAGTCATCTATTAGCCTAACCCGCGCAAAATGCATGGTTTTTGGTCATGGTATGTCAAGATGCGATAAACCACGCTTTCGATAAAACACTTTCGGAGGTGTTGCCTTTGATGACGTCACACCTCCGTGACCTGACGTGACACAAAATAATCCACGAAAAGATCCGAAAAACAACGCTCCGGAAGGTACCGCAAATTTTCCTTGGTTCCGTCGAACGGCTCGGAATATATCCACGAACAACCTTAGGGGCTTGTATCACCCCTCCCCCTCCACTAACGAGGGTTAGTAGGTCAATGACCTATGAAGACAGGTTTGCTGCGTTCCCCATCGCCGTTCCACGCCCATCATTGGTAATTTGGGTGCAGCAAGTGAGATAAATCGCAGATAATTCACAATTTTGGGTTAAGACAGCTTAATCTGCGCCGACTTTCCGGTCAAATCCTCACACCCCGTCTCTGGGGGGGGGGGGGCTGTTGAAGACCCCCTCTAAAATCCGAACTAAGCATCGCACGAAAACGAAAGAGGTGTCATCGGAAAGTGGTCGACGAGTAGGGTCCGGGTCCACACCCCCCAAAAAAATTCCCCCAAAAGTGACGTCACCAGGGAGCTAGATTTTCACGACTTTTCACGACTTACATTATGTTTTTGACTCTGGGGAGTTCATTTTGGGGATACATGAAAAACAAAATTTATTTGGAATGAGAAAAGAACAGCGAAATCGACCAGGGCTATAATTTTTTGGGGACCACCCAAATTTTTTTTTGAAATTTCAAAATTTTGAGTTTTTAAGTTTTCTTTAATTTTCCTTTTCCAATGGTTGGAGCAGACCGAGAAACGTTGTTGGAAGTCAACTTGCCCTAAGAAAAAAATGCTTACTTTAGCCAGAACCCTGCATTTGAACATGGCAATATGGCAAATACGCAAAATTTGTATGTAGTCAAAAACGAAAAAAACGAAAAATTCAACTGGTACGTTTTGTTGCATCTGTAAAGATAAGCAAACGCTGAAAGTTTCATTAAAATATCTGTATCCGTTAAAGCGTGACGACTGGATGAACTTTTTTGGAGGTAACCTCACTTGACCTCGACTAATTCGTTGACCCTAGATGACCTGACCTAACAATTTTGAATCAGCATGTCAAATTGATGTGGGAAAAGGTATGCCAAAGTTGGTCGCGCTGCCGCGCGCCGTTCGTCCGCTATCCGCGAATAACCTGAGGGGGGACGGTTGAAGACACCCCCGAGACGGGACGGGTTAACATGCTACCCTTATGACGTCATGGGTCCGTGGCCTGACACAACATTTCAATTTGTTCCACTAGGATGCGCGGTATCCGCTTAGAATAACTATCCCGTCTCCTACACTGACTTCATCGGTTGATTGTTGATGCATTTGCCTGAAAGAATCTAGCTTTTAGTTCGAGCGTAGTCCCACAGTCTTGAGGTTCGACATACAGCCATACCATTATCACTGTGTCGACGTGTGCCGTGCACTTCAGCTTTAGTTATCATTTTGGCTTCAGGCTATATTGGTCTCGTCTCTGAAGCCTACTCGCCATGTTTTCCCGAAATCGATGAAAAATCGAGAAGCTGACTCAATATTGCTCAGCAGCTTCGGCGACTTCTGACGTCATTGTACTTGCCTCATGCTAGCCATAATGAACAGGATAAGTGCATTGCGTGGCACATGGCTACTGATGTACACGGCGCACACATCTGCTGTACAAGGGGCACACATCTGTTGTTCAAGGGGCACACATCTGCTGTACAAGGGGTACACATCTGCTGTACAATGGGCACACATCTGCTGTACAATGGGCACACATCTGCTGTACAATGGGAATCTGTGGGGCACACATCTGCTGTACACGGGTATACTCTGCTGTACAATGGGCACACATCTGCTGTACAATGGGCACACATCTGCTGCACACGGCGCACACATCTGCTGTACAAGGGGCACACATCTGCTGTACACGGGGTATACCTCTGCTGTACATGGGGCACACATCTGCTGTACAAGGGGCACACATCTGCTGCACACGGCGCACACATCTGCTGTACAATGGACACACATCTGCTGTACAATGGACACACATCTGCTGTACACAGGGCACATCTGCTGTACACGGGGCACACATCTGCTGTACACGGGGCACACATCTGCTGTACAATGGACACACATCTGCTGTACATGGGGCACACATCTGCTGTACAGGGCACAATCTGCTTAGGGGCACATCTGCTGTACAAGGGCACACATCTGCTGTACAAGGGGCACACATCTGCTGTACAAAGAAATGGGCACACATCTGCTGTACAATGGACACACATCTGCTGTACAATGGGCACACATCTGCTATACACGGGGCACACATCTGCTGTACACGGGGTATACCTCTGCTGTACATGGGGCACACATCTGCTGTACAAGGGGCACACATCTGCTGTACACGGGGTATACCTCTGCTGTACAATGGGCACACATCTGCTGTACAATGGGCACACATCTGCTGTACAATGGACACACATCTGCTGTACAATGGACACACATCTGCTGTACAATGGACACACATCTGCTGTACATGGGGCACACATCTGCTGTACAAGGGGCACACATCTGCTGTACACGGGGCACACATCTGCTGTACAAGGGGCACACATCTGCTGTACACGGGGCACACATCTGCTGTACAATGGGCACACATCTGCTGTACAAGGGGCACACATCTGCTGTACACGGGGTATACCTCTGCTGTACAATGGGCACACATCTGCTGTACAATGGACACACATCTGCTGTACAATGGACACACATCTGCTGTACAATGGGCACACATCTGCTGTACATGGGGCACACATCTGCTGTACACGGGGTATACCTCTGCTGTACATGGGGCACACATCTGCTGTACAAGGGGCACACATCTGCTGTACACGGGGCATACCTCTGCTGTACAATGGGCACACATCTGCTGTACATGGGGCACACATCTGCTGTACACGGGGCACACATCTGCTGTACAAGGGGCACACATCTGCTGTACAAGGGGCACACATCTGCTGCACACGGCGCACACATCTGCTGTACAATGGACACACATCTGCTGTACAATGGACACACATCTGCTGTACAATGGGCACACATCTGCTGTACAAGGGGCACACATCTGCTGTACAAGGGGCACACACCTGCTGTACAATGGGCACACACCTGCTGTACACAGGGCACATCTGCTGTACAAGGGGCACACATCTGCTGTACACGGGGCACATCTGCTGTACAAGGGACACACACCTGCTGTACAAGGGACACACATCTGCTGTACATGGCGCACATATCTGTTGTGCAAGGGGCATACATCTGCTGCACACGGCGCTGTACGCTTAAGTCAGCATCTGAGAGTGTCTGACTGTAACCAGAGAACAGTCTGAAGCAGTGTTGGTTATTGGTTTTACGACACATCGACCGTTGAGTCATGTAGTGTCGCCAATCTCTCACGCCGATTGGTCGCGGGCGAACAGTAGCGACAGGTGAGACTCGAACTCACAACCTTTCGATTGTGAGACAAGCAACTTACCCCTAGGCTACTCGTCCCCGTCTGAAGCCGTGCGGTCGCGTCGGTCGGACGTGGCACAGTCAGGAGCTGTGTCGTCGGCCCAGGTGTTGCCGTGCGGTGCCTCTGCTGGTGTCGGGGGATGGCCACCCCCACTGGACGTGACGTGCAGGTGTATTGCTCTCGGTCGCCGGACAGTTCAGGGCTGAACGGGCCGATGCCCTGAGAAGGGGGCGTGGTCTATCGCGTGCTCATGACGCGTGCTCATGGTTGTTGTTTAGCTCGCGGCGAGCCGAGAGCTCCCCGGACACTTGTTGAGCTGTCGACGAAGACGACTGGCCTCGTGGCCAGCCGCCCTAGATCAGCCGGGAGCCGGACCTGTCCAACGCTTCAGCACTATGGTATGTCTGTGGGACTTTGACTGAGACTAGTTGTTTGTCTGCAAAGAGTAAGATGCAATTGCCTGGGATGAACGTATGGGGTGGTTGTAGACCGGTCAATGTGTAAGATGGGTTGCCTGAACTTTGATGCCTCTATGAATATCTGAACTTGTGATGGGAGTTGCATGATGAGAGGCAGAGTTGATGTGCAGATGTGATCGCTAGCAAGATGTGACAGTATGGGTGAGCGCTAATATGTATATTGGCCAGCGAACTATTGTATGTCAAGATGTGGGATGGCGTAGAAATTGTTGTCTGTCGAGCTCGGTTGAAGCTGACTATAGCTGGAAGGTGCTTTCGTATCAATTTGTCTATCACGTAGCCAAAAGAACCCTTGTCTACACAAGGGTTCTTTTGGCTACGTGATAGAAATAGCGGACCTCGTGTTAACGATAAACCTGGGTTGCACGTTCAATAGCTCTCTGTCTTAATTCTCAGAGCCTATTATGCAAACCTCCCTCTCTTGTCAGGCACCATAAATTCAGCACGTTTATGGTGCACGATAAATTCATCTCGGTGAGATGCCAGTCCTGTGAGAAACTTCGTTGCAGTATGCATCTGCTGTGCACGTGGTATGGTTCGACCGTGCACGAGGCACACATGTGCCGTGCACAGCGCACACATCTGCTGTGCATGGCACACACATGTGCTGTACACAGCGTACACATCAGCTGTGCTTAGAGCACATATTTGATACACACGTCACACACATCTGCCGTACATAGGCACACACATCTGTTGTGCACGAGGTACACATCTGTTGTACACGTGTCACACATCTGCTGTGCATGGAACACGCATCTTCTGTGCACGGGACAGACATGCATCTCTGTTGAAATATATATGATGACCACTTTCAACTTTGCAAGAAACAAATAAAATATCGAAATCACATCGTACATACAGAATAGTGCAGAGAGTGGCATTAACTCAACACACATGTTTATCAAGGTGTACCAAATACATTTCTGCACGAATTATATAAATTCTTGACCCACGGGCTGTAATGGGCTGGGGTTATTCCTAGCACTGGTTTGAGACGGTCTCAACTTATATGTTGGAAGCTCTTTTTTCCCATAGATTTGAAATAATTTTTCCACGATTATGAAAGATGGTGCAATACAATTAATTATCGTGTGGCTCTTCCCCATGTGGACAATACGTAGATTTGCTTTACATGTGATGTTCATATTTCAGTGGTAGCGTGCAAATTATTGGGTTTTCCATCGTCACAAACGTCTCCATTAACCCGCGCCGTCTTTCCGATCAGATCCTCACACCCCGTCTCTGGGGGGGGGTTAGTAACCCCATCTAAAATCCAAACTAAGCATCGCACGAAAACCAAAGAGGTGTCACCGGAAAGCGCTCGACGAGTAGGGTCCGAGTCCACCCCCTAAAACAATTTCCCCAAAAAGTGACGCCACCAGGGGGCTAGCTTTTCACGATTTTTCTCCGACTAACATTATGTTTTTGGCTCTGGGAGTTCATTTTGGGATATATGAAAAAATTGTTTGGAATGAGAAAAGGACAGCGAAATCGACAAGGGCAATAATTTTTTTGATCCCCAAAATAAAAATTTATTTTTGTGAAATTTCAAAATTTTTAGTTTTCAGGTTTTCTTTAATTTTTCTTTTCCAATGGGTAGAGCAGACCGAGAAACGTTGTTGGAAGTCAACTTACCCTAACAAAAAAATCCTTACTTTAGCCAGAATTCTGTATTCGAACTGCAATTGGCAAATATGCAAAATTTATATGCAGTCAAAAACGAAAAAAAAGAAAGAAAAATTCCACTCGTACGTTTTGTTGCATCCCTAAAGATAAGCAAACGCTGAAAGTTTCATTAAAATATCTGTATCCGTTAAAGCGTGACGACTGGTTTAACTTTTTTGGAGGTGACCTCACTTGACATTGACTAACTTGTTGACCCAAGATGACCTGACTTCAAGATTTTGGAATAGCATGCCAAATTGATGCGGGGAAAGGTATGCAAAATTTGGGTGGTTGCCGTGCGCCATTCGTCCACTATCCGCGAAAAACCTGAGGAGGGCGGTTGAAGACCCACCCACCCCCCACCCCTCCGAGACGGGACGGGTTAAAACTCCATACTTCGCCGCCAAGTTACGTTGCGTGACAAATACTCTGTGCGAGATGCGAAGTTTTTTCCTAGACATCGCTTTGTTGCGTTTGCTCTTATTGTTTTTTTTTAGCTTGAAACTGTATTTCGGACTCAGTTTTCAGCTCGATCTGACCGGTTCGCTGGGTACTGCAAATGAAGTCGCTCCAATGTATGCATCACGCATAGGCCTCGACACGGGGATGGGGTACTGGGGGCAGTCTACATCCTCAATAATTGTCGTTTATATCCGGAAACATCGTTTTTAGCAATGCTTGGAAGAGATTGTGACAGAAAGCATGATTCCCCTCCCCAACCGCGAAGGACTGGCTACCCTTTTGCGACAACTATGGAGACCGTTCTTTAAAGCTAAGGACTGTTTCGGGCTTGCTTGCTTGGTTCGCTTGCTTGCTTTGGGTGGGGTTTGATAATACCAAACCGCGCGGTGCCTCCACTCAAGTGGTATGTTACTAAATACTCCAAATACCAAACACAGCCGGTCATCACCTGAGTGTGCACCGTGTATACCATTACACGAGCGCCACGAGACCGCAACGGTAGCAGAGGTATGAAGCAGGACACACAGTTGCAACACAGGCTACAATATCCAGCAGCAGAAGCGGCATTCGCGTCAGCTGGCGAGAAGCCGGCGGCCACTCACCCTGTTCGCGTGCAGAAGTTCACGCGTGAAGATCACATTATCCTGAATACGGCCGTGCCGCCTGTCGACGGCGACGCCCTGGGAGTCGAGATCCTCCCACGAGGAGGCCGACTTGACCAGGTCGGGCGACAGTCGCGGACTGGCCACGTGGCGGGAGCACTTCTCGGACGCGTCCGGCGCCACCGCCGCCGGCCGCGGGCACACACCGTCCACGCGGCGGATCACATAGTTCAACAGCTGCTTGATGATGATGGAGACGATGTTGAACAGCGAGTACATGCAGCACACGCCGGCGACCGTCATCAGAAAGTTCGCCACGCCGTACCAGTGCGCCGCGCCGTAAAAGTTGTCCGCGCGAATGCCGGCCACCATGTCGCCGAAGCCGATGGTGGCGAACGACACGAAGCTGTAGTACACCGCCTGCAGGTAGTCCCAGCGCTCCATGGTCAGGTAGAGCGCGGCGCCCAGCTGCAGCACCAGGCTGGTGCACACCAGCAGGTACAGCAGCACCCAGTAGACGGACGGCTTCCAGCGGCAGGCGTTGCTGGCCTGCGAGCTGAGGCTGTCCGGGCAGGACAGTCGCGACGGCGTGCGCGACGCGGCGTGCGCCCGGCGCGCCACCTGCCACGAGTGGTACAGCCGCATCGCGTACGACAGCAGCGTGATGAACCGCTCCAGGAACAGGTTGAAGAAGAGGATGCCGCCGGCGCAGCCGAAGATGCCGTACACGATGAGCAGGATGCGGCCGGTGGTGGTCTGCGGCGCCGTCCAGCCCCAGCCTGTCGGCCCGTCCAGAGGTCAGGCGCGCGGAACAGGTCACAGGTCAGCGACGCAGGAACAGTCTAGAGGTCATACGCGTGTAGGGACAGAAGATCAAGCCACAGGAATTGGCGCAAAGGAAGGTTGTTGACCACAAGCATACGAACGGGCAACTGGTCGGCCTGTCGAGCGGGTAAGAGGTAGCCAGAGTGGGCGCGGAATAGGTCACAGGTTGGCGGCACATAAACAGCTTAGAGGTCATAAGCGTATAGGGACAGAAGATCAAGCCACAGGAATGGGCAACAGATCAGTGGCGCAAAGGAAGGTTGCTGATCACAAGCAGAGGAATGGGCAACTGGTCGGTGGCGCAGAAATATGTCATTGCTTAACCCGGCAGACACGGGGGTATTTGCCCTCACACGAGTCATTGCAGGAGATTCTCCCCGTTGTATTTTCGCAACTAATGAACAAATTACGTCGATTCAAACGGGATTCCATAGCCCTATGTTTTTAATAGAGATTGAACTATTTTTCTTTACTTGGAGGTCACTGGCGAGGTCACAAGCAGCGTCAAGTAAAACAATTTGGCTGCTTTCGAGAGCTCATATTTTGAACGCAATCCAGGGCGTTAGGGTCATATAAAATATCAGCTGTGGTTGAATACCCGCAGTGTGTAACTAAAACTATCCATGTAGAGACACCTCTGGCTTCGGGACAAGTAAGGGCTTGAGGGAAGGAGATCAACTTGACGTTTTGATTCAGCATGCAATGGAATTCATTTTCTAGGACACATTCTCGCAGGGACCTTGAAGAAAAAACTGACATAAATATTCGCATATGCTATGAAATTATGCACATCAGCATAATCTGACAGGACGCCGATTAGAGCTGGCCCCCCCCCTTCGGAAACGCCCCCCCCCCCCCCGAAGGGCCCCCCCCCCCCCCCCCCCCCCCGCGCCCCCAACCGGCCCCCCGGGGGGAGGAAGGGGGGGCCCCACAAAAAAAAAAAAACCCCCCAAAAAAAAGTCAACAACCACACAAAACCACACTCCAACCAAGAGAAAGATCCCCCAAAACCGATTTTTCTTTACCTGCAAACGCCGGGCCTCCTTTTTTTTGGGGATTTAGGCCCAAAAAAAAAACATCAACCCCCCCCCCCCCCCCTTTTTTTCCCACCATTAAAAAAAAACCCCCCCCCCCCCCCCCCCCCCCCCCCCCCCCCCCCTATTAAAAACTTCCAACCCCTCCTTTTTACCAAAAAATTTCCCCAAAAAATAAAAAATTTTTTAAAAAACGCGCGAACGCCCCACCGGGCAACCGGGGCAGGGCACAGGCACACGCGGCGGGTAAAAAAAGGTGCTCAGGGAAAAAGGCACGAGCACAGACGCACCCAAGCAGAGACGCCCGCAGGCAGGCCGCAGAGGAACCGAACGCACCGCGCAGACGCCAAGCGCGCCACCCCCGAGACGCCACGGGCACGCGCACCGGCGCTACATAAACCCCGCCTAACGACGTGGCGCCCGCACTGCACATTATTGCTCACGTCTCTTCAGCCCGCCAAACCCTTGTATTTTGAAAAAAAATAATCTCCTCTCCCCACCAACAACCCTTTTTTTATAGCCCCCCCCCCCCAAATCTTTCCCCTCCTCTTTTTAAAGGCACTAGGTGTGGATTTTGAGTTTTTTTTGTTTGTTTTTTTATTTTTTAATTGCCCCCTTTCCCCCCTTTTTTTTTTTTTTTTTATTCTGTGTTCTCTTTTCCTATAAAAAAAAAAAAAATGGAAATATTTGACTGATTTCAAGATTTCTCTTTTTTTGCTGTGAAAGTGGCATGTGAGTGATATCAAATGTAGGTGTTGGTTGATGCATACATTAAAATTAGATCCAAATAATCATACAATTCGGACTTATGGTTATTGGGTCAAGTAAGGGCATCGGGGCAGAAGATGCTAAATTGTCACATTGATCCTGTGTGAAATGCGTTGCATGCTTATATGATACAGTTCCACTTGGAATTCGGAAAATGAACCTATGCCTTCATGTATAGTACAGAGTGCTCTGTTTCGTTCCGTGATATCCAGCGTGCCATATCTGAGGTCGTGCGATACACATTTCCATATAATAATTACAGCTACGTTAATATGCGAGTGTTAGATTGTGTCCGATGACAACAGATAACCGTTTTCTGCCGTAAAAGCAGCACCTGCGATCGAGTTTGTTATGTCATTATAACATGAGTTGTCATGGTACCTGAACATATATATATATATATATATATATATATATATATATATATATATATATATATTATATATATATATATGTACACACACACACACACTATATATATATATATATATATATATATATATATATATATATATATATATATATATATATATATATATATATATATATACATATACATATATATGCATGCCAGAGCTATGCTGAACCCATAGGTAAGGATATCTTTGATAGCCGATGCATTGACTCTGTTACTACTTGAATACCGTTTCCAGTAATAAGCGGTCATTATATTTGAATTAAATGAATACTATCAAAATGGCTCAGAATGACCATGTTGATGTCACACGGTAACAAAACGACCTCTGGTACACCAACTGCACTCGCATATTTCTGCCAGCATACATTGGCCCGAATGTATCTCATGGAACCAATATATATTGTGTTTGTCTGCTTCCTTTGGCATGTGTTGCTTTACACAACATGCTGCGCGTGGCATGCCACTGATGAACGGTGGTGATGGCTAAATAATAAATTGTCCTTCATCCTAACCACCGAAACCGCACGGAAATGAAAGATTAGGGCAAACATTCACAGATATCCACAGTTCGTTGCAAAGTTGTGTCATTTGGATGATCGATGACAATGCGACTTGAATTTGTATTTAAATTAATACATTGTCAATATATTTCCAACGCTTCGGCTGTTGCCTTCATCAGGGTACCCTGATTAAGGCAATATTCGAAACGCAAGACATATACTGAAAAGTTATTAATGTAAAAATCAGTTGAAGTCGCTTTGCCATCCATCATCCAAATATCCGCAGTGACACAAATATGGGTCACATACCACATGGCTGATGGGCAGCACGTACTTTCTAACTCCCATTTATTTGTGCCTTTTGTGCAAAGTACTGCGAAATAATTTTAATGAATGCAGCTACATATTAGTCAAACCACTGTAATTGAACCTCACAACCACGCCAAAAAAAGTTGTAGACTTGAATAACGCAGAAATGAAGCGCCTTTTTGAGCATCGTATGCTATCTTATTTTGCTCTGGGTGTGTCATAAAGGATGCTGGTCCTAAAGAGTTAAAAAAGCATTGCGTTCAAATCAATCCAGATGTAATTAAATATTTGTGATATCGCCCAGAACCTATGCCGGATGGGAGGCCAGCTTGTTGTCCACTTGGTCGCACTTTGACAGCAGGTAATTGCCTTCGCAGACTTCATCTGCCATAACAAGATAAATTAATTTATGAATGAAAATCTGCTCCAAAATAGCTATTTTCACTTTCCTATCCAGCCCACATTCCCAGGCTGCTGTAGTTGTCAATACTTTGCATGCGTTGAGGTATGCGTGAAATGTAGTCAATCAGTCATCTGCATATGAAGCCTGCCTAGGTTCATCTTAACGGCTTAAAGGCCGAAGCCCACCACCATACACCCTGTCTATCGTCAGGCGTGCGATCATTCAGAACACAATACTTGAGCAATTGCAGTTCCTTTGCATGGAGCTGGATCCCTGATCAGCCTACACCGGTACTACGAGGTACGATTTTGAGTAATAGTGCCAAAGTAGGGCTCTACTAGGTCCATAACTGCCTTCGATTTTTCAATTATGCTTTACAAGTTTGTATTTTAATTTTTGGCGAACCATACAGTGACCGAAATCCGAGAAGCATGTCAAATGCAGGCGGTGGTCAACATTTTCTTGTCTGGTTCTGTATTTTTGTTGGCAGTTTTGATCTGGACCTCCAGGATCTGCACCCATGCAATTTAGAGATATTTCCATCCCTGCTGTGAGAGGTGAGCTCGCGCATACACCCCCTACCCCCACCCAGAGCCCACCCAGCTGGCGTTTTCGGTGTACGCGTGGAGCGGACTTTAGAGTTCCCATGCGGTTGCTTCAGGCGCCAAAGAAGACGTAATCGGTGCTGTGCAGGCGTCCTCAGGGTACCAAAAATACATCTGTACGACGGCCTCAGAATGTATTCCGGGTGTCCAATAAACAGAAATGGTAACTGTTCAAACCCTCAAACCCTCGGGTGTCCAATAAACAGAAATAGTAACTGTTCAAAGCCTGGCTCGCGGAGGCACGACCAGTTTCGCGCGGAAGCTCGCTGGCACAAACTCATAATTTTGGATGAAGAATTTCTGAGGATCGATGCTGTCAGCGCATCATGCAGAACGCTCAGCGAATACTGCTGGACACAAATAATACTCGAAGTTGGCAACATTCAAACATTTGAGGTCCTGGTGAAGAAAACAGGTAAAGCTAAAAAGAAACTGTGCTAAGAGACAGACTCTGACATGAAAACGCCACCCGTCTCCCAAATCCTCGGCGAGTAAGATTTTCCCGAATAAGCTAGTAAAGCAGTCACATGGCGGAGTCTAATGGCTATTCTGCGGGGATAAAATCTGCTGTGTGTTTGGGGTTGTCGTTGCACTACCAAAGTGTTGTTGGCGCTGCGAGGCAGCACTAATCATGTCGCATTTTCACATGGAACCTACGGATGTCCATGGCGAGATCAGACGTACATGGGTGCGCTACAGCGACAGTAATAGCGTTGTGAGATGTCATCCATCTCATCCATCCATGAGATCTCATCCATCCATCCATCCTGCTGTGTGGCGTGCTGTGCAACAGTTGCGCAGTCATTGTTTAGTAGCTAGCTGTCGCACCTTTGTGTTTGTGTGCGTCAGCAAAAGGAATGCTGATACTGTTTCCCCTCTATTCGTAGAAGTGGAGTACAAGGTGGGAGATTGCGTTTGGAAATGGCGGAGAAGGCTGGCCTGAGCAGAAACAATGCTTCACTGTCGATATGCTCCATTCGGTGCATTTCCACTCGATGTTTATGTAGCATCGTTGTTTTCCATTCGATATTTTCCAATTGGATACATTGTATTTTGCTATGTCTACATTAATTTTGCTATATTCAATGCATTCCGTATTATATAATTTTTCATTTAATATAGTTATGTCAGAAATTTCTCCGTTGCTATATTTGTGGCCTTCAACGTTTGGCGTTCGATGTTTCCACTTCGGTATTTGTCCCTGTCGATATTTTCGCGCTCGAAATGTTGGTTTCGGTATTGTGCGTCTCGATGTTTTGCAACGTAATCGGGGACGTCAACTCCAGTTTTGCATTACGTAACATCATGCCACTGTTCAACTTAACCAGACATGGCATAATAACATCCTCCAATATCAGATGGTGGTATCAGAGATCCTTTAAATGCTTAAATGCCTAAATCCTTATCATGCACTTTAACAGCAAACTACGTAGTCATGTCAGGCTTACGGTAGCTTGGTGGGAAGATAGACCTGCACTGGCTTGATCCGTCCTACACACGTGAGGAGAGAATGCGGTGCTCCATGTGCGGCAGCTGCAACACCATCGTCATCCATTCTGATGTTGCCCATTCGGGCTCCGACTCCTCCTTTGGGCAACGTCAGGTTTGGACCTTTCAACAGTTCTAGTCCAGTTATCCATCAACACATGCCTACATGTGCTCTTCGCTTTGCTTGTTTTCGTAGCATGTGATGCATAGCTCGACCTTGGATCAGCAACCATTTTTGTAACTGTCACGGAGGTGCATGATCCATGATGTTCTCATAGAGGTCACATGTCATTGGGACATCTCTTGACATCGAGATTGTATTTGTAACGCAATGTGTGGCACGTAAATTCATGTGCGCCTAGAAATTATATGCGTCTTTCTCAAATTTCAAAAATAAATTGGGATCATCCACAATTTAAACTGACCTATCATGATACATGGACAAAAGTGTGTCATATTCATGTCCTTTTTATGCTGTCCTTGTGTGTAAATAAGCACACTACAACACCAAGCTGTCCAGAATGTGGAACTCAAATCGTCCAAATGGACAATGAACTTCTTCATGGTGTCATAGTGAGCCGCCTGGAAAAAATAAGGTGCAGAATTGATGTGTGAATATATCGACAAGGTCTAAGGGATCAAACCGCCCGGCTTAAAGCTACTGGTGAGAACGTCAACGCTGAAGCTCAGCATACGCTTCTCTCCTGTCCCTGCAGTCAATGGCGTATCGAGTTTCCAACAATCTCCGAGTCGGCATGGACCATCTGAACTCCATGTTATTGTTAGTAATTTGGCATTCAGATCATCATCGGCTATTTGATTCCCACTTCATTACTGCTCATTGAGTTCCCAGGTCATTGTACTTCACTCGGTCCCAAGGTCATAAGTGGTCCATTCTGAGACACAGACAAGGGGAGCCCAGGGGTCAGGCAATCCTCTTAGCAACCAAAAAGATACACTGAATGAACCGAAACATTTCTAGATATTCACCACGCAAAACCAAACATTGTCGGCGCGCGAAGCGCTTCGAACGTGTTCTCTGTTTCACGACATTGTTTTTGGGTTGGTCCCTTGAGAAGATCCTATTTGGTACCCAGATTATTACTGTGGTTTAATGGAGAATCGCCATCTACCACGGTGAGGGGGGAGGGACATATTCCCCCAATGCCCTTTTGCATCCACTTCTGGTCAATCTTTACTTCGTCGACACATCAAAAAGTTGCCCTTCATCTAGGAGAAAATGATTTCATCCAACACATAGTTGAACTCTACATCAATATGTGAAGATATCGAGTTCCGATTGCTGAATCCATTGATTCAATCGATTATGGAAAGTCTGTCTGATTGGGGAGAGACACATGCTCGTTAATTGAAGAAAGTACGGCTGAGGACTATCGATTGCAGTAGCTGCAGGACCAGTGAAGGGCAGCAGAGGAGCCACCTGGGCGAACCGGTCCTCTGGGGATACCATGGAAAGGTGAATGCTAATCTGACGATTGAGCAATTAAATCGTAGTTTAAACTAATAATGATGGGTTGTGACGAGTGAAGAAAAAGGAGACATTTCTGCACCATCCGACCTGGCCGACCAGAGCTCAAAACTGGCGAGCAGTGGCTGGCGGGCCGACCCGGCGAGGGAACAGTGACGGCCATGTGGCTGACGGAGGTGTCCCTGTGGCTGACGGTGACGGCTCTGTGGCTGACGGTGACGGCCATGTGGCTGACGGAGGTGTCCCTGTGGCTGACGGTGACGGCTCTGTGGCTGACGGTGACGGCCATGTGGCTGACGGAGGTGTCCCTGTGGCTGACGTGACGGCTCGAGTGTCCCTGTGGCTGACGGTGACGGCTCTGTGGCTGACAGTGATGGCCATGTGGCTGACGGTGACGGCTCTGTGGCTGACGGAGGAGTCCCTGTGGCTGATGGTGGTGGCCATGTAGCTGACGGTGACGGCTCTGTGGCTGACGGTGACGGCTCTGTAGCTGACGGAGGTGTCCCTGTGGCTGACGGTGACGGCCATTTGGCTGACGGAGGTGTCCCTGTGGCTGACGGTGACGGCTCTGTGGCTGACGGTGACAGCTCTGTGGCTGACGGTGATGGCCCTGTGGCTGACGGTGACGGCTCTGTGGCTGACGGTGGTTTCCCTGTGGCTGACGGTGACGGCCATGTGGCTGACGGAGGAGTCCCTGTGGCTGACGGTGACGGCCATGTGGCTGACGGTGATGGCCATGTAGCTGACGGAGGTGTCCCTGTGGCTGACGGTGACGGCTCTGTGGCTGACGGTGACGGCCATGTGGCTGACGGAGGAGTCCCTGTGGCTGACGTGACGATTCTTACGAGAGTCCTGTGGCTGAGGCTCTGTGGCTGCTGACGGTGACGGCTCTGTGGCCGACGGAGGAGTCCCTGTGGCTGACGGTGACGGCTCTGTGGCTCACGGTGATGGCCATGTGGCTGACGGTGGCTTCCTTCTACACCATCTTAAATACGCGATCTTCTACGTATCCACGACTTCCTGTGGCTGACGGTGACGGCCATGTGGCTGCTGACGGTTATGGCCATGTGGCTGACGGTGACGGCTCTGTGGCTGACAGTGACGGCCATGTCGCTGACGGAGGAGTCCCTGCGGCTGATGGTGGTGGCCATGTGGCCGCCACCGTTGCCCGTGATCGGGCCGATGCCGGCGCCGCCGCGCACACTCACCGATGGTGGAGACCACCGTGCAGCAGAAGTGGAACGAGCCGGAGAAGTCCCACTGGGAGCGGTGGTGCAGCAGGCCGAGCCGGTCGGCCTGCAGGTGCGCAGCCAGCAGCCGGTCCACGTCGGCCATGGTGGAGCTGCCGCCCAGCGTCACGTTGCGCCGGAACTCGTCCAGCAGGGCGCGGTAGGTGCGCTGGGCGCGCAGCTCGTGCTCGCGCTCGGCCCAGCGGAAGAGCGCGGCGCCGGCCGCCAGGTAGACCAGCAGCATCACGCCCAGCAGCAGGAAGCGGCTGTTGTCCTCGTTGAGCCGGACGCGACCGCAGCAGCCGGCCGGACGCGGCGTCGCGCCGACCGTCCGCAGCGACGGCGGCGGCATCGCGCCGGCACCCGCCCCAGCGACCACTACCGGGCGGCCGCTCCGTCGGCGCCGGCGGCGGCGGCGCCCACGTCGCTGCCGTCGCGCCGCCGTCGCGCTGCCGGCTCGGCCCGTGCCGCGTGCTGCGCCCGATCAATGATCAATTACCTGGCCGCAGGTAACCGTAGTTCGGCGGTGAGTGCCAATCCTGGCGTAAAAATAGCAACCGACTATTGACCAGGACCGGTGGCCGGTGTTCCAACTATCTGTGTTGGCCGTATCCGAATCGGTCGCCATGCCAACCGCGACACTCGTCCTCCCGGCGCCGGTGGCTCGACAACAGCCGCCGCGGCGCGCCGGAACAGTCGCGCCGCGTGGCGGCTGGGGATGGCGCGGGACGACTCCGTAGCACGTGTCCCGGATGTGCTGGTTTTCCGCTGCTACCAGACATTGATACTTTCTGCAACCAAGCATGGGTGTAACCATTGGGGGAGGAACATGTCCCCCCAAATTTCTGAAAAGTGGCGATTTGTCCCACCGAAAAAATCCGTGCCCCCCCCCCCCAAGCCTCGCTAACTGATTATCATTGCCGCATAATTTTACTTATTCACTCATAGAGTCAAAACATATATGCAAAAGAATCATCAAAAATAATAAATGCCGATGTCGTCATCAACGAGCTTCACAGGCTATATGTCGTCACAAAATCTCCGAATAGTAAATCAGCAAACGTTTAAATTTCTGCTTACAAGCCACTTTTCAATAACATGAACCTTCATCATCTTCTGTTTTCGCTTGGGTGAAAAATTGTGTTCTGCTAGGCAGCACATCTGCATTATCGCTAGGCTTTATACCTCTTAGGTTGCATTCGCCTGTTCATATATCGATGTATCTTGAACAAATGCGACTCTGGGTGTTCTTGGGTATCTTTAACCCGCGCCGTCTTTCCGGTCAAATCCTCCCACCCCGTCTCGGGGGGAGGGGCGGTTGAAGACCCCCCTCTAAAATCCACACTAAGCATCGCACGAAAACGAACGTGGTGTCATCGGAAAGCGCTCGACGAGTAGGGTTCAGGTCCACCCTTCAAAATAATTTCCCCCAAAAAGTGACGTCACCAGGGGGTAGATTTTTACGACTTTTCACGACTTACATTATGTTTTTGACTCTGGGGAGTTCATTTCGGGGATATATGAGAAATCAAAATGTATTTGGAATGAGAAAAGGACAGCGAAATCGACCAGGGCCATATTTTTTGGCCCCCCAAAATAAATATTTTATTTTTTTGAAATTTCAAAATTTTGAGTTTTCGAATTTTCATCAATTTTCCTTTGCAATAGGTAGGGAAGACCGAGAAACGTTGTTGAAAGTAAACTTGCCCTAATAAAAAATGCTTACTTTAACCAGGATCCTGTATTTGAACTGCAATTTGGCAAATACGCAAAATGTATATGTAGTCAAAAACGGGAAAAATGGAAAATTCCACTCATACGTTTTGTTGCATCCGTAAAGATAAGCAAACGCTGAAAGTTTCATTAAAATATCTGTATCCATTAAAGCGTGACGACCGGTTTAACTTTTTGGGGTGACCTCACTTGACCTTGACTAACTCGTTGACCCTAGATGACCTGACCTACAAATTTTGAATCAGCATGTCAAATTGATGTGGAAAAAGGTATGCCAAATTTGGGCGCGCTGCCGCGCGCCGTTAGTCCGGTATCTGCGACAAACCTGAGGGGGAGGTTGAAGACCCCCCAGAGACGGGATGGGTTAAGGCCACTGAGGAAAGTCGTAGACAGCATTGAGCACGTACGTCAAGTTAACGTCGTATTCATATTCACATTCAGCGACGAGTTCGCCAGAGGCGTATTTGTATTGGCATCGGCACTCGGTGACGGGCTTATGATCGTTCGAATCAATCAACCCGCCCCGTCTCAAAATGAGGCGTAAATGCCGGTAGGGAAACATAAGGGCAAAATTTGGAAACAGGCGGAGGACAAGCGTTGTACCTAACCAACTATGCCCAAAACCTGCGAATTATTTTTTCTTTTTCTTTTCTTAACCAGCGTCACACGTGACGTAGGGAAGTAACTGGCACCGCTGAAGCGGTCGTCATTATAGTTATCGTGACTGTGCTATTATTTATATTTGCTTAACCGGTATCACCCGAGTCCAAGGCAAAGCAACTCCAGTACAGCTATGCAGACTGTCTCCTTCGCCATCGCTGGAGCGACCGTGGCTGGTGGAGCAGATGTAGTCAGGCCACTGGGACAGCTGTGGCCGCTTGGGAAGTCGTCATCGCAAGCACGGCTGTGATTGCTGGGGAGGCGTGGCCTCTGGGTAGGCGTGGCCTCAGGGGTGGGCGTGGCCTCAGGGGTAGGCGTGGCCTCAGGGGTATGTGTGGCCTCGGGAGTAGGCGCCACCGCAGTGGTGGTGGTGACGACCTTCCCGGTCCTTGGTGCCATTTGCGACTCTCAAGGATATTTTACATCTGAGGCTGGCCCTCAGTACTTCTCGCATCCATAGCCGGTTCTCAAGGACTCAAGGACTCAAGAGCACGATAGTCAGGTCCGCTCTAGCTATCTGGTATTCTCTCCAGGCCTTGATAGTCTTTTGTGCTAGCAATGTTATTTTAGCTCTAAAACTGGTTCTCAGTATTACTCACCACCACCACCAGCATCTTGGGCATCCCAGTCAAGTCCTCTTTAGCGCTCACTGACAATGTTCAGTAGTCGAGGATATTTTCCACCTGCTAGGGGCCGCTTCCAGTCTTCGACAACTGTTCTAGCTTCAAGGGCTGTCTAGTGCCTACACTGGCCCTAAGTATTACTCACAGCTATCGTTAGCCTAAGGGACTCTCCTTAGCTCTCAGGAGGCTCTGGTAGTTCTCAAGGGCCACCTCAAGCTGCTATGGCCTCTTCTTAGTTATCGACAGCTCTTGCTATTTCAAAAACATTCCAGCTCTGAAGCTGTCTCTTGGCATCGGATCAATCAATTGGATCAATCGGAAGCCAATAATTTGTCTTAATATCTCAGGTGACCTTATCCATCCATTGGAGACCGCTCTCAATCTCAGTAGCACACCAGTACTTTCTGACTCTCACGAGATGCTCTTCATCTCTCAGGGCCCTCCTCAAGTGGCGCATCCAAAATTTTCCTAAGGCGATGCCCAATTCTAAGAAAATGTTCAACAAACAAAGAGTGGCACGTGAAACGTGGCTAAAATTTTAAGACTTAGAGGTGTTTTATTACCCACGTCTCGCCGACCGTGCAGCGCCTGCTCGGGCGAGCATCTCCGACCCATGTCTCGCCGACCGTGCAGCGCCTGCTCGGGCGAGTATCTCCGACCCATGTCCCGCCGACCGTGCAGCGCCTGCTCGGGCGAGCATCTCCGACCCATGTCTCGCCGACCGTGCAGCGCCTGCTCGGGCGAGCATCTCCGACCCATGTCTCGCCGACCGTGCAGCGCCTGCTCGGGCGAGCATCTCCGACCCATGTCTCGCCGACCGTGCAGCGCCTGCTCGGGCGAGCATCTCCGACCCATGTCTCGCCGACCTGCAGGCCTGCTCGGGCGAGCTCTCCGACCCATGTCCCGCCGACCGTGCAGCGCCTGCTCGGGCGAGCATCTCCGACCCATGTCTCGCCGACCGTGCAGCGCCTGCTCGGGCGAGCATCTCCGACCCATGTCTCGCCGACCGTGCAGCGCCTGCTCGGGCGAGCATCTCCGACCCATGTCTCGCCGACCGTGCAGCGCCTGCTCGGGCGAGCATCTCCGACCCATGTCTCGCCGACCGTGCAGCGCCTGCTCGGGCGAGCATCTCCGACCCATGTCTCGCCGACCGTGCAGCGCCTGCTCGGGCGAGCATCTCCGACCCATGTCTCGCCGACCGTGCAGCGCCTGCTCGGGCGAGCATCTCCGACCCATGTCTCGCCGACCGTGCAGCGCCTGCTCGGGCGAGCATCTCCGACCCATGTCTCGCCGACCGTGCAGCGCCTGCTCGGGCGGATGTGAGTCACGTTCACCATATCTGAAGCTTCCTGACGCCGCAGAACTCGAGCCCATCTGCGTGTTCCAGCTCGGTTTCAGTGCAGCTTCCGGCAGCGGTGTGTCTGGCGCCACCTCAGAGCGTCACCGCGCTAGTGTTGCCAGTCGGGCCGCCGTCCCCTGGTCCGCCGTTCCCTCACTCTCGGTGCGTCGGTGTACACGTTCCGCTCGCATAGCGCAGCATAGGGCCAGCGACGTGGTGTCTCCTCCCCCAGCCTCCCCCGCCGGCGACGTGGTGTCCCCCTCCCCCAGCCTCCCCCGCCGGCGACGTGGCTCCGCCCCTTACCGGGAACGGCGTGACGTCACGAAAGTCGTGACGTCATCTTGCCGGGGCCGCACCATGCGGTACTGGCAGAAGCCGTAGTGACCTCCAGGGCGGGGCCAGCTGCCACAATGTCAGACAGTCTCGGCAAGTGTCGTGACCTCTGACAGGAAAGATAGCTGTCCTGGGTGACCCGGACTTGAGCACAGGAAGAAGGCTCAGGTCATGACTTCGAAGTGAACTGTTTGGGTGATGCAAGACTTCAACACGAGAGGAAAGTGCAGGTCAAGACTGCACAGTGAGCTATCCGGGTGACACTGGACTTCAACACGAGAGGAAGGCCCGGATCAGGTGACAAGTGCTGGGCGTCTGACGATCCGAACTTGGCGCAGCTCGCTGAGCCGCCCATACTTCAGCAGGCGGTATGGGAAGTGTCAGGTTGTGTGTGCTGGTGCGGCCGCTGCTGCTGATGCTGCTGGTGACGACCACGCCGTCCGTCATCGCCAGAGGTGAGCTGTCCTGACTTTCGCTGCTGGCAGCATATCCGCAATGGTGGGTGGAGTTTTGTGAGCAGACGATCCAAGAGTCATGCCATGTTTTAATGAAGATAACGAAAACGATTGTCGAGCAAAATACAGGAAAACTTCCATCTTCTAACCTATGGCGATTTTCGGTTGGAGTACCAGACAGGGGACGTGGAACTTGTGGGACGCCCGAGCGCTGCCCCTCCCCCTTGCTCGCGCAAGGGGGAGCGTCGCATCCCGTGGTGAGCTCACTAAAACTACTTTATCTTCCTAAATACCATGCATCTTAAAATACAAATACCTTCAAAGTTAAGCGCTGTATCGTGACAGTTGTTAATACGACTAGAACACATGTTCAGGATCTGTCCGATCATTTATCCGGTGCTTCTATTGATTCGAAGGAAATTACTGTTCGCGTGCACAGTATGCCTTGCTCGACACCACTACTAAGACCCACTGAGGGTGATCCTGGCTGCTGTATTTGAAGCTATAGCAACTGTCAGTTCACCTGAATGACAATTGGGCTTAGTGGTAGGTTCAGTGGAATTCATGTTCACACGCTAATTGGGGACGAAAATTTCTCCAAGCATCTACAAATTGAATAATTTAAAGGTTAGATTCGGAAATCTTGCCAAATTCCTCATTTCGGCAACGTTTGTCATCGTTTTCTTCCCGTTGAAAATGTGTAAAGCATCCCAGGAAACGACACTCCGCTGGCTCCTCGTGGCCGGGCGAGGGCTATGTGCGAGCAACGCGGGCAAGGGCTGTCCGCCAGAAGCCCGCGATGGCCCAACGCGGGCTTTTCAGCGACGGCTCCTTGTAGACTTTCGTCAGCAGGGCCTGCGACGCACGCCAGCATAACCCCCACCCAGCCAGCGACCACGCATCGGGCTAGCCACGGCGCTACGCGGGCTGAAGCGAGGCCCCATCGCGGACAGACCGCGTGGATCCATTGGGCTAGCCACGGCGCTACGCGGGCTGAAGCGAGGCCCCATCGCGGACAGACCACGTGGATCCATCGGGCTAGCCACGGCGCTACGCGGGCTGAAGCGAGGGCACATTGCGCACAGACCGCGCAGATCCTGCGTCGAAAGTCACATCGGAAGAATGACGGCCCTGTGGTGCAGGACCATGATGGGCAGCCCGCAATGAGTCGGTGAGAGGGGCCGGATGTGGGCAGCGCCCACTGACCGCATTTGGGCAGTCCATGCAGGCTCTGCGCGACCGTATCACCGGAAGCGCGGCGACCCCGCGAAGAAGAACAAGACGGGGCAGCCCGTATTGACACCGTCACTGTACACACGCACAAAGCGCAAAGTATTAAACTACTATTTAGGACATGATTGTTCCATGGGGAAGCCGCGTCAGTCACTTCACATTTTCACCAGGGGTCTCTCCCCCGTAATAAGATATATATATCTGCCAGTGGGCACCCGAACCAATTTGTCTTCCCCAATGTTTGTTTATTGTTTATTGGTTGGTTCACGACACACTTTATGCACATTCACGGCTAATGACGCCGCCCACACTGTTTCGCCGGTGGGCCGCGGGATTGGGAAATGTCCTGAGTGGCGCTAGAGTCGAACCCGGGAACTTTGGTACCCATAGCCCGACACCTTAACCACTCGGCCATCCCCGCCCCTGTCTTCCCCAATGGCGAAATTATAATCTAAGTCTGTGTGGGGCAAGGTGGGGAAAATGTGTCCAGCCATCTGCACAGGGCTGGACACATTTTCCTGGGCTCATGATCAGCCACTGGTGACCCTCATGCGGGATTTGAACATTGAGGATCTTCAGTATCCCAGAGGGGAGCAACAGGCTTAACGAACCCTGCGTTCATGAGGATCCGTCAGGCCGTTTGCTTTTATTCACCATGAGGTGATATAGCAATATTCAAGTCACGTGGGACACAGACAAATTAATATGTGCACGGATGTTAATGGTGTAAAAAGTGAGATGCATATGTTGTGAAACAGCAAAACAAGCTTAATGTAAAAACAATTAGAAATGGCATGCCAATGTATGCATTCAATGGTTCATGGAGAAACAAACCATGATTATATCCGTGGTACATACAATTCGGGAAGTATAATCTAACCTTGTCAGTGGATTGCTAGGCAGTGTCACAACGGCTTTCTCAGCCGACAAGTACTGACAACTGGAGTCGGAGATTAAATTTGTGTGCCCATGCCTGGACAAGCCTTCTCACCGCGTGTCCAACTGTGCCCGCTTCACGGGCTCATTGTGGGCTTCTCGCGATGGCGTCGGACCACGGACCACCATCTATTCCGAGGTGACCTTCGGTATAGGAGCTGCGTGGGATGCTTGCATCGGACACTCGCCTCACCCTGCGTGGCGCCATCGCTGGCCCATCGCATAGTGGTTTTCTGGGATGTCCCGAGATCCAGAGGGTGTTCACTGAAAGCATGTTCCTCACAGTAGCGTTCACTCAGGAACGGTCTGCGAACTGCGACTGCGACTGCGACCTCTGCTTTGCCTCTCTTTTCAGTCAATGCCACCTCGCTGGGAAATCTGGGGGCCTCTTGGTGAGATCTGAATTCATTCCACTGTGTGCTCCTGATGTACTTTAATTGGTGGCGCTTCCCCCGTGAAAATGGTGCTAGGCCCACTAGAAGAACGAATGCTCCGATGCATGTAATTTTTCGGCCGGTCCTTCCTTCTGTCAGATAATTCATGAGATGTTTTTTTTGCTAGCATACTTCTAGGTCGAACATGCTTTGTCCTTCGAGTAATAATTTGAACATAATTGCATTTTTTTAATGACAAATTAAACAGGCGTTTTCTCTATCCGAACAAGAAAGGGAGAAGCCTGAAGGCAATGATCTGACAAAGGTATGTCGAGTATGACAGACGGTATACCTCTTTTTGCGTTATCCAGCTGCACCAATGGCTATTTTCGCCATGCTACCCAGTTATTGCACCAGTTGCCAAGCGCACTTACATTCTCATGAGGGGCGCTCTCCTGACCCAGTAGGGCGCATTCATTCTAAGGAGTTAGTACACGCAGGGGCGACTTGCTGCTTCTGTCGAAAGAGGTACCAGAGTGCTCCAGGAAGATATTTAAGTTTGCACTAGGGGTGCGAATCATCTGAAACGGCAATTTAGGTTCAAGTTATCACCTGGCTTCAGGTATTATATTTAAACAATTACCTTCTCCAGGAGGACCATCGTCTGGCCCGTTTGTCTGACGAGTAGCGTGTGTAGCCAATAGCGTTCCACAAAAATGCAAAAAGTGGTGCCCGGATGACCCAGGGGCCCGACGTTCCAAACACGCGCCCTGGAGGGCCTCGGAAAATTACGCGCACTGGAGGGGGGCGGATTCCACCCCTCCCCCACCCCTAAGATCTCGGTTCGAACTGAGGCTAGAGCAACAAAATTCACATGGTGGATGGACACGATAGTGAACTCTATTGTGTGCCAATTTCATGACCTTAGGTCAATATCTTCAAGGTCAAATGAGGTAAACATACCCAATTTTCTGGTTTTGCGTGAATTGGCTTGTCAATGTTATGGATCGCTGTGATTGTGCTTAAATGCTGCAAAATTGGCATTAATGATGTTTTGGACATTACTAATGATGCAATACAGATGCCAGATCCTTCATTTGACCTCAGGTCACTTATGTAGGATCACTTTAGCAGGTCATTACTTGCTCCAGTTGCCGGAACCGGGTTGCCCACCCGACTGCTCCGTTGGGCGGTTCGGCACAATCTGCTTCGCAAAGAAAGGAGTGAAATACATGAATGAAGTATGGAAACGCTTAGGCACACAATGGCAAACAGTAGATTTCGGGATGTGTAGGGAGTAACATGTAAAGTGACATCAGTCGCATGACAGTCATATGCATTTTTCACAACATTCCAGTTGACCAAGTTTGGTTCCATTGGCCGGTCATGAATTTGACCTGACTTGACCTCGGCGACCTAACATGACTTTAAATTATATATCATAACAAAATGCATCAAACAAGTCCCTAGTGTTCTCAGGAACAGTTCCATTTTGCCAATATACGGGAAGCGCATCAGCGCCGATTTTTGTGGTCTGGCGCGCTGCGAATTGTTTTTACTTTAACGGACCCTAACTTGAAAGGTTCTCGGCCGATTTTCATTTGTCTTGCTTTAAGCAATGCAGCGGTCATTTCTAAGTAGGCACGCAAAAAATAGCGTATATTGGCTGGTACAATATGGAGTTATGTACGACAAATCGGACAGGTGGGCGGATTTGGCCATCCCCCTCCAGGGCGTGTGTTAACCTGCCATAAACTTGACCTGACTTGACCTCGGTGACCTGAAATGACTTTGGAACAATATATCATAATAATGTACACCAAACAAGTCGCTAGTTTTGCCAAGAACACTTCCTTTTTGCCAATATACGGGAAGCGCATCAACGTCGATATTTGTGGTCTGGCGCTGAGAACATTTTTTTGAATTTTGCGACCCCTAACTCGAAAAGTGTTCGGTCGATTTTCATTTTTCTTACCCTAAACAACGCGCCGGCCATTTATAAGCAGGTACACAAACAATGGCTTACATCGGCCAGTAAAATCTGGAGTTCTCTACGAAAAACCGTAGGGCTGGGCGGATTCCCCCCCTCCAGGGCGCGTGTTAACACTCGCACGTCCGGGGGAGATGTCTGCCCCCTCCGGTTTTTCCTCATTTGCCGCCAAAATGACCGGGTTAGCAAGGCTAAGCCTCGCATAGCTGTTCATTTGTCTTTTCCGCATATCCTCATACATTTTAACCCTGGCTCGTCTCAGGTCAGGTCACCAGGTCAGGCGAAGTGACCGAACTACCCTCGGAGTTCTCGGTGGCATAACTTCCACAATAATTTGGTGATTGATTTCAAACTTATAACACGTCATGATCTCATCCGGGGTCATAATATGTATATCGGTTTTTTCGTAGCATTGACCTTAGGTCAGGTCCCGGCCATTGCTTCCCCATTATAGGGCTATGGTAAAATATACAAATGTTTCCTGGTTACATATTTGCGCTCGGAATGATCTCACAACGGTTGTGGCATGTAGATGGAAGCTATGCTCAATGCTACCGCTGACAAATTTTTGCTCAGTGACCTCACCAAGTTCATCTGAGGTTATCTGAGATCACTACACATTTCTGCGCATTATATCGCACTGCATTGAGCTGGAAGGCTGACATTCCCGTCATTGTGCTTGTATCGCCAAAATGTGTCGATTGATACATTGCATGACCTCCCTAGGCGACTTCATGGCATTGACCTGAGGTCATGATTCATGACCTTGACCTGAGTTTCGGTTGACCTGATCTTAAATTACACCGCCTATTGTCGGTAGCGCATTTCAAGGACTGTCGAATAGCGTTCGCCGTTGGTTTCTATCTGTTGCAGGTCCTGAGATATGTATCAATAGCTGAGTCCCATCTGATCTGGTGGAATTTGACCTGTGATGACCTAGTGACCTGAATGTTGACCTGAGCGAAAAACAAATGGCCGAGACACTTTCGATAGAGCCCGTCACCAGCTATCCAACGCCGTTTTCCGTTTGTCGCTAGCTAGCATAGTTCTAGAGATCTTAGGGGGCAGACATCTGCCCCCCGGACATGCGAAGTTGGCGCGAACCTCCGAACGTGCGAGTGTTAAGCCAAACATCTGTCCGGAAAAGCACCTATGTTGGCGAGATAGACGCCTTACCGTCACGGACGGGTATTTTTTATAATTTAATCCGGGTTGTTGCTGGGGTGGCTTGAGGAGCCAAGGTTCTATTGCTAAGCAAAGCTTGTTGCGTGAACCCTGGCCCCACCACCCGATCCATGAACTCCAGTTCAACGGCAGAATTTAGACCGAAAGTTTATCGTGCCGCCAATGCACCGACACGGCCACCCGGTAGCTCGTCCCCGACCTTATCGGACCAGCTTCCAACTGACACTCTCGGCCGGGGCTAAACGCGAGCGCGCGAAGCGACTCGAACCCTGTGTTGCCAGTACAAGGGAGACCAGTGCAGGCCAGCGCTCTAACCAACTGAGCTACCGGGGCGGCAAATTTTTATTTTTTATTTTTAACAAATCGAATTATTGCTGGGATTACTTTATGAACCAGAGTAAAATTTCTAAGCAGAGCTTGCTGCGTGAACCCTGGCCCCACCACCCGATCGATGAATTCAAGTTCAACGGCATAAATTTTTCGAAAGTTTAACGTGCCGTCAATGCACCAACACGGCCGCCCGGAAGCTCGTCCCCGGCCTTGTCGGTCAGCCGCCAACTAACCCTCCCAGTCGGGGACGAAATGCGAGCGCGTGATGCGACCCGAACCCATTGCTGCCAGGACAGGGGATACCAGTGCAGACCATCGCTCTAACCAACTGAGCTACCAGCGGTACCCTTGCCTTCCATCTTCCCTGTTATTTGACACATGCTAGCTGGGTAGATAAGCTTGACCGATCGGGTGGCCAGCTGGCTCGACTGGAAGGACACTTGCCCGCCCAGCAACTACCCGAGGTCGCGCGCCTGCCTGACGACTGTGGGTTTCGTGTCCTGTGGTGTGTCCATTGCCGGAGGCGCCATGTTTTCCAGGACATGAACGTCGATGATGCACTGAAGGCCAGTGCATCGTCCTGTGGTGAGATAAGCTCCCTTCGAGTAAAAGCTGGGGTCCCTCTAGAGATCGACGCTCCTGTGGATCGCTCACTCGGCACCCTTCGAAATGATCTGGCACACCTTCCATGCGGAGTCCGTGCCCTTCGATCTCTCAAGGACCTCTTGAATTTTGCATTATGCCACTTGATTGATCATTGAATCGAAGTGTAGAAAAAGCTGGCCGCAGTATTGCGTCGAGGGACTCAGAGACGGATGGATGGAGAGGAGGTTATGCCAGCCACTGTCTCTCCCATACGAAAAGGACGGAACCCGGCACACCCGCTGGCCCCGGTCACCATATCGGAATGGCAGCAGGAGACTCGTGCGTCCAATATTATTTTTGACGTCATTGTTCCCCAAATCATCGAAATACGGGCGGCGCCTGTCGCATGCTTTGCCGATTCTATGATGTGAACATTGAAGGTATCGTGTCAGGCCACTGATGTGTGACGTACTGAGAGGTAACACCGTAGATCGTTTCCCCCATCAGATTGCGAGTTATCGGCAACTAATCGAACTTTGTGCCGCCAAGTCATGATGGATGTGGCAGGGTGATGGATCATCAAAATAACTGCCAATGGTCTCGTCAAGGTTGTTTCTAGGTCAATGGTCTAACTTGATGTCCCATGACCTTGGTGGAGTTGAGAGCAATCATGTGGTTGATGTGCACACTAAGACTGAACTAGGCGTCCAATTTTGTATTTGCGCACAACAAAATCGTGTCTGTAGGTACTATTAATGCAATGTCTAAACCTATGTTCCCCGTTTAACTTAGCCCCTTGCCTATCAGTCGAATTATAACAAATCGCACATGACTTGTACCACGGAAAATTGAGAACCACTGGTCAACACATACGGCGCGTCTCTACTACCGCGGTCGCTGCTACCCATAATGAGAGAAAGTAAACTTGAACATTTGTGAAAAACGTATGAAGGGATTTTGGAGATCACACAACAACCTAAAACGAAGTGAGCAGTTATTAATCGCGTAATGGTAAAACGCTGCGGGCATAACACGTTGACTCTCGCCTCATTTGGCTCGCTTTTTCGCCTGGAAATGCTCCAGGGTTCATACTGACTTGCTCTCGCGAACGTGGCGAAATGGCATTCACGCGCACGTCCGGGGAGGGGGCAGATATCTGCCCCCTGCGGGTTTTCCTAATTTGCCGCCATACTAATCGAGTTAGCCAGGCCAAACCTCGCATGGCTGCTCATTAGTCTTTTCCGCATATCCTCATACATTTTGAACCCTGGGTCATCTTAGGTCAGGTCACCAGGTCAGGCGAAGTGACCAAACTACACTCGGAGTTCTAGGTGGCATAACTTCCACAATAATTGGGCGATTGATTTCAAACTTATAGCACGTCATGATCTCATCAGGGACCATAATATATATATATATATATAAATATATATATATTGTTTTTTTCGTAGCATTCGTACCTGAGGTCAGGTCGCGGTCATGGCTTCCCCATTATAGGGCTATGGTAAAATATACAAATGTTTCCTGGTTACACATGAGCTCTCGGAATGATCTCACAACGGTTGTGGCGTGTAGTTGGAAGCTATGCTTAATGCTACCGCTGACATTTTTGCTCAGTGATCTCACCAAGGTCATCTGAGGTCACCTGAGATCACTACACATTTCTGCGCATTATATCGCACCATATTGAGCTAGAAGGCTGACATTACCGTCATTGTGCTTGCATCGCCAAGATGTGTCCATTGGTACATTTTTAATTTTAATAATTTTTGGGGGGGGTAAGGTTAAAGATTTTGGGGAACCCCCCCCCCCCCTTATTAACCCCACCCCCACCCCCCCCGGCCCGCCCCCCCCCCCCCCCAAACCCCCCCCCGGGGGGGAAAAAGGCGGGGAAGGTGTGGTAAAAGGGAAGACATGCTCTCCCTAGGCTACTTCATGACCTTGACCTGAGGTCATGAAGTATGTACCTGAGGTCATGAAGTGTTTCGGTTGATCTGACCATAAATCACACCGCCTATTGTCGGTAGCACACTTCAAGGACTATCGAATAGCTTTCGCCGTTTGTTTCTATCTGTTACAGGTCCTGAGATATGTGTCAATATCTGAGAGTCCCACCCGATCTGGTCGAATTTTAGCTATGATGTCCCAGTGACCTGAATATTGACCTGAGCGACAAAAAATGACCGATACACTTTAGATAGAGCCTGTCACCAGCTATCCAACGCCGTTTTCCGTTTGTCGCTAGCTAGCATAGATCTTAGGGGGCAGACATCTGCCCCCGGACATGCGAGGTTGGCGCGGACCGCCGGAAGTGCGAGTGTTAAACCAAATATTTGCTTTCATCGTCGGGCGGTCAATGTTGAGCTTCATGTCTAAACGGGCGGGGGGGGGGGTGCGGCGGGAGGGTGGAGGAAAGGCAGAACCTCAGAGATGCACTGTAGTGTGACGGACAATGAGGCGGAAACGGTGCACCGGCTTCTCCGCCCATTGTGTTGGCTGGGGGCGTCAAAAATCGCTAAGCGTTCGAAAATGAGCTTCATTTTTGCAAACCACCAGGCCGAAGACTTCGGCTGAACATATTGCGTGTTTCCATGTGCACCGATGAGTGTCGCTTTAGTTGAGTGTCGCGCCGGCAGACTGTCCCGTGTTGGTGACCGGAGCTCATCAACCTCGCACGCCCGCGCGACCACTCCATTGGCGGACGGTGGCGCCACCTGTACAACACCAGTTGGGCGGGCCGCCGCCAGGGCGCGGCCGCGCCGTGTTCAGCGTGATGTCGGCCGGCGGCGGCCTACACGTGCACCTGTTCTCGGCCAGCCTGCCGGCCGGCTACATCATCCGCGTCGACGCCGACCGCTGGCTGGTGCAGCGCACGTTCGTGGGCGTGCGCCGCAAGCTGGCGGCCGGGCCGGGCGGCGGCGCGCCCGTGCTGGCCGCCGGCCGCTGGACGTCCTACCAGCTGACCGTCGGCGGCGCCGAGCAGCTCGAGCTGCTGCGGCTGCACGACAACGGCACCGCCAGCCGCCTGCTGCGGCTCTCCGACCCGGCGCCGCTGCCCGTCGACCGGCTGTCGCTCGAGGTGCCCGGCGACGTGGCCGCCGACGCCGACGACGACGGAGACGTCAGCCCCTGGACGTTCTGGACGTTCGACTGCACGCCGCACCTCCAGCCCAGAGGTACCGGTCGGTGACGATGGGCCGGCTGGACAGCCGGGTGTCACGTGAAGTGGCTGCATGTCACCCGTGATGAATGGTGTGCGGGCATGCGATGGCAGTTTTGGGCAGGCTCATCACAATCAATTCCTTTTCCATCCTGGAGGATATCACAAAGCTGCAGCACTGAGAGAAAATAATTGCCATCAAAGGAACACCCTCAAATTCAAGAGTGTTTTGGACAGAGCTTTCGGCGTGCTTTTATGCTTACCTACACAAATAGAGCTAGTATGTCTAAGTAAGAATTTGTATTTAAACGTTTCGCATTGATCAGGGTTCAAGGGTTCTAAGACTTAAGGGAGAACATCTATAGGACGATGGAAATTGTTTAACTGAAGTCAAATATACTCCGAACAAAACACCCTAGATTTGTCGTTCTTCAATTGCTTTAGTACCTCTAGTTTCTGTCACTTGGTGTACCAGGGTGTTTTCTGTGTAATATTATGGAGCTTTGGGAGCTTGGAGTGGGGAAATACATCATTCGTGTCCGCCATCATTAATTTTGAAACGAAGTGCATGCAACTAAGTTTGGACTGTCGTGAGTTTGGGCTGTGGTGAGTTTGAACTGTGGTGAGTTCGGGCTGTGGTGAGTTTGAACTATGGTTGGTTTGGGCTGTGGTGAGGCTGGGGTGTGGAGTTTCGGGCGTTCCTTTGGATCCTACACGATTAAACGTTGAAAATTGATGGCATTCGGGGTATGTCTGAGTGCTCCAAAATGATTGAATTGCAATTATTTACCCATACAGTATGGCATCCTTCGATATTTCGGGCATAGGTGCTGGAAAATGGCGAAAACATCAGGAATAATTCTTCGTAAACTCTTCATAACTACTGAAAGATAGTTTTTTTTCAAATATGATGGTGTGTTGCTTCCTAAGTGCACGGTGTCGCTAAGTGATTCGCCTTATGCAAGCAAATACAGTACCAATGAGCAATTATATCAGTACATATGACTCTCACTATTAGTCAGAATGTACTCAATGAACGTTTACACCTTCACACAAATTGTGCACTTGCTCTGTCAACCTGGCTACCACTATTCAATTCCGAGTATGGCCAGTTCGGTTGTGACGTGTTCCGGCCGCCTGTGACGTCTGCGGCTGTGTTCCAGAGACGCTGTGTCGCATCTGGCCCAGCTGGGAGCGCGTGGTGTCGCGGCGCCTGTGACGTCTGTGGCTGTGTTCCAGAGACGCTGTGTCGCATCTGGCCCAGCTGGGAGCGCGTGGTGTCGCGGCGCCTGCGGCTGGTTTCGGCGCGCATCAGCCCTGCCACCGGCGTCAGCCTGCACGTGCAGACGGAGCACACCGCCGACGTGCTGCTGTACGAGACGGCCAGCCGCTACTACCGCGTCTCGCTGACCGGCAGCCGGCTGAGTCTCACGCGCGTGCGCTGGGGCGCCGACACGCAGGTGGCGAGCGCCTGCGTGCCGGCGCCGGCGCGCCGCCGCTTCCGACTGGTCTGGGTCAGCATACTCAGCGGCCTGATCCAGGTGGGGCTGGACGATCCGGCTGCCGCCAACGGCACGTGCGGCGACGGGGACGCCGCCGCCACGCCGACCGCGACGCCCGCCCCCGGGGCGGCGGAGACAGGCGTGCCGACAGAGCAGCCGGCCACGGCCGCAGAGGAGACGAGCGTGTCGACTCCGCCGGCGGCGGCAGAGACGGCGGGCCGGCTCGCCCCCGAGCGAGAGCAGACCGAGAGTCGGTCGGCGGCGTCGGCGGAGTCGCCCGCCGACCGGCAACGCCGACAGCACCCGCCGCCGAGGACGCCCCTGCTGAGCTGGAGGGACGCGCAGCCGCTGTACGTGCTGTCGTACGGCTTCACGACGCGCGGCGGCATCGGTCTCTGGACGGTCGACTGCCTGCCGGACTCGGGTAACAGGATCGGCCGCGCCAGACCTGTGCAGCAGTAGGCTGTCTGGCACGTTCTGCAACGTTGGCGGCAGCGCATGCCGTGCCAAGCATCCTCGCAGATCACAGCTTGCCGTGGCCACATATCCATTGCCAGATTGCCACTCCTTATCGTCGGTCCTTATGGGTGTCTGCAGCACGGCCCAGCTCACTGCAGATGGGGAGTGTTCTCAGAGCGGGTGCCCATTTCGCCTGGTGGCCATGCCAGGTGCGTAGTCGTTTTCTCAACAACAGAGAAACTGGAATCCGAAGGGCCACCGATAAACTATGTCGCTAGCGGCGGAGTTTATGAAAGCCTTGGTGCGAGACTAAGTAAGGACTTCTCAGTGCGAGGTGGTTTGGGTTGACTCCGGTCTCTGCTCTGTCACTGGATAATCTGAGTTTCTGCGGAAGTCTTAGCAGTAGATGGGCCGAGTCAAGTCAGTTTTCTGTTGTGTCACTGATCGCTAGGTGATCTGAGTGTCCGTTGCCCACGTATGGGAGTACCCTTAGTACGACCTCGCCACGCCAGTGTCAAATACCCTGAACATTCATCTCAAGCACAGAGCACAGACATTGGCCTGCATGCCACACAAGAGTTGTCAAAAACATCCTGAGGTCCCCCATCAAACATCCCGTGCCACGACCAGAAGCTGAGCTGAAAGAGAAACTTTTCGCACACGGGGAGTGGCCTCTCACCAACCAAGTGACTGTCGCTACGCCACAATAAATATTATGGGTGCAGAATGCTTCGTGGAGTAGTGGTAGGAAAGTCGACAGTCTAGCTCATGACACAGTTGTCTGCTAGCCACCAGCCTAGTGCATGACGTTTTTGTCTGGTAGCCGACAGTCTAGTGCATGACACATTTGTCGGGTAGCCGACAGTCTAGTGCATGGAGCATTTGTCTGGTAGCCGACAGTCTAGTGTATGGCGCACTTGTCTGATAGCTAACAGTATGGTGCATGGCGCATTTGTCTGGAAGTCGGCAGTCTAGTGCATGACACATTTGTCTGATAGCCGACAGGGTAGCCGACAGTCTAATGCATAGCGTACTTGTCTAATAGTCGACAGTCCAGTGCATGGCGCATTTGTCTGGTAGCCGATAGTCTAGTCCATGACGCAGTTATCTGGTAGCATATAGTCTAGTGCATGGAACATTTCACTGGTAGCCGTGAGCTCACTGGCTCAAATGTTGCTATTTGCCTTGAATTTGGCCTTCCTGTGACCATTTGGAGTGAGGACTACATGGCCGACATAGGGTCTGTGACCGTTGCATTCGCCTACACACTGCCAGTTAGTAGCTGCCGGCCACGGCTGACGCCTTTGTGCGTCCACAACTGTACTGACAGTTGCTCCGGTGTCGGAACACTATCCACATGTCCGCCGTACCCTGAGTGCACACCCGAGTGTCGGAACACTATCCACATGTCCGCCATGCCCTGGGTGTACACCCGAGTGTCGGAACACTATCCACATGTCCGCCGTACCCTGGGTGTACACCCGAGTGTCGGAACACTATCCATTATCGGAACACTATCCACATGTCCGCCATGCCCTGAGTGCACACCCGAGTGTCGGAACACTATCCACATGTCCGCCACGCCCTGGGTGTACACCCGAGTGTCGGAACACTATCCACATGTCCGCCGTACCCTGGTATACACCCGAGTGTCGGAACACTATCCACATGTCCGCCGTACCCTGGTATACACCCGAGTGTCGGAACACTATCCACATGTCCGCCACGCCCTGGGTGTACACCCGAGTGTCGGAACACTATCCACATGTCCGCCACGCCCTGGGTGTACACCCGAGTGTCGGAACACTATCCACATGTCCGCCGTGCCCTGGGTGTACACCGAGTGTCGGAACACTATCCACATGTCCGCCACGCCCTGGGTGCACCCGAGTGTCGGAACACTATCCACATGTGCGCCATGCCTGGGTGTACACCCGAGTGTCGGAACACTATCCCATGTCGCCTGAGTGTCGGAACACTATCCACATGTCCGCCACGCCCTGGGTGTACACCCGAGTGTCGGAACACTATCCACATGTCCACCATGCCCTGGGTGTACACCCGAGCGTAGTGTCTGATCCGTGTACCTGCACCGTTGCAGGCGAGTCTGACCACGTCGACGGACGGCCATCCGCCGACTCGTCGCTGGCCGATCGGGACCGGTTCTCGTCGGAGCCGGGCAAAAACGCCACACGGCCGACACACACTGCTCCAGGTAAAACCGGCCGAGTGGCACGCCACCCAGCCAGCGCTCGGCACCAGGATACCCGGCCAAACAAATGTCAGGTCGCCATGAAAACAACGCTCCAACCTTTCCTGCTGTCAACAGCATCGATTGCACGTTTTTCTTTGCATTTTGATATTCGTGAGTTGACCGGAATTTTTCCGTTCGCTGGACATAGCAAGTGCAATGTTGTCAGCTCGCAATGACCAAAATTGCAATTTGCTTAATGTATGGTATTGCCCGTTCTTGACCATGCCATTCTTCGTATTTCGGTCCTTGTAGGCACCTGGTATTCCATATCCGTATTTTGAACCTTAACCTGGTACTCCTGGCACTTTGTTTATTCGATGTTAGAACGAACTCGGGTGTCCATAGTCAAATTACTTTCTAAAAAGTTCCACGCTACAATGTACAATAGGGAAATAGTTGTGCCGATTCAAAAACCAGAGAAAGACCTAACTCTGTGAGTAGACAAGCACAAAACACGTGCAAAACTTGGCAGTATTCTATCTTCATGGTATTCAAGAGACCGCAATACGTTCCTCCTATGAATTGAATTAGCGTCATATTATGTTCCTGCTTCTGACAGTGTGTTGCATTTTTCCCAGCAAGCTTCTACCTTGCTCGTAACACACACCATTCTATTTCCCCTACCGCTCCCAACAGACCTCACAGCCATGTCCAGGATTGCACACACTCCTCCTACCTCCTATTGCACTGTCACGGTGACAGTTCCACCAAACAGGTCCCAACTCCATGTCTAGGGGTACGCACTCAGGGTGACTCCCACAGCGCTGGGGGGTGACATTTCCACCAAACAGTTCCCAACTCCATGCCCAGGTACTGACGCTCCACCTACCTCCCACAGCACTATAATAAAAAAATGGGCTTGTCTTCCCCCATCCACGATTTTTTAAACTGTTCCTACGCACAAACAACAGTGGCATTCCTACATGTCTCAGAAATATGTGCAGGTGCTCCTCACGTTACTTTTACCTTTCTACTATTTCTTGATTGACTGTTGACCCTCTAGCGCCATTCCTCATGACCATTTCCCAACCCTGCGGCCCACCGGCGATAACAGTGTGGGCGCGACCATTAACCGTGATTGGCTGACATGTTAGCCCTTTGTCGTGACCTAAGGCCAATAAACAAACAGACCTGTTGACCCATTGACTGATTCCCTTGACCCTCACCCTTGGCCCGTTGATGACCCTTGACTCATTGCACCTATTGGCCGATCCTGTTAACCCTTTAGACTGACCTCAGACTAACAACTGACCTCTATCCTATCGACCCGTTCGCCGACCAGTTGGTTATTGGTTTCACGACACATCGACCGTTGAGTCATGTAGCGTCGCCAATCTCTCACACCGATTGGTCGCGGGCGAAGAGTAGTGGCAGGTGAGACTCGAACCCACAACCTTTCGATTGTGAGACGAGCAACTTACCCCAAGGCTACTCGTTCCCCCGTTCGCCGACCCGCCGACACTTTGACCGGTCACCTGTGTCGGCAGACGGCGGCGGCCGGCGCCGTGCCGAGCCGCCGCGCTTCCTGACCGCCCTGGTGGTGCTGTCGGTGGTGTCGGTGCTGCTGCTGCTGGCCACCGCCGTGCTGGTGAGCGGCGTCATCAGCCGGTGGCGCCAGCGCGCGCTGGCCACGCCGCCGCAGCGGCGCGCCTCGCTGCTGGGCGCCGACCAGCTGGACAGCGCGGCGCACCAGTACGCCGACCTGCACCTGTACGAGGACATGCGGCCCATGGGCGCGCAGCCGGGCCAGAGCTCGTTCAAGCCCGTCCGCCGCCAGGACACGCCCATCGTGGGCCGGGCCGGCTCCGCTCCGGACCTGCCGCCGCCGCCGGACGACATCTGACCGGTCAAGCACCGCCTCGGGCCGTCTGACCGGCCAACCACCGCCTCAGGGGTCTGACCGGCCAACCACCGCCTCAGGGCGTCTGACCGGTCAACCACCGCCTCAGGGGTCTCACCGGCCAACTACCGCCTCAGGGGTCTGACCGGCCAGCCATCGCCTCGGGCGTCTGACCGGTCAAGCACCGCCTCAGGGTCTACCGGTCAACCACCGCCTCAGGGCGTCTGACCGGGTCTGACCGGTTATCACCGCTCAGGGCGTCTGACCGGGCAACCACCACCTCAGGGGTCTGACCGGCCAACCACCGCCTCAGGGGTTTGACCGGCCAACCACCGCCTCAGGGGTCTGACCGGCCAACCACCGCCTCAGACCATCTGACCGGTTATCCACCGCTTCAGGCGTCTGACCGGCCAACCACCGCCTCAGGCCGTCTGACCGGTTATCCACCGCCTCAGGCCGTCTGACCTGTCTGCCATCGCCTCAGGGCATCTGACAGGACGCCCCCCGAGCTCCATGTCATTACCTGAGAACATCCGACCGGTGAATGCCTGACCAAAAGCAATCGCCCGAGGACATAAGGCGACGCACCACCGTCTGAAGGTATTGCAGTGATCAACCACCACTGAGTGGTTTTTGAGGATATCAGCTACTGCTAGGGCGACGCCCGATAGACCAGCTGCCCCAAAAGTGCACCAGCTTTTGCGACAAGATGCCTAAAAGGAACCGAACTATGCGGGTAATTATCTGAGCGATGCAGCAGCAGATAGGGAGGCGGTCCGAGGTAGCGCCGCGGTCCTTCGGTGGCTCTTCGCCCGGGTCCAGGGAGGTGTGAGAAACAGTACCTACCAGTATGACCTCCACCCGATAATAGTGCCAGATGCTTTTAGTGGATATCGTGGTTGTGATCGTTCATTTGTGTGTCGCTGACTGCGTGAAGTCAGACGAGAGAAATAACTAGTCCTAGAGGTGTGCCGGTCTACATACGTGTCTCTGACATCACTAGCGCCGAGGACAGGTCAGGTCAGCCGACCATTTTGTGACGTACACTACTGCATGGTCGCTTCAGAATCGAGTTCTTATTACCTTGCTTTATTATGCCCATTTACTTTACTTGTGATATTGCTACCACGTTGTTGGAAACTTGAGAAGATTGGTGCGTTTTCCTACAATGGAGAAAACTGCACAAAACCTCAAAGTGTTGTCCTGTTTTCATGAATTCTCGATGATGTGATATATCCTACTGATCTTCAGGGAGGCTAGCTGGTTATGAATTACACCTAGAAACATTCGGTGTAGGATCGACATTTCATAGGTAGCAGGAATTCCCACATGCTGTTATTTATTATATTTCGATGTCCCAGTCCATGGGAATGTGATAATATGCGATGACTGTGAGCTTGCGTGATGCCCATTATGTTCAAGGTCTGTGGATTGGTGGGACACGGATGAAGCTATGTTATCAAGGCGCAATTGATCACCTAATGTGTGGGCCTTTCGATCCTGCACGGCAAGGAATGTGTGAGGACAAAGTAATCCACCTGCGACGATGTATGTGAATCAATGTTGCCCTGACAGAATTCATTAGGATTTTTCTGAGCATTTTTTATCTGTCACAACCAATGAATCGAATACGTAAACAGTAAACATCGAAGCGATGGGAACGAGTGAATGAGTAGCTGGCGATGTGATCTGGGACAACGGTCCTAGCAAGTGCGTGACCCATGCTCTAATGAGAAGCGGCATGTGACCTGTTCACCGGTCCAGTGTCAGGCGACTGCCACAGTCCGTCACGAGGTCACGGTCCGTCACGAGGTCACGGTCCGTCACGAAGTTACTGTCCGTCACGAGGTCACGGTCCGTCACGAAGTTACTGTCCGTCACGAGATTACGCTCCGTCACGAAATCACGGTCTGTCACGAAGTCACAGGTCGTCACGAAGTCACGGCCCGTCACGAGGATCACGGTCCGTCACGAGGTCCCGGTCCGTCACGTGGTCACGGTCCATCACGAGATTACGGTCCGTAATTAAAAATTTCTCACTAAAATCTGAATAAAATGTACCGAGCATGTCCGACAATATAAAAGTGCGCAATATTCCACTGTCTATGGAACGAAATGGCACAGCTGTCAGAGCCACAACACCGCTGCTTCTCAACAGATGTCATAGTTGTCAGAGCCACAACATCGCTGCTTATCTGCACGAGATGTCATGATTGTCAGAACCACAACACCGCTGCTTCTCAACAGATGTCATAGTTGTCAGAGCCACAACATCGCTGCTTATCTGCACGAGGTGCCATAGTTGTCAGAGCCACAACATCGCTGCTTATCTGCACGACCGTGATCTGAAAAACATCCCCATACACTAAAAGATGCGTACCTCCCGGACTCCATCGAAGTTGGGAGCCTATAGTCAGCTGCCCTTTTGGACTGGGCAGGCGTCAGTTTTTTTCAAGTCGCCCATTTAGCATGCGCTCATGGGATAAGGCAGGCACCCCTATCGACTAGACCGGTGCCCTTCTGGACTAGAGAGGTGCCCTTTAGGAGTCTGCATAAGGCAGACACTCTTCTAAGCTAAGTAGGCACCTTACAGACAAGGAAGGCACTCGTCTAAGCCTGCATCTCTAAATAACGACGATGCCCCTCTTGATGATGACGACGGCGTGCCTGTATAATGCAGACGTTCGACTCGATAACAAAGACGCTATCCCGGATTAGACAGGCGTCCCCTGGACTAGTTTGGCGCCTGTCTGGACTAGCTAGGCACCCTACTAAAGCATGAAGGCTGTGCGTAGCAAAGGGAGAATCGGGCTAGTCTCATGGGCGCTAAATAACCTCGTAGTCGGCGCGCCCCTTAAGCACAAATAATATAAAATTGGGCTAGTCTCGAGGTCGTGCAATGTACTCTGGTCACACAAATAATCTCCTTTAGTACGCGTATTCCTGTCAGACTTTTACTTTCTTTTTACTCTTCTGAAGTTGCTTTCCGGTCCATAGTTATTTTTCGTTCTCCGCATCGAGATCATTTGTAGAACTTATTGCTTCTGCTTTCGCGTGTCTTTTCTCTTCTGGTGTAACCGGTAGACATGGAAACGATGCAATTCAACACCATTGTTTTTCTTCAATCCTTCTGTTTTCAGAAATGGTTCAATATACGCAATACGCACAAAAGAAATCCTAGTAAATGATATGAAAAGCGTCTTATCAAATTAAGGCGAATGTCTCACCCAAGTTGTGAAAATATACTGTAGTATACTTATTTAATTTCTGGAAATAAATGGCATGAGACGTTCTATAATGTCGCCGCAGAAGAACCTTACGGCTGCGGCATGTTTGTGCATTTCTCTGTTTTATCGGCGCCGCAAATGGGTGTTTGTATCATACCATGGATCATTGCAGGGTGCTATTTTTGTTTGTTATTATGGACAGTATACGATCAGATAATTGATTTAAAAAAGTATGTTTATAATATCCGTTAAACGATAACATAATGCTCAAAATAAGGGTATTCATGGGAAAGTGGTGTCATTGCAGTTACGAGTGTCGCAAAGTACACGTTCCGGTTTGGGATGCTAAGGATCCGGAATTTCAGAGGGTGAGTGTGGAACATCAGGCATTCTTCGCATTAATGTGGGATGCGCTGTGCTCGTCCTTGAACTCAGCCTCATGACCAATGGAGCAGCTAGGTAAGGGCACCCGAGCACCGACCCCTTTGAAATGTTATGGACACCCAGTAATTGTAGGAGCACTCCCGCAATTTGTAGACTGGCACCTCAACACTCTCAGAATCTGTTGAGAGGCACCTCAGTCATTGTGGTGGTGACCCAGCCGTTGTAAGGCATCCACACAGAGCGGACTCCACCAGGTGTGGTAGCAGCACCCCAGTATCTTTAAGAACATCCAGCAGTTGTTCCGGGCACCCTTGAAGGGAACAGCATTCCAGCAATGGTAGGAGCATCCTGGTGTTGCTGCAGGGGCACTCATGTGCGATGTACTAGCAGCCATGCAGTTCCACCCCAGCAGTCATATAGAAGTCACCCTGACCTTGTAGACTGTGTATTGCCACTTTAGTCGAATTATGATTTTCAATCAAGTGCTCTATATTTATGTTCAAAGGAAACCATTTACGACAGAATTTCTGCTGCCGTGAACCGGCAACAGTGTTTCATGGTCTAATATGGCATTTCAAGTTCTAATGTTCTCACTCTCAGCGCCAGATCCAGGTATTTTCATTTGGAGAATTACCAGTTTTCACCGCAATGCTTCTCCTGGAAAAATCCGAGGTAATCTCAACATTTGGCCAGAGAAGGGGTGTCAGAGACGGGGTGTGCGTTGGCATTGCCGTTTTCGGGTAGCTAGCTTACCATGCACCTGGCGCCGGAGCCGCCCTTGATCCGTCCCGCGTGGAGGATGGATCTGATCTGTGGCTCGCATCCCAGCGTCTGGCGTTCCGTGCCAGAGGCGATAGATACAGTGAACTTTGGTGATGCATTTTTTCATTGGTAATGCAGTTTGTCGAATATATCGCATCTGAAATCACTTCCGAGTTGCATACATGCTTAAGGGGGCGACGTTTTATAGGCATACAGGGAAAGGCGTCTTTGATTAGTGGACACGGAGATTCGACTTCCCTGCAATTGTGATACGTCTCCTCGCTCGTACAGCACACCCTGAGGTACCTCATGCTGATAAGGATTGTCGTTTGCACTATGGCACAAGGTCGAAGTGAGCAGTCGTGCAGTGTGCTGGTGTGACCATCAGCCTGTGCTCCCGCTGTCTGTCCAGCGGTGATTGGTGCCGGGAGGGTAGTGGAGGATGGGACCCGAGGAGATTGGTGCCGGGAGTGTAGTGGGGATGGGCCGGGGTGGTGCCGGGGGTGGTGGAGGATGGGACCGAGGAGATTGGTGCCGGGAGTGTAGTGGAGGATGGGACCCGAGGAGATTGGTGCCGGGAGGGTAGTGGAGGATGGGGCCCGAGGAGATTGGTGCCGGGAGGGTAGTGGAGGATGAGACCCGAGGAGATTGGTGCCGGGAGGGTAGTGGAGGATGGGACCCGAGGAGATTGGTGCCGGGAGGGTAGTGGAGGATGGGACCCGAGGAGATTGGTGCCGGGAGGGTAGTGGAGGATGGGACCCGAGGAGATTGGTGCCGGGAGGGTAGTGGAGGATGGAACCGAGGAGATTGGTGCCGGGAGGGTAGTGGAGGATGGGACCGAGGAGATTGGTGCCGGGAGGGTAGTGGAGGATGGGACCGAGGAATTGGTGCCGGGAGGTGGTGGAGGATGGGACCCGAGGGGATTGGTGCCGGGAGGGTAGTGGAGGATGGGACCCGAGGAGATTGGTGCCGGGAGGGTAGTGGAGGATGGGACCAGAGGAATTGGTGCCGGGAGTGTAGTGGAGGATGGGACCCGAGGAGATTGGTGCCGGGAGGGTAGTGGAGGATGGGACCCGAGGAGATTGGTGCCGGGAGGGTAGTGGAGGATGGGACCCGAGGAGATTGGTGCCGGGAGGGTGGTGGAGGATGGGACCCGAGGAGATTGGTGCCGGGAGGGTAGTGGAGGATGGGACCCGAGGAGATTGGTGCCGGGAGGGTGGTGGAGGATGGGACCGAGGAGATTGGTGCCGGGAGGGTAGTGGAGGATGGGACCGAGGAATTGGTGCCGGGGTGTAGTGAGGATGGGACCCGAGGAGATTGGTGCCGGGAGGGTAGTGGAGGATGGGACCCGAGGAGATTGGTGCCGGGAGTGTAGTGGAGGATGGGACCCGAGGAGATTGGTGCCGGGAGTGTAGTGGAGGATGGGACCCGAGGAGATTGGTGCCGGGAGTGTAGTGGAGGATGGGACCGAGGAGATTGGTGCCGGGAGGGTGGTGGAGGATGGGACCCGAGGAGATTGGTGCCGGGAGGGTGGTGGAGGATGGGACCCGAGGAGATTGGTGCCGGGAGGGTAGTGGAGGATGGGACCCGAGGAGATTGGTGCCGGGAGGGTAGTGGAGGATGGGACCCGAGGAGATTGGTGCCGGGAGGGTAGTGGAGGATGGGACCCGAGGAGATTGGTGCCGGGAGTGTAGTGGAGGATGGGACCCGAGGAGATTGGTGCCGGGAGGGTAGTGGAGGATGGGACCCGAGGAGATTGGTGCCGGGAGTGTAGTGGAGGATGGGACCCGAGGAGATTGGTGCCGGGAGGGTAGTGGAGGATGGGACCCGAGGAGATTGGTGCCGGGAGGGTAGTGGAGGATGGGACCAGAGGAGATTGGTGCCGGGAGGGTAGTGGAGGATGGGACCCGAGGAGATTGGTGCCGGGAGGGTGGTGGAGGATGAGGCCGGTGTCAGAAGTGTCCACGATGATGCATGCGTGCTGAAGGTGGGACTATGACTTCCGATCTCGAGTGATTCAGCTGGTTTTAGTTCCGCGACGTCTTTGCACGTACTTAGCATTTACGTCATGACAGAATTTGAGCTGATGGGTGTCCCCATGTGACTGTGGCGTATGTGGTCGACTGACGTCGCCACACTGTGACTGTGTCCTGTATTCTGTATATAAAGTTACCCTGGAACGCTCCCTGACGCCGAGCTTTGCTTTAACAATGCATGTCACATTGTGACATTGCGCACGACACATTGGCGCCATTAGCCGTGAATGTGCATAAAGTGTGTCGTGAACCAACCAATAAACAAACAAACAAACGACACATTGGCATCATAAGCAATGAAACCATGATGAATGCATGGTATGTTTTTCGCATGATCTATCCGATTCGCACGATATATGCTCCTTAAACAGTGTGTAGCAAATAACTGAACGTCCCGTAAGTGTTCAAGTCAGCGCGACACACCCCTACGCTGGACTTGCACGAGGCACCCGCTACTGTGGGACGGTGAAGTTCCCAGCGCCTCCGGCCAATAAGCAGGTTATCAATTGTTGTCTTCGGCGAGTTCTTTTCCAACAATGAAAAAACAAAGAACTCGCCGAAGACAACAATGGAAATGTTGTCTCGCCGAAGACAACATTTCCATTGTTGTCTTCGGCGAGCTCTTTGGGCACTACCCACCTCCCATTATCCCATGTCGTGCCTAATTTAGCTTCATAATGTAACCAATTCAATTATCCAAACGTGTCGAAAGTTGTAAAAATGCATCGCAAAGAAAGGCGTGGATCGTCTGAACAGATGAACAGATAGTCAGCCTTGCATTAGCCCTCCACAAAGCAGTTCCCCAGCATTCGGCGGTCACGAAAACCGTCTGGCTATCTTGTCAGTGCCAAGGGAGTTCACTGTATCTATCCATCATCCCGATCTCACGCGTGTTCCACTCATAGAACGGGTTCTGTCGATAGAGGACAAACTTGTCGGAGGCAATCGCATACAGGGAGAGTTAATTATACCACGTGACGTAACTGCACAGAGATTGTACGATAGGTTGCAATGTACGCATTAGCGTGAAATTACAGTACAATTTGAGTTCGGGGCGTTCGTCAATTAAATTCTACATTATAAACCTTTCTTTAAATGTAAACATTATATTGTAGACGCTACAGCTGCGAAGTGAAGTCGCTTGAAGAACGTGCGTGTGTGGTGTGGGCGATTTTGTACTTAGCAGGACCAGCATTGACTATCACCTACTTTGTCCCCACCAGCGTGCACAAGAGAACACACAACTCATGATGCAATTTCCCAACGTAGATAGGTGCGGCAATGACCAATGCCGTACCTACTGTGCCGACCAATGCCGGCAAACTCTGAAATGTGTGCCTACGCTCATAATTTGTATTCTCCATCAGCAAGGGTTATGTGGCTGGGGGTATTTAATCTTATGGCCATGCAATTAGCCTTCGAAGGGAATGCTTCCCATTTGCTTCATTAGTCCAGTCAGAGAAGGACTTCTCCCGAAATCGCTGGGTCAGAAGAAGAAAGCAAGAAGCTGAATTGAGTGACTATATTAAGCTTCCCGCATCCAAGTTGTTTCGCCACCTTCATCAGTGCGGTGGGTTTCTAGAGCCCACTAGCATTTCCACACAGAGAGTTAGTGGCATGGAGCAAAGACCGGCGTGTGCCACGCTACGACATCCCGCTATTGGTGACTTCTGATTTGCATGGTTTTAGTCACCGAATAATCTCCCGGGTCACTCTGAGATCAGGTTTTCGCAAAATCGAACCGTTTCACTGGCAGTCGTTTCACCTGTGTGAGCTGTGTTCACTGTGTTCACCATCCACTGTGTACTTTATTTGAAGTGCGTATCTACTATAGTAGACACAGGCTTCAGATAATCGCCATAGTGTTTCTGAGCATCCCTGGATACTAATTACGCACGATTTGCTACAATTCAACTCATTGGTAAGGGGTAAGATGAGGTCAAAATGTTGATCTCGTATTGGACGTTTCAGAAGTAGTGGCCGATTACTGCCGTTCACATATGCCACAGCGTAACACTTAACCAGAAAATGGTCATCTGAAGCCAGGTTAGGTTAGTGATATGGGATGACTTTGGGAAAGTAAATGACCTTGAAAAGCAGGTTAGCTAATTATATTATCTATCCATATATTCCAATTCATATATCCCATGCAATGCATATCCAATACACACCATGTCAATCAACCTACTACGCGAAGACATGATGTGATTGCAGCTAATCAGCAGAACACATTGCATGACTCAACCGCATGCATCAAGGTGAAACGTTCGTTTCACCCTCATGTTCTGCTTGCTCTAGTATGAGCATGGTATCCAAGAATAAAGGTAAAAGTTAAAGTCATGTATTTGGGTTCTTTCACATGATGGTTGTTCTGCACCCAGACAATGTTGCGTGAGCACATCAGTTGAGAAAAATTACATCAGAGACATTTCACGAGCATACAAGAGCATACAGCTCGATTTGCCCTTTTGGCACCAAGACGTCATAAAAAAGGCAGTGAACATCCAGATCACTCCTTCAGATTCGATCACAACCCCCAGACAATGGGCGGCCGGTAGATGGCGCCGACGATCGCAGTTCGCCGGCCGGCACCCGTCGCTGAGAGCCAGAGCGACTCGACTGCAGAGTCGGCGCCACCAATGTCCAGTCTCGTGACTGTGATTGATGGCGATGTTCTGGCGCCTCTGCAGTCGGTTGCTGTTTGGCAGCTAGTAGGCATGGTGATAATTATACATTGTTTGCTGATTTATTGGTTGCTTGCACCGATGATGAAATTGATGCGATGTTTCTTAATCGGCGAGGGGCGGGCGGGGTCACTGTCAAGCGCTGGCAGCCCGAACGCCCCAAATACAAGTGCTCATGTTATTTTCAAAAACGTGGAATGGACGCTTCTTATGAGAGATATCACGTTTTTTTCCCGTTCAAGGAGAGAAATGTGGGCTTGAAAAAGTTCGAAAAATACTAGGTGTCAAGTCAGATTTCGATTAAGTATGTAACAAAATTATTTACTTTCCTTCGGCACCCTTCTGCGTACTTTACAGTATACATCGTGGAGTCGCAGCAATATCATTATAGCTAAATTGACTTGAAGTTGTGTATATACAGCTGGTCCACTAAGTTACAGAAAAGGTAATAAAAAACGACCGCGAACAGCAAGCACAAAAAGACATATCCACTACCTACAACCGTTCGAGATGAAAGGGATAGTGGCATGAAAGGGAAAAATGTTTTACCAACACCAGTAAAGGCATTTAGAAGCCTCATGAACTGAATCGATATGCAAGAATTGTATTTATTTTTTTTTTTAAATTAATTTCATCCGAGTTTTTGCTGGAGTGGCTTTATGAACTAGGGTTCTATTGCTACGCAGAGGTGGTTGCGTGAACCTTGGCCCCACCACTCGATCCACGAATTCCAGTTCAACGGCAGAATTGTGACCGAAAGTTTAACATGTCGTCAAAGCACCGACACGGCCACTCGGTAGCTCGTCCCCGGCCTTATCAGGCCAGCTGCCAACTGACACTCCCAGCCGGGGGCTAAATGCGAGTGCGTGAAGCGATTCGAGCCCTATGTTGCCAGGACAGGGGAGACCAGTGCAGGCCAGCGCTGTAACCAACTGAGCTCCCGGGGCGGCAAAGGCAAATTTATTTGACCTCATCGATCTTCTTCCGCTTCAGCTGCACGATTTTCCTTAGATGTGTTTATTGTCTACCGACTCGGTTGATATCCCAGATTATTCAAATCCGTGAATTCAAATGTGCCCGTCAATTCAAATCGGGAGCTCAGAGGGACTCTGCACCTGTCGCTCTGTTCATACCACTTCGTTCAGTCTTTGATTAAGCCGATGCATGTTAAAATATGAAAAGTTATGCTGCATTGTCATGGGCTACTTGGTATCTTAGAACGACACATATCGAGCACGCAGTGATGTTTCGAGTCAGTTGGATAAATGGCTCCCTTAATTCAACATCATAATTGCATACCAGAACAGATTCTGACGGCGGAATTCATGTCCCAGGTACACTTCGGCACATATATGACGTAGTTACGTAATTTATGTGACTTAGGGTCCAAAAACATGGTGTGCAAGCATATAGGGGAACCAGGCAGAGAGGACATTCAATGCTGCCTTTCATAGAAACGCAATTTCGGTATCCTTCGTCAGAAATTGTCCGAACACATACTATAATCTTCGTATCCGTCGTCAGAAATTGCCGGAACACATACCACAATATCGGTATCCGTCATCAGAAATTGTTAGGACACATACCGATTAGATGAACCCTAAGCTGGTCCTCAGAGCATGCTGGGCGTAGAGGCCACTAGCACTGTTTTCGTTTTGAATCGGTGTGTTGACAATGGAGGCTATTTGTTTCATTTGCCGGCACACAGTTTGGCTCCGGTTGTCACCTTTGCGTCTCATTTGAACTGATATCAGGTGATATTTGTCTCCAAAGTTTGTGAGAGATTGAAGACTTTTCGACCACTAATTACTAGTAGTCCACCCATTTATTTTTGTATGCAGAATTAGGAAAATTGCAGTCACGTGCAAATAATGCAGAATATAATCTGTGTCTCATTACACAACACTAAGTCTTTTCTTACAGTCCCGCCCTTGTTTCATGTTAGGCGATTCAACATTATTGACGTTTCTTTCATTTATTGACCCCGTCGACTGGTGTTTGTGCATCCTACAGACACAGTATGTCTGGCAGGCAGAGGTGGGATCCACGTCGAGTCGAGATAAGTGCAATGTGGCCGGCGCACTGCACCGAGTTCACTCGTGATCGTGCTCAATTAATGAGCCAGTTACCATTATCTCTGCACCTTAGGGGTTGCACTATCTGATCAACAACTCAGGCGGTTGAATTTAGCCTCTGCTCCTTGGACATCGGAGGTGAAGTAAGTCGGCGGGTGGCCATACCAGTGGAATGTACAGCGCCAATTGATGTAGCAATCAGGGAAGGCCCAGTAAGCTGTGCAATGCGTCAACTTGGAGTGATCTATAGTGGATGCTTGAATCGCAGCAGCCTGATGATAAGGACTTTACAGATCAAACTCGCTCTGTGTTTGTACATGATTATCATGATGTTTTACGAATGTATGCACACACATATATACACACACACACACACAAACACCCAAGCACGCATGCACACACACACCCCCCCCCCCACACACACACACACCCCCCCCCACACACACACACACACACACACACACACACACACACACACACACACACACACACACACACACACACACACACACACACACACACACACACACACACACACACACACACACACAAGTACACACATTTCACACACGCATCTAATTGTCCATACAATCATTGTGGATTGCATGTCTCGTTCGACATGTGAAAGAAAAGAATACAGTTCAGCTAAAGTCGGTTGTTCATCCATTGCTGCAGCATACTGATATGTGCATTTTACTCCCAAAACATTACCGTTGTAGTTAATTCTTCCTTGCCGTCGTCTCTTGCAAGGTGCATTTCTAATGAATGATCAATGTTGCTACCTTTGTCGGAAATTGAACTTGCATAGAACGTGCGGTTGCTGTTGAATGGTGCGCCTGATGGTATCAAACCTCCGCCCGATGGCATCAAACCTTCGCCTGATGGCATCAAACCTCCGCCCGATGGTATCAAATCTTCACCTGATGACATCAAACCTTCGCAACATGGTATCAAACCTCCGCGTGATGGCATGATACATCCGCCCGACAGAATCAAACCTCCGCCTCATGGTATCGAACCTCCGCCTCATGGTATCGAACCTCCGCCTCATGGTATCGAACCTCCGCCTCATGGTATCGAACCTCCGCCTCATGGTATCGAACCTCCGCCTCATGGCATCGAACCTCCGCCTCATGGTATCGAACCTCCGCCTCATGATATTAAACCTCCACCTGATGGCATCGAACCTCCGCCTCATGGTATCGAACCTCCGCCTCATGGTATCAAACCTCCGCCTGAGGGCATCGAACCTCCGCCTCATGGTATCGAACCTCCACCTCATGGTATCGAACCTCCGCCTCATGGCATCAAACCTCCGCCTCATGGTATCGAACCTCCGCCTCATGGTATCGAACCTCCGCCTCATGGTATCGAACCTCCGCCTCATGGCATCAAACCTCCGTTAACCTCCGCCTCATGCTTCATGGTATCGAACCTCCGCCTCATGGCATCAAACCTCCGCCTCATGGTATCGAACCTCCGCCTCATGGCATCGAACCTCCGCCTCATGGTATCGAACCTCCGCCTCATGGCATCAAACCTCCGCCTCATGGTATCGAACCTCCGCCTCATGGTATCGAACCTCCGCCTCATGGTATCAAACCTCCGCCTCATGGTATCAAACCTCCGCCTCATGGCATCAAACCTCCGCCTCATGGTATCGAACCTCCGCCTCATGGCATCAAACCTCCGCCTCATGGTATCGAACCTCCGCCTCATGGCATCAAACCTCCGCCTCATGGTATCGAACCTCCGCCTCATGGCATCAAACCTCCGCCTCATGGCATCAAACCTGCCCCAGATGGTATCAAACCTCTGCCTGATGGTATCAAACCTTCTTTTTGTGTATTTTGATAGAAAATTCGGACACAAAATACTATCTGCACTAGGTCATACCAGACATCTGAGCTCTCAGCGCGAGCACGACTTCGGCCATAGCATGTGACATGTGACCTCAGGTCACTTCAAGCCACGTCATGTTACATGTGACCTCAGTCACATCATGAGACATGCAGCCCAAGCCACGTCATGTGACCTCGGCCACATCATGTGACAAGTGACCTAAGCCACGGCATGTGACATGTGATCTCGGCCACATCAGGCGACATGCGACCCAAGCCATGGCATGCGACATGTGATCTCGGTCACGTCATGTGACATGCGACCCAAGTCACGTCATGTGACAAGTGATCTCGGTCACGTCATGTGACATGTGACCTGTAGATCATGTGACATGTGACCTCGGTCACGTCAGGTGACATGCGGTCATGTGCATGTGATCTCGGTCACGTCATGTGACATGCGACCCAAGCCACGTCATGTGACAAGTGATCTCGGTCACGTCATGTGACATGTGACCTCGGTCACGTCATGTGACATGCGACCCAAGCCACATGTCATGTGACATGTGATCTCGGTCACGTCATGTGACATGTGATCTCGGCCACGTCATGTGACATGTGATCTCGGTCACGTCATGCTACATGTGACCTTGGTCACGTCATGTGATATGTGACGTGTGACCTCTGCCACACCTGCATGTGACCACATGTAATCATCTTAAATGGCATGACGAGATGAACTCGATTGCATCCCTCAGAGCGTCAGCTGCTCGCCGAAGAGATGCTATCAAATGAGCTGCTATAACCTGCCAGCCTGCTGCATGGTTCGATGTTGTAAACTGGAGAAGGTTTAGGGTGCAATTAATGACGTTTTATTACGCCTTTTATATGACAATTTATTGTGGCAGTGCTTCGTGAAGCTGAATCAGTGGGAACGTAGCTCAAATTGCACTGTAAATGTAATGAACCAGCTGTTAACACAAGGGTGCACAACTCTATGAAGACCTATATGAGGTCTATGAAGTGAGTAATCAAATATCGGAACATTTACACGCCTGATTCCCAGCTCAAGAAGGAAGTAACGTCCGCAAGTTCACAAATAAGTCTTTGAAATAGATCGATATTTTGGCTGTGTCTTACCCTTACAATGACGCAATTTGATAAAGACACGGCTTTATCCACATTTTTCAATTACTGCCAATGAAAATTGTGCTGAGGCGAAAGACGTGCTGCGAGATACCCCTGTTATGCTAATTCCGCAGCTGAATTTTGTCTTAAGAGCCGATTGTATTACTTTCGGTACGAATATGGAGAACTCGTGACCTAAAGGGTGAGGAATCCTGTGCCAACCGAGCCGCCGGTTGGCAGCCAGCCATGCCCGTGCGACTTCCGGGAAATATCCCAGCTTGTGATTGGGCTCACGAGGTGCGTGACGTGGCCAGAGATGATGTTCGGTACCCGAAATAAACGGAGTACCCCAGGCGCCGCCTCCGGCCACGTCGCTATCGCCTCATTCAGACTGAAGCTGTGGAGGTCGGGCAGGTGCGCCTAACTATGCGGTCGTCTTGGCCGTCCTGATGGTCGGCTCGTCTCACCAGGGACACGGCCCCCTGACCGTCGGCTCGTCTCACCAGGGACACGGCCCCCTGATGGTCGGCTCGTCTCACCAGGGACACGGCCCCCTGATGGTCGGCTCGTCTCACCAGGGACACGGCCCCTGGTCGGCTCATCACGCCAGGGACACGGCCCCCTGATGGTCGGTTCACGCCGGCTCGTCTCACCTACCGTCCTCTCTCCAGGGACACGGCCCCCTGATGGTCGGCTCGTCTCACCAGGGACACGACCAGTCGGCTCGTCTCACCAGGGACACGGCCCCCTGACCGTCGGCTCGTCTCACCAGGGACACGGCCGTCCCTCAGGATGACCGTCGGCTCGTCTCACCAGGGACACGGCCCCCTGATGGTCGGCTCGTCTCACCAGGGACACGGCCCCCTGATGGTCGGCTCGTCTCACCAGGGACACGGCCCCCTGATGGTCGGCTCGTCTCACCAGGGACACGGCCCCCTGTCGGCTCGTCTCACCAGGGACACGACCGTCGGCTCGTCTCACCAGGGACACGGCCGTCGGCTCATCTCACCAGGGACACGGCCGTCGGCTCGTCTCACCAGGGACACGACCGTCGGCTCGTCTCACCAGGGACACGACCGTCGGCTCGTCTCACCAGGGACACGGCCCCCTGATGGTCGGCTCGTCTCACCAGGGACACGACCGTCGGCTCATCACGCCAGGGACACGACCGTCGGCTCATCACGCCAGGGACACGACCGTCGGCTCGTCTCACCAGGGACACGACCGTCGGCTCATCACGCCAGGGACACGGCCGTCGGCTCATCACGCCAGGGACACGACCGTCGGCTCGTCTCACCAGGGACACGACCGTCGGCTCATCACGCCAGGGACACGACCGTCGGCTCATCACGCCAGGGACACGACCGTCGGCTCGTCTCACCAGGGACACGACCGTCGGCTCGTCTCACCAGGGACACGGCCGTCGGCTCGTCTCACCAGGGACACGACCGTCGGCTCATCACGCCAGGGACACGACCGTCGGCTCATCACGCCAGGGACACGGCCGTCGGCTCGTCTCACCAGGGACACGGCCGTCGGCTCATCACACCAGGGACACGGCCGTCGGCTCATCACGCCAGGGACACCGTCGGCTCATCACGCCAGGGACACGACCGTCGGCTCATCTCGCCAGGGACACGACCGTCGGCTCATCACCGTCGGCTCGTCTCACCAGGGACACGGCCGGTCGCTCGGCTCATAGCCAGGGACCGTCTCACCAGGGACACGGCCGCTCATCACGCCAGGGACACGCGTCGGCTCATCCCCAGGGACACGACCGTCGGCTCGTCTCACCAGGGACACTGACCGTCGGCTCATCACGCCAGGGACACGACCGTCGGCTCATCACGCCAGGGACACGACCGTCGGCTCATACGCCAGGGACACCTCGGTCGGCTCATCACGCCAGGGACACGACCGTCGGCTCATCACGCCAGGGACACGACCGTCGGCTCATCACGCCAGGGACACGACCGTCGGCTCATCACGCCAGGGACACGACCGTCGGCTCATCACGCCAGGGACACGCCAGGGACACGGCCGTCGGCTCTGTCGGCTCATCACGCCAGGGACACGACCGTCGGCTCATCACGCCAGGGACACGGCCGTCGGCTCATCACGCCAGGGACACGACCGTCGGCTCATCACGCCAGGGACACGACCGTCGGCTCATCACGCCAGGGACACGACCGTCGGCTCGTCTCACCAGGGACACGACCGTCGGCTCATCACGCCAGGGACACGACCGTCGGCTCATCACGCCAGGGACACGACCGTCGGCTCATCACGCCAGGGACACCACCGTCGGCTCATCACGCCAGGGACACGACCGTCGGCTCATCACGCCAGGGACACGGCCGTCGGCTCATCACGCCAGGGACACGACCGTCGGCTCGTCTCACCAGGGACACGACCGTCGGCTCATCACGCCAGGGACACGACCGTCGGCTCATCACGCCAGGGACACGACCGTCGGCTCATCACGCCAGGGACACGACCGTCGGCTCATCACGCCAGGGACACGGCCGTCGGCTCATCACGCCAGGGACACGACCGTCGGCTCATCACGCCAGGGACACGACCGTCGGCTCATCACGCCAGGGACACGACCGTCGGCTCATCACGCCAGGGACACGACCGTCGGCTCATCACGCCAGGGACATCATCACGCCAGGGACACGACCGTCGGCTCATCTCACCAGGGACACGACCGTCGGCTCGTCTCACCAGGGACACCACCGTCGGCTCATCACGCCAGGGACACGGCCGTCGGCTCGTCTCACCAGGGACACGACCGTCGGCTCATCACGCCAGGGACACCGTCCAGGGACAGCCGTCGGCTCATCACGCCAGGGACACGACCGTCGGCTCATCACGCCAGGGACACGACCGTCAGCTCGTCTCACCAGGGACACGACCCCCTGACCGTCGGCTCATCACGCCAGGGACACGGCCCCGACCGTCGGCTCATCACGCCAGGGACACGGCCGCTTGTCAACCCGTCCGATCGCCGCACCGTCGCCGCAGCGCCAATTACACCAGTTCCCGCTGCGGCCCGAACGACTGCCGCCGCGCTAATTGTTGCGGTCGGCCGGCGGGTGGCGTCGGCGCGCGGCCGGCGGCCGGCGGACGGCGCTGCCGGCCCGCCACCGTTCGGACCTCGTCCGCCTGGCGAGATGTCCGAAGGCGCGCGGCCGGTGTAAATTGGCGCGAGTGTCGGCGGCAATCGCGGCTGGAATCCGAGAGATTGCCAGCCCACCCGCCTGCCGGCGCATAGGTGGCGCTCGTCATTCGCGGCTCGCGGCCGCGCCGCTAATTAATCAACGCGCGCTCGGTCTGCGAGGCCATGATCCGGTGGCATCACGGATCGGTGACGTCACCGGCCGTACAGTGGCCGCGCAGACCGAACGGCGCGGCGGCGAGACTTCCGACCGGGTGTGACGTCATCCGCTGCACACAGCCGTGTCACGCTGTGAATATATATATATATATATATATATATATATATATATATATATATATATATATTATTATATATTATTTATATATATGCTGATTAAATGCAAATGCAACAATTTTCACTCAAATGCTTGCTAATCTCCTTCTCGAAGCAAATTTTTGTCATATTGTAGTGTTATCAACACAAAAAGAAACAATGCTTGTCTCTCCTAGCCAGTCAACAAAATGTTCCACTTACCTCTATGGACTGCACCCATACAGGCCAGCAAACACACACCTAAGCAAACCTTTACGCACCCCAAAACCCACACCCCCATGTCGATCCCATCCCGTGCCAACGTCCACGCATGTAATCGCACCATGGGGCCGCAGGCGATGTATCGGAGGGCATTTATGAAGTGTTCGGCCGTTTAGTCTTTGGCAGCCGACAGCACTTAACTGTCCCAATGTCGTGACCTCCACACACCCCAACCTCATCATCAGTCATTTCCCCACCGTCCAAACGAGGCACAGCGTCACCTTGTGTTCGGCGAGGACAGTCCAACAGGCGGCTGGTGTCCACTGACCTTTCGATCAGCGGGGACAGTCTGACCACGGCTGGTGTCCACTGACCTTTCGATCAGCGAGGACAGTCTGACAGTGGTGTCTGTTTTATCGGCGAGGACAGTTTGACCACAGCTGGTGTCCACTGACCTTTTTATCGGCGAGGACAGTCTGACCATAGCTGGTGTCCACTGACCTTTTGATCGGCGAGGACAGTTTGACCACAGCTGGTGTCCACTGACCTTTTGATCGGCGAGGACAGTTTGACAAAATTGGGTTCACTGACCTTTCGATCAGCGAGGACAGTCTGACCACGGCTGGTGTCCACTGACCTTTTGATCGGCGAGGACAGTCTGACCACGGCGGGTGTCCACTGACCTTTGGATCGGCGAGGACAGCCTGACCACAACTGATGTCGGCCGACCTCGTTCTCAGGACCGCTCACCTCGCTTGGAGAGTCACGCGGCACTGTTGTGACAGACAGGCACGCATAACCAGATCATCTCCCGCGACAGCGACGCCCCGTCTCAGTGTGGCGGTCACGCTATGCGGCGTATCGCAGACTTGTATCGCAGCTTCGGACCAGATCGGAGCGGGGATTTTGCACCGTCGGTGCAGACGTGTCGGTGTCGAACAGCGTCGGATCGCGTGTTTAGCGGGGGCGGACCCAGCCGGATCTGGGAGCACCGCCGGGGCGACATCCACGCGAGCCTGATGATTATCAGCTACTTCGAACGGTCTCTGGTCGCCATGGAAATGAATCCTGCGGTCGCGAATAAAGAGAGAGATAAGGAGAGAGAAATAGAGAGAGAGAGAGAGAGAGAGAGAGAGAGAGAGAGAGAGAGAGAGAGAGAGAGAGAGAGAGAGAGAGAGAGAGAGAGAGAGGAGAGAGAGAGAGAGAGAGAGAGAGAGAGAGAGAGAGAGAGAGAGAGAGAGAGAGAGAGAGAGAGAGAGAGAGAGAGAGAGAGAGAGAGAGAGAGAGAGAGAGAGAAGGAGAAAGAGAGCGGAGCGACAAGAGAAACGTGGCCGCAAGTGCGGACGGCTTACCTTGGTGACAGAACTGTCTTCCGACAGGTTCATCCGCTTTCCCTACTCCGCCTCACATCCTAGCTCAGTTTACTATTTTGTCGGTCCTGATCATCCGGTAGTCTTCAAGTAGCCGGAGCCGGTCGAAGTGACCGCAATATGGAACAAATAAACAACCCTCATCGGACACCTCGCAGACCGTAATGTGGAACAACCCTCACTGGACACCTCGCAGACCGTAATGTGGAACAACCCTCACTGGACACCTCGCAGACCGTAATGTGGAACAACCCTCACTGGACACCTCGCAGACCGTAATGTGGAACAACCCTCACTGGACACCTCGCAGACCGTAATGTGGAACAACCCCGAATGTGGAACACTGGACACCTCGCAGACCGTAATGTGGAACAACCCTCACTGGAAACCTCCAAACCGTAATGTGGAACAACCCTCACTGGACACCTCGCAGACCGTAATGTGGAATCGATACACAATCCTCATCGGACACCTCACAAAATGTGGAACCAATAAACAACCTTCATACACCTCGTAGACCGTAATGTGGAACCAATACAGAGTCCTCATCGGACACCTCGCAAACAGTAATGTGGAACCGATACACGACCCTCATCGGACACCTTGTAGCATCACCACGGTACCTTGATGCACTGGTACCGTCTCAACTAACTTATCGGTTATGTTTTATGTGAATTGGAGATGCAAATACACAAAATTGGTGACAGATTTTACAGTGAAATAATCGCACGTATTGGTTGAACAGAGGTGGTACTGCGCAGAACATGCCCTGCTATGCCTGGCCGGAATGGCAACAAGGTAATCAACATGAAGCCCTCATATCTGTATGTATTTTGTAAAAGGTATATTATATGTATTCCATCAGATCATCTGTCATCACCATTCCGCCGCCGCCACCGGGGCACGCCGCAACAGCCCGCCGCGCTGAGACTCGCCGCAGCGGCGCTCACTCACTCACTGGCCCGGAACCGGCGACGGAAGGCCACTTTATTCAGGCTATAGCGACCCTGGCGGTCCCTGTCGGTGACAGCCGCCGCCGAATACATGCTTTACACTTCGCTTACACTTCCATCCAGTTTTACACTTCGCTCCGTCGCCTGCATGTGGCAGGGAATGCCAGTTTCCAGACCTCGTCTAGCAGACGCGCCAGCTCATCGCCACCAAGTGAGCGGGTCAGGGGTGGCTCGATATCTGCCTGGTGGTGCTGCAAATCCACCAACTCCATGAAGTTGCTGGCCCGGAGATTGATTTCCGGGCATTTGTAAGCCCATACTGGCTGCCCAGGCTGCCGGCGCTGACGGGCGTCACCGATGAGCTGGATAGCTCGGGCCCGGATCTCTCGGCGTTCGTCTCCGAGCATGCCGAGGACGACGGCCTCAGGGTGCGCCATCATGGCGTTCCCGCAATCTCCTCTGCACAAATTGCGTCTGATATCATCTGTCAGCGGCGACAGCCGTTGTCAGGGGCTGGAACTGAGTGACAGGCAACTGGTGCACCGGGCCCGACAGCAGCTTGCCGATGGGACCCGAGACACTGGAGGGACTAGTGGTCGGCCCATCGAGCCTCTTGAAGAGGGCTCTGTAGGACAGCCCGGTCCGACACTGCCCGGGTGGCAGGGACCCGACACGAAAAGGTTCACAACATATCTGTGAACGCCCACCCGGGCGATGTATTTGTCGGGCACTTTAACTGCGAAGCGCGGCACACCGAAGCGACTATCGCCTAGCAGCTGCTGCGCTTTCTGGTTGAGCGCGGCATACAGGCTACTGCCATCCATGCGGTGGGAGACAATGGTACTAACGAAGTTGTGGGCTGGGAAGGCGGCTGGATAGCCCAATCCGAAAAGCTGCTAGGCCGGCTGCTGACCCGAGCGGCCTGCCTCCTCCATCAGGCCAAGCTGCCCTACATAGCCCTCTTCAAGAGGCTCGATGGGCCGAACACCAGTCCTTCCAGCTTCTCGGTTCCCATCGGCAAGTTGCTGTCGGGCCCGTTGCACCAGTTGCCTATCGATCAGTTCCAGCCCCGGACAACAGCTGAGCTGCCACCGCTGTCCGATGATGTCAGACGCAATCCGAGCTCAGATCTGCGCCTGCTGGTGCAGTGCGCCCAGTGTGCGACTTCGGGTGATGGAAACGAAGTAGCGCAGCGCGTTCACGGCCAGCTCAGTATGGTGCGATGGCACACCGCACAGAGCAGACTGCTGCGTGTCTACATGGCCCAACAGAGCCCCAGTGCCGAGCTGCAGACGCTTTCGTTGTACGTTGTGGGCGTTTACATCCCAACAGTGCTGGCAGTCAGACACCGGCCGGACCTGGTGAAGGCAACGCGCCACCTGTAAGACCAGCTCGAGCGGCAGCGCCGCCACATGACCGACGATGATCTGGCAGAAGTGCAGAGGAGACTGCGGGAACGCCATGATGGCGCACCCTGAGGCCGTCGTCCTCGGCATGCTCGGGGACGAACGCCGAGAGATCCGGGCCCGAGCTATCCAGCTCATCGGTGACGCCCGTCAGCGCCGGCAGCCTGGGCAGCCAGTATGGGCTTACAAATGCCCGGAAATCAATGTCCTGGCCAGCAACTTCATGGAGTTGGTGGATTTGCAGCACCACCAGGCAGATATCGAGCCACCCCTGACCCGCCCACTTGGTGGCGATGAGCTGGCGCGTCTGCTGGACGAACTCTGGGAACTGGCATTCCCTGCCACATGCAGGCGACGGAGCGAAGTGTAAAGCTGACCATGGAGTCGGCGGCGGCTGTCACCGACAGGGACCGCCAGGGTCGCTATAGCCTGAATAAAATGGCCATCCGTCGCCGGTTCCGGGCCAGTGAGTGAGTGAGCGCCGCTGCGGCGAGTCTCAGCGCGGCGGGCTGTTGCGGCGTGCCCCGGTGGCGGCGGCGGAATGGTGATGACAGATGACCTGATGGAATACATATAATACACTTTTTACAAAATACATATAGATATGAGTGATGATACTGGCTTCATGTTGATAACCTTGTTGCGATTCCGGCCTGGCTTAGCAGGGCATGTTCTACGCATTACCACCTCTGCTCAACCAATATGTGCAATTATTTCACTTTAAAATCCGTTACCAATTTTGTGTATTTGCATCTCTAATTCACATAAAACATAACGGATAATTTAGTTGAGACGGTACCAGTGCATCAAGACGCCAAACCATGCTTGGTGGAAGGTGCAAACGAGTCCGTCATACGGCATTTGGAAGGCTCGATAGGCCTGCCATCTGTTGGCAGCCCGGGGAACCGCTCGAACCTTCCATACTTCGGAAGGCGAAATTTGAGGTAATAACACAGCTAGAATCTTGGAAACGGTGCCAAATGATCGAAGCTGAACTTCCTCGACGATGTAATGTTCAAGCGGACTCATTTTCCCACCAGTCTGCTTATGAGATGCAGAAATTTCCAAAATTTGGTCACAGCCAAAATCTTCAAGTGGCCGGGGCAATCAAAACATGTGATAAATTTTCATTTCTGATTCTTCCATCGTGTTCAGGGGCCCAAAGTACATAAAATGAGAGGGAGCTGCTATCGATTTTGGCAAAAAGTGTGCAAACCGGACCGACCTACTGCAGACGCCTCGGGTGGCCACGGTGGTGCCTCCGTACGCCCGGCATTGACGTCCCGCGTTGGCCCTGTCACCATGTGCCATGGTGACGGCACATGGTGCATTCCGCATTGGCTCTGCCCATGGCTTTGTCACCATGTGCCAACTCACTTGGCAGAAACGCGTTTGCACCGGTTATCCGTCGACCCGTTGCCGGGTGCTCTCCGTACCAAACTGAGCAGTTCAGAAGCATTGGTGGGAAAAGCCGGGTGCACAAACACTCATGCACATGCACCTGCAACATCACCACAGAAAGAAAGCAACATGTATTCAAACACTTTGCATTTTCATTATGATTACATTGGGGAAATAGGTGGAAATTGTCCCAAAATAATAACTATATACGAATTCAGTATTCGCAAAATAAGTGCAGATAACTATGTTTCACCCGTCATTTCCTTGCCAGCTGTATCCCAGAATACTGTTTGGGCTCCCCGGTGCTCCGTTATCCCTTCCTTCCACCACGGCCTCGGTCTGGCTACCATCATACCTGTAATGTTCTACCAGAACTGTAGTAGATTTTTCAATGTATACCTATCCGTAGCACTACAATAGGGTCTACCACCGTTATGATAGTAGAGTTAGTTAGCTGTCCTTCCTTGCCACCGCTACCGGCCATTGTCTGCCATTGTATCCGCGTGGAAAGTCGGAAAAGCCGCCTCTTTTCGGACAATGGCTAACATCAATTACATACACATTGTGCTTCAGTTCAGTCAAGGCTCACCACAGCGCCTGAGGAACGCCCGAGTCTCCTGTTGGCTGTGCTGCCAGTCAGACATTCCCGTTAACGGAAACCCGGCTTGTAACCCGGCTGCACATCCTGCAGAATGGAAGTCACCAGGTTATTTACCATTTTCCCGATGCAAACGTTAAAAATATTTTGCGAGTAGCTGACACACCTGGACGACAAAGACGCTCCAATGCCGACTACAGCGGCCTGGCAGTGGGCATGGGACCGACAAATATCTATCCTGCACCCGTCTCCCATTTCACCCGGATGTGACTCGTCACCACCGCTCAATAGCCACAATGTGATCTCGACTTTACGTCCATCACATGGGTGTAGAGGTCCTCCAGTAGAGCAGTACTGGTCCTCCACGCACGTGCCTACTACATCGCTCATCAGCCTCTCCACAAACGTGCCTGCACTGGCGCCGATCGCCGACGCAGCCGATAGTCGGCCCGGCGACCGGGTCACGCCAGACACTGTCGCAGCAGCCTAGAGTCGGCCCGGCGACCGGGTCACGCCCGACACTGTCGCAGCAGCCAATAGTCGGCCCGGCGACCGGGTCACGCCCGACACTGTCGCAGCAGCCTAGAGTCGGCCCGGCGACCGGGTGCACTGTCGCAGCAAGACGGCCCGGCGGCCGGGTCACGCCCGACACTGTCGCAGCAGCCAATAGTCGGCCCGGTGGCCGGGTCACGCCAGACACTGTCGCACCAGCCAATAGTCGGGCCCGGTGGCCGGGTCGGCCCGGTGGTCAGGTCAGCCCCGGTGGTCAGGTCAGCCCCGGTGGTCAGGTCAGCCCCGGTGGTCAGGTCAGCCCCGGTGGTCAGGTCAGCCCCGGTGGTCAGGTCAGCCCCGGCGGTCAGGTCAGCCCCGGTGGCCAGGTCGGCACGGGAGCAGCGCCGCCGGCGGCGGCCGGCCGGTTTTCCGCGTCGTTCGCCAGCTGACCGAGCGCGCGGTCGACAACGGGCGTCCGCGCGCGCGGAACAGGCGGATCGCGCCGCCGCCGGCCAGATCGTATCGGACGCGCCGCCGGCGCCCGCTCCAATCGGCGGCAACGGGCCGCCGCCCGGAGCCGTCGGCACGGCTTCCTGTCCGAGGCGGCGCCCGGTCCGGGCGGCAGGCCGACCGATTGCCTCCGTTTAGTGTGGTGCGGCGTGGACGCCGCTGGAGGAACGGGAGGGCGGCGCGATGATTGCCGCGGTAGCTGGGCTCGAAGGGTGCAGGGATCCGATGGGCTGCTGCACTGCCGAGACAAGGCCACCAAACGGTGCCTGCGGTGTCAGGAACGTGTGCAGGGAGCAAACAGCAGGCAGGTGCAGCTGGAGGGACGGTCTACCTTCCGCCTGTCAAAGGTGCCGTCCAGCCTGACAGATGGGGCAGACGGTCTGACCTCCACCTGTCACCGTCACCGTCCGGTCCGGCAGATGGGGCAGACGGTCTGACCTCCACCTGTCACCGTCACCGTCCGGTCCGGCAGATGGGGCAGACGGTCTGACCTCCACCTGTCACCGTCACCGTCCGGTCCGGCAGATGGGGCAGACGGTCTGACCTCCACCTGTCACCGACACCGTCCAGCCTGACAGATGGGGCAGACGGTCTGACCTCCACCTGTCACCGACACCGTCCGGTCCGGCAGATGGGGCAGACGGTCTGACCTCCACCTGTCACCGTCACCGTCCGGTCCGGCAGATGGGGCAGACGGTCTGACCTCCACCTGTCACCACCTGTCCGGATGGGGCAGACGGTCTGACCTCCACCTGTCACGACACCGTCGGCCTGACAGATGGGGCAGACGGTCTGACCTCCACCTGTGTCACCGTCAGTCCGGCAGATGGGGCAGGCGATTACCCCCTACCAACCTCTCCGGCAGATGAGGCAGACGATCTGACCCTCTACCTGTCACCGACACCGTCCAGCCTGACAGATGAAGCAGGCGGGGCACGTCCATTCAGGCGTAGCATCGTGGCAGCATCGTCCTTCGCGGGTAGCGCGCGCCCGGCTGGAGTGGGGGACAGTAGGGGGGCAATTGGAGCGGCCAGGGGAGGCTCTCCACCACGAGAGCTAGTGAGGCCCCATGACGTCATGGGTGACGTCAAGATAAACTTGATATTCAGAAGACTATTTTTCGTGTGAATGATGCGTTGACGTATATTCACGTTCGAAGTTGGGTCAAAATAAAAATACAGCTTCATACCTCAATATGTTAACTATAATCCACAAGGCCTATCGAGTTATGTCGGGCAATAGCGTCAGTTGCTGAAGTGTCGTTTAGCTGCATATGTGACGCGCGTGATGATTGTAATTGGCATCAATTTTTATTTGTGAATATAAATACAGCTGTGTTGCATAGGGTTGTGTACTACGAAAGCTATTCTGTTTGTTGTCATAACAATTATGCGCTATGATTGGTTAGCTGTGTGAGCGTACATAAAAATTGATATCGATCATAGTCGCTTCACGCGTCATATACGGCATATGCATACGAGCTAGGTAGCTCGTATGTAGCTGAGCAATACACCAACAACTCATTGCTGTTGTCCAGACCTGCATTTTGCCATATTTCTAAGAAATTGGAAAATTCGGTACTTTCTAACATAGCTTAGTCCGGGTATCATTTCACGACAAGTTTTTGCCAAGTAGCTTTACATAATCAGTGCCCTGCATGGAGAAAACTCTGTGAAAACAAAACCCTTAAAAACCCAGATCAGTGCTGGATCGGTCTCGTTTGTGAGACTGCATTCGTTCAGTCGCTTCGCTTGCTCAGGCATTCCGGCTGTATCGAAAAACATACAATGACCGATGCGTAAATGCTTCGGTGATAAATAATTTAGCTTCGTGTTCGGGACAGGCGCATTAACGCTCGTGTGAGTGCTGCCAATATCACGAACTACTTATACCTATGTTCAAGCCATTAGGGGAAATGGTTTAGCTAAGTCAAGAGCCGTTTTGCCGCTGTCCCTGCCTCCGGGAACGCCTGTTTCAAAATCACCTGCCGTCTAATCTGTTTATTAAGCGGATGCATTAGTTGTCGGCAGGTGGTTGTGGGCCGGTTTTTGGTGGTGGGCGTTTTTTCGGTGGGCGGGGCAGTGTCTCGGGGTGTCAGCCACCGCCACCAGAGCCGGGCCGTGACGATCCTGGCGACGATCTCTCCTCACATGCGAGGTGCCCGTCACGACCTGCCTTTTCAGCAGATACCCCCGGTCGACGGCTGCGGTGACGACGGCGTCGAAAAAAACGCCACAAAAACCTCTCTCGGCGGGACATCTGAAAGGGAGCTGAAAATCGCCGCCGTAATGATAGTGTTTGGCTTTTCGCCGCGGCAAACATACAGCTGCGCAAAAACCGGCACGGGGCATGGACTCGGCGCTGAAATTGAAACGAATGAGGAAGAATTGGCCACGTTTGGAGCGCGCCGATGACACGATGCCGATGAATGCTTGCTTAGTTGACTGCGGCACGAAAGCACATTCACTGCTTGTTGTTCCACAAGTAGATAGCATCCAGCATTGGGGCGATTTATGTGCTCAGGGCGACAGGGGACGGTGCATTGTCGTACTTCATCGCGTGATGCAACTTGAACAGCATGCAGGCCGAAGTTCGGAGAACGCGTGGGCTGCGTCCTTGCAAGGCGATGGTGGTCTCTTTGTGCCGGGGTGGCTCGGAGACAGAAAGCCGTTGTCTGAAAGCTCCTCGGAATGTCCAGTACGGACATGTCTGGTAGAACACGTTTGGGACGACAGCTTGAACGAACGTCAGATTGCAACATCAGGGCGATGGAAAGTCCGGTTGACAACGTTACCGGACCGGGTATCCTCGGTTGTCGGCCGGCACAATGTTCAGCAGGGTTTTCGGCCAACGGCCGGCCTATGAGACTAACCGCTCGTGCGCGCTTGCTCGCTCGCTACCAAAGCCCTCTGCTTACTTCTGATCAAAATGAGAAAAAAAAATTATGTGATTTGGTCAAAGAAGAAATGCGAACTAAGACAATGAATTGATTTCCTGGCGAGTTGGTCTTACCGAACTGTTAGATTATGCGGAGGATCCGAGAAGCATAGCAAAAGTCATGGCCATTTGAATACATATATATATATATATATATATGCATATATATATATTTAATATATATATGTTCATATAAATGCATGTGTCTACGCCTATGTATATATACACATGGAGAGGTAATTCAATTCGCATTCATTTCAGGTGTTGAGCTTCCCATCAGCTTTACCTCTCACCCATGGGGGCTGAGTTAGTAAAATGTGTTTTCTATTTGACTTGGTGCATTTCACTGCCCCCTTAATTCCCCCCCCACATTTTCCCTTGGTCTCCCCAATGATAACAATATTATCATGGGACACTGTGCCTCCCTCTCTATCAGTTTCTGCCATACTGCTTTCAGCCCATTGCCTCTATGTGCTGGTCTCGCAGTGATGTTCAGGGACTGACACTCTCGATTTGTGTCTATTCGTGAGAGTATGCTGGACTAAGCAGAATATCGAGTTTGGCACCCTGCAACATAGCATATTGTGTGGAAGGGCCTTCCACCATCCATTGGAGAGAACCCTGGTGAAGCCGTGAATCAGCATCTCATTTTTCGGACCACAAAATGCTGGAAATTATCCCAAATCGGCACTGCCTCTTCTCCCTCAAGAGACATCATCAGTAATGTTCCCTGAGCCGGCTCCTATCCGTCAACAATACCATACAAACAACTCCGAATCATTGGGATTTTCCTGCGTTATACCACCTCCAGGCGCAAATATCTGTTTCAACTAATTTTCTGATGACATACTTAAATCAGGACCTTCACCAATGTCAAAAAATCATGATGAGGCCTATGAATTGATACGTCGACCGCACACTCTGATTATATTTTGCAAATTATTCAATTATGTTTCTTTCAATAATAAAATAATCTGCATTGCTTATGGAATGTGTGTGATCACCCCCTTCCTCCATATCCCATACCCCAATTTTGCACCGCCTGGACAAACTCTCAATACGTAACGTCATCTGCTGCTTATCACGTCCCCAAATCAGCTCCAGAATCTCACCTCATATCTCGTCATCTATTCTCGTTGTTACCTTTTAAGTCAGCTCTTATCCACCCCAGCTTGAACTCGTCACAAGTGCATATACAAATACACAGCACGGTGCGCGAGACAACACACAACGCAACATCACGACACTACGAGGCAGCCTATATCACCACATTGGTGACGGGTTGGTCAAGCTCAGTGCCAACCTACACCAACCAACCAACGTCGCCGACCCGCCGGTCAAGCCGCCGGACTGGACTCCGATGGCGGGCTGACCCGTGGCGCGAGGTGCCCGGTTCATACCACGGCTGAACCGGAATTTCTGTCATATCAGCTAAGGATGTCCGGCTGGTCGCCGGACGTTTCTCGCGTCCGGTGGCGGTGTGAATTTGGCTTAACCCTCACCGGAGCGAGGGGAGGCCTCTTGAAAGCCCTATCTAACCGTCGATCGGTGTAGGCTAGAATAAAATGCTCAACACCGTTTGAAAGATCTTGTCATGGAGAGCCTGAATAATACCATATATTTGTATTTTGACTGGCAATGAGTTCACCAGATGCCATATTAAGTCGATATTCGGACTTAGACTAAAATCCTCGGAAACGCTTCAAAACAGGCGAGGCTTGTTTTCTTCCACATTATTTTTCAAGATCAATATACGTAGATGAATGTGTTGCTATTGATCATAGAAGAAAAAGAAGGTTAGGACGACGTAGGTCATGCAGGCTAGAATCAGGCTTGATAATCAGTTTTGAAACTACATATCAGTGACACAGGGAAAATGTCATTGACAAACCTATGTAGTCTAGAATCATAGCATCTTCGTTTGCGGCAAAGCGGAGGTTGCTGAAGGTCACAATACATCAACAAAGTGACATGTCCTGTACCTTTGGAATGACCTGAAAAGCATCAATGCTTATGTCTCTGGTTCTTTCAACAGGACAATTCAGGCAATATGTTTGTATCTGATTGACATCCGAAAATCCTTTGATCAGATTAGGTCACGTAGTATAATCAGGTCAGGTAAGTTCACATTGGAATATTTCCACATCACTTTTGAAGAATAAAATTTCATTCAAAGAAAAGCTGATATGATATTGAAAAGTCTTTGTAAAGTGCATAGCTTTTGACCCTGTAATCTGAACTCAGGTCACGCTGGGACAATGCATCGAGTTCTAAAATATAATCTTCCACTTCGCCTAAGCATCGCTTGGAAAGTAATTTGCACGAAAATGTCAAATTCGATTAAATCAAATGAGATAATGTTCGCCGTCGCTGAAACTGAATTAAGATATTCCTCGACGAGGAGCAGCAACTTTCTGTGTTCCATGAAATTGTGAAGAATATACATGAACAGTGATCTGACCTAATGTCCTTGACCTTTTGAACATAACTTAACAAATAATGTTCATTGCATGCTTTGTATCATTTTATGCGGGCATAATTATCTCCAGTTCATTTTTGTCCACCCGATGTAGTAAAAAGAAAAAGCACGGAAATTGACCTTACCTCACATCAGTAATATTAACCGTAATTGCAATTTCCAGAATTTCCAGACAGAAGGTTCTTCGTCTTGATGCAAGGACAGCATGGTCTGCATTTGGTGCTTATTTGTTACAGCTATTCTGAATAACGGCACTTTGAAGACTCTGGAACATCACTCACCTTAACCCATCCCGGGTCAATGACCACTGAGATCTGGATGTCCAGGACATCCAATTTCGGGATTTTCACTAGGTTTGGCAGGAGAATGGCCGATTTCCTAGAATGTTGTGCGCCTGCTTACATGCACAGTGCACTGTAATCACTATTGTAGTAGCTTTTTAGCACGTTAAGAACACTTCTTCTCAAATCAGTGCATGTCTGCATTGCCAAGTTGTTTAGCAGTAGTGCGTCGCTGTCCTGTCCCTAGAACTAGGCATTCATGGAACAGGACTGGATAAGTAAGACATGTTCGGCACTTGTAGGTGGGTGTTGCCAGGTGATGCCAGACGCTGCCAGGTGGTGCCAGGCGGTACCGGGCCCTGTCAGGTGCATCTAAGTAATCTAATTATGGCTGATATAATTATTGTGAACGTTTCCTGCAGCTTTATCTGACGTCAGATATTGTCATGTAAAACGAAACAACTGACAACTCAACTGCTGTGTTCTTCGCTATGCGTTTCGGCCGTCAGCGCCTGTGATCGGTTGCACATGACTCCACCGGCTGGTCTGCTGCAGTCTGCTGCACATGTCCCACCGGCTGGTCTGCTGTACATGTCTCACCGGCTGGTCTGCTGCACATGTCTCACCGGCTGGTCTGCTGCACATGTCCCACGGCTGGTCTGCTGCACATGTCCCACCGGCTGGTCTGCTGCACATGTCTCCACGGCTGGTCTGCTGCACATGTCCACCGGCTGGTCTGCTGCACATGTCCCACTGGCTGGTCTGCTGCACATGTCCCACCGGCTGGTCTGCTGCACATGTCCCCTGTGCTGCAGTCTGCTGCACATGTCCCACCGGCTGGTCTGCTGCACATGTCCCACCGGCTGGTCTGCTGCACATGTCCCACTGGCTGGTCTGCTGCACATGTCCCACCGGCTGGTCTGCTGCACATGTCCCACCGGCTGGTCTGCTGCAGTCTGCTGCACATGTCCCACTGGCTGGTCTGCTGCACATGTCCCACCGGCTGGTCTGCTGCACATGTCCCACCGGCTGGTCTGCTGCAGTCTGCTGCACATGTCCCACCGGCTGGTCTGCTGCAGTCTGCTGCACATGTCCCACCGGCTGGTCTGCTGCACATGTCCCACCGGCTGGTCTGCTGCACATGTCCCACCGGCTGGTCTGCTGCACATGTCCCACCGGCTGGTCTGCTGCACATGTCCCACCGGCTGGCTGCTGCTGCTGCACATGTCTCCACCGGCTGGTCTGCTGCACATGTCCCACCGGCTGGTCTGCTGCACATGTCCCACCGGCTGGTCTGCTGCACATGTCCCACCGGCTGGTCTGCTGCGGTCTGCTGCACATGTCCCACCGGCTGGTCTGCTGCACATGTCCCACTGGCTGGTCTGCTGCAGTCTGCTGCACATGTCCCACCGGCTGGTCTGCTGCACATGTCCCACCGGCTGGTCTGCTGCACATGTCCCACCGGCTGGTCTGCTGCAGTCTGCTGCACATGTCCCACTGGCTGGTGTGCTGCACATGTCCCACTGGCTGGTCTGCTGCACATGTCCCACTGGCTGGTCTGCTGCACATGTCCCACCGGCTGGTCTGCTGCACATGTCCCACTGGCTGGTCTGCTGCACATGTCCCACCGGCTGGTCTGCTGCAGTCTGCTGCACATGTCCCACCGGCTGGTCTGCTGTACATGTCTCACCGGCTGGTCTGCTGCACATGTCCCACCGGCTGGTCTGCTGCACATGTCCCACCGGCTGGTCTGCTGTATGGCTGGTCTGCTGCACATGTCCCACCGGCTGGTCTGCTGCAGCTTGCACATGTCCCACCGGCTGGTCTGCTGCACATGTCCCACTGGCTGGTCTGCTGCACATGTCCCACTGGCTGGTCTGCTGCACATGTCCCACTGGCTGGTCTGCTGCACATGTCCCACTGGCTGGTCTGCTGCACATGTCCCACTGGCTGGTCTGCTGCACATGTCCCACTGGCTGGTCTGCTGTTGCTGCACATGTCCCACTGGCTGTGTCTGCTGCACATGTCCCACGGCTGGTCTGCTGCAGTCTGCTGCACATGTCCCACCGGCTGGTCTGCTGCACATGTCCCACTGGCTGGTCTGCTGCACATGTCCCACCGGCTGGTCTGCTGCAATTCCAGTGGTCTGCCACATGTCCCACCGGCTGGTCTGCTGGGTCTGGCACATGTCCCACTGGCTGGTTCTGCTTCAGTCTGCTGCACATGTCCCACTGGCTGGTCTGCTGCACATGTCCCACCGGCTGGTCTGCTGCAGTCTGCTGCACATGTCCCACCGGCTGGTCTGCTGCAGTCTGCTGCACATGTCCCACCGGCTGGTCTGCTGCAGTCTGCTGCACATGTCCCACTGGCTGGTCTGCTGCACATGTCCCACCGGCTGGTCTGCTGCAGTCTGCTGCACATGTCCCACCGGCTGGTCTGCTGCAGTCTGCTGCACATGTCCCACTGGCTGGTCTGCTGCACATGTCCCACCGGCTGGTCTGCTGCACATGTCCCACCGGCTGGTCTGCTGCAGTCTGTCATGAGCCACACTGCAGTGACCATTCATGCCAAAGAGCGAAACTGCACGGCACGCATGCGCGATATACACGCACATCACACGGTGTGCAAGGCACAGCATGCACCGCAGTTCCTGCAAGTACTTGGCGTCCAGCCGAAGCTCAATTCTAATATGATGTCATTTAACCTATCCTCTTCACCAAACCCCTTTTCTGTGGCTGTGTGTTCCGATGCTTTCCAGGACAAAATGTCATTAGCACTGACCAAACACCTGACCCAGATTCTGCTGCTGTGCTGGGCGTTTACAGGACTACCGTTTGGCTACAGGTAAATGATAGAATATAATTCCATCACAACCGCAAAGGAATAGGATGTAATTCCAGGACTACCACATGGGGATATGATGTAATTCCATCACTACCGCAAAGGAATAGGATGTAATTCCAGGACTACCACATGGGGATATGATGTAATTCCATCACTACAACAAAGGAATATGATACAATTGCATCACTACCACAACATAATATTCGATTACCTGCTTGGATTGACTCGCTTAAGTCAGTTGGATAAGCCACGCACAGCAGTTGCAGCAGTCGGTCATGTTGTAGCAGCTGCAGAAATTGGTCATGTTGCAGCAGTTGCAGTGGTTGTAGCAGTTGAAGCAGTTGCAGTAGTTTGTCATGCTGCAACGGTTGATCATGTTGCAGCAATTACAGCACTTGCAGCAATTTGTCATGTTGCGGTATTTGCAGCAGTTGGTCATATTGCAGCAGTTGCAGTTGTTGTAGCAGTTTGTTATGTCGGGGTATTAGCAGCAGTTGGTCATGTTGCAGCAGTTGCAGCAGTTGGCTATGTTGCAGCAGATGCAGTAGTTGTAGCAGTGTGCTATGTTGCAGTATTTGCAGCAGTTGGCCATGTTACAACAGTTGCAGCAGTTGGTCATATTGCGGCAGTTGCAACAGTTGGTCATGTTGCATCAGATGCAACAGCTGGTCATGTTGTGTCAGCTGCAGCAGTTGGTCATGTTCCAGCAGATGTAGCAGTTAGTCATGTTGCAGCAGATGTAGCAGTTAGTCATGTTGCAGCAGTTGCAGCAGTTGCAGTAGCTAGTCGTGTTGCGACAGTTTCAGCAGTTGGTCATGTTGCAGCAGTTGCAGCATTTGCAGCAGTTGGTTATGTTGCAGCAGTGCAGTTGTCATGTTGCAGCAGTTGGTCATGTTGCTGCAGATGCAGCAATTGGTCATGTTGCAGCAGTTGGTCATGTTGCAGCCCCGGCGGGTCACCACACCATGTCATGGGTGTGCTGGCGTCGTCGGCAGACGGTGGGAAAGCGGCTGCCGGCCGCCTGATTGCTCGTATTACGCTGATCCACGAATTCCGAGGCTAATGAGCAAACGGACTACCGGCAGTGCCGCCCACCCGGCGCTCCTGATCTCACCCCGCTCCCCGTCGCTCTGTTATTTACACTCCACTTGACGCCAGAAATGCACGCAAATTACCATGGACATATAATATCGGACGGGTCCAGTCATCACAGGGACTTCAGGCCGGTTCTGATGGTTGGAGGAGAAGAGAAGAGAGGCTGGAGCAGCCTATTGTCTGCCCTTTGTCGACGGCCGCAACAACACCGTTCGAGACTAATTGGCGCATTACAGGATTCCACCGAGCGGTCGCCCTGCAATCATGCGCAGCTCGCCGACGATGTGGGAATGACTGGTCCTGTGACAGATGTTGACAGGCGGATGTCGCCCACACGCATAGTTGCACGCTCTCGCGCTTATTGCGCAAGCCTCGCGCAGACCACTTCCACCTACGAAAGGGGTAGGCACCCGTCGCAATTATCACTCCAACATCCCATTGTTTTCAACTTCGTGCACATAAATCACGAGCGTATTACCGATAGCGATCTGGAAGCCTGAAATAAGGCTGCTGCACACAAAAGGTCAATTATGAGGACGGTCAGAAGCGAGGCGATCCCGAGGAGTTGGTTGGTTCAATCGCACGAATAATTTACACTCATTGAGGAGCTATGACCACACGGCATTTGTAGACGGCTGGGTAAGTAGCCGCCACTAGTGCAGGCCTGCACAATTGCAGACGTCTGGGTAAGTAGCCACACACCCACATTCTCTCCTGCTTTAATTCGCCGCCGGCCCAATAAATAAGACCATGCTCCTAATTTAGGCCCGTAAATTATTTCCGGCACCTCGCCGCCTTCGAATGATACACGCCATTTCGCCGCTCTGCTAATCCTGCCGGTAATTAGTCTGCATCTTTTGCACGGCGCTCGTCACTTTTCGCCCGGCAACGGACGGATCCGGCCGAGGCGCAGACAGGCTGAGGCGGGACAGGCTGGGGCGGGGCAGGTGCAAACAGGCTGAGGCTAGAGAGGCTGGGGCGGGACAGACGTGGACAGGCTGAACGCCCCCCCCCCCGCCGAGGTAGGGCTGCAATCATGGCACCACGACACCCGCCGTGGTTACAGCTCAGCCGAGTTGGCAGAGATAAGGACGCCCGGCGGTGCCCTCATTCAGACCATGACACACTGCTAAGAGAAGGATTAGTGCCGTTTAAGTGCTATTCCATGCTGTCAACTTTCGGCACCACAGAGCTGCTTCAATTAAGCACCATTCTGCCGTTGTTACCGTGCGGCATAACTTCAGGTATTGCACGTAAGTATAATGCTTAAAACTAGCGCCTTTAAATTACACTATTACACTAAGCGTAGTAGCAGGGTGGTTAAAATAAGCACCCAGGAAAAGTCCTGGAAACCTACTACTTTTTGGGAACTTCTCTCGAGTCCGGCATGGCCCTCATTTCTCTTCTAAAGTTCTTTCTTTCAAATTAGGGGCCTCCCCTCACGTCTTGGGGACCTCTTGCTCTGCGTTTTGATTTGGACCTCGCCCATCTTAAGGGTGATATCTTATCTCCTGGTGAACTCCTCTTCTCCCCCAGGTTCCTCCTCTTCCAAATTATACACGACCTTTCCTATCTCAGTGGCCTTGTTATTTTCCGGGGATCTTTTTGGCCATCTGCGAGCTTTCTTTTCCGCCTGGGAGCTAGCTCTCTTCTCCAATGGCATTTTTCTCCAATTTTAGGGTCTCCTCGTTCATCATGGGTCTTAGTTCTAATCTTGTGTCTTCTTCTTCCGAATTAGGTGCCTCCTGCCATGTCTCTGTATCATCCTTTTCCATCTTGGTGGAACCTTATTCGTTTTGGTGCCTATTTTGCGTCTCCGAAACTTCATATCATATCCCCTGACTTTCTTTTCCGTCTTAGGGCCTGCTCTCATTTTTTGGGGCCTCCCTTCCCGTATTGGGGCCTCCTTTGCAATTCTGGGTGCCTCCGTGCCAATTTTTGGCAACCTCTTGATTTTTGGGGCCTCCTACCCTGCCCTAAGTGAATCCTTTTTAAAATTATGGGACTCCTTTCACGTCTTGGAGGCCTCCTCATCTGTATTCGGAGCTTCATTATCCTCTTAGCAGGTTGCTTTTTTTTTTTTTTTTTTTCAATTGTCGTCCCCCATATCAGATGCAGCAGCAGCCTATCTCCTTTGGCTGTATGCACCTTCATTGGATCTTTCAATGTGTGGCATTCCTTGGTGAGCTGCCCATAGATCAAGGCAGCTAACACAAGGGTGCCCCGGGATACAAAGAACAATGCAAACTGATGTGTTTAGCTAAATACATTTTGCATCCCATGTGTTTTTTTTCTTTTCATTTTGCAGATAGACCACCACCAATTAGTAGAAAGGAAATGCGACCCTGGGAAATCCGCGGACTGATAGCAAGCTAGTAACGCCCACAGAGTTCCCAGGGTCACAAGATGAAAATGTTAGGGGAGTACAGAAATGTTGAAAACAGATTTATATGGAGATGTCTCGTGCAGAATAAGATAGGTGTATACCAGCCTACCAATATCCTTTGACACAAAAAGAAACACAAAAAAGTCCAATCAATCACATACATTTGTACATTTTCATATATCAACACTGATACCAAATCTAGCACGGTGCAACCTTTAAAGCTACCTTTGGGAATTGTATGAGCTATAGTCTGACTTCAGTTTTCCTTTGATTTATATACTTCCATAAAGTGACGTTTAATGCATTTCTTTAGCACATCTTTTTTCCTTGGTACTTGCTGAATATTGGGAAATATTTTGCATATTACATTGTTCCATGATTTTGGAGCAGAGTGAGTAATAGCATATAGCCTATATTGTCGATAGGTAAATGGTATAGAGAAATGTTGAATGATTCTTGTACTAGAAGGTGTTGTATATCGAAAAAAAGTCAGTCATAGCATGAGGCAATGCGTCATTGACAAATTTGTGCAGAATTAATATGTTTTGTTCTTGCACCATGTCGGTGAATTTCAAAATATTGTACTTAATAAATAATTCATTTGTAGGGTATGTATAGCATCTGTAATCAATAATTCGCAAGGCACGTTTCTGGGATTTAATGACTTGGTTTAGTCTAGTGGGATAATTATTACCTGGTTCTAGTCCTGTATTTTTTTATACTTTTGCGTCCTAGTCCTATATTTTCTCTTCTAGGGTACTCGTCTTCTAAAATGTGGGCCTCATCTGGCTGGTCTCAGTGGCCTTCTCTCATTCCTAGGGGAACCTTCTTACCTATCTTGGGGCCCCCTCTTGCGTCCGAATAAATATCTCTTTTCATTATTTTCTATTGTAGGGTCCTTTTCTTCCATCTTTTGGGCCCTCGTTTTCCAAATTAAGAATATCTTGCCACCCATCGGAAGCCTTCTCGTGTTACCCTGGGTGGCTTCTTGCCCGTCTCGGTGGCATTCTTTTCGTCCTGGAGGTCTCTTTATCGTCTTGGGGGCCTCCTTTTCGTCCTGGGGGACTCCTCACAATCTCTTTTCTATGTCCCTTATAGGAATCTGATTATATTTCCTGAGGGCCTCGCCGTCAGTCTTGGATTCTCCTTGACAGCATCATCTTCTGTCCCGTCGGGCTCCTTGCTCACCTTTTTGTCCTATGCATTTCCGGATAGTGGTCTCCTCAATTACAGGGGGCGTCCACCCAGGTCTCAAGGCAAGGGGTGAAGACGATTGCCCCCGCTGCCCCCACCCCGGTGGCGACGTCCCTGCTCCGAAACCTCATGTCATATCCACTGGCTTTCTTTTCCGGCTTAGGGCCTCCTCTCATTTACTTGGGCCTCCCTTCCCGTATTGAGACTCCTTTGCAATTTTGGGGGCCTCCGTGCCAATTTTTGGCACTCTCTTGATTTATGGGGCCTCCTACCTTCCCCTAGGTGACTTCTTTTTCAAATTATGAGCCTCCTCCTGGAGGCCCGTACTTTGTAGAATATCCTTTTCTTCCTGGGGGCCTCCTTTCCGTCCTAGGGGCCTCCTTTTCGTCCTGGGGCCTCCTTTTCGTCCGGGGGCCTCCTTTTCGTCCTGTGACCTCCTTTTCGTCCTGGGGCCTCCTTTTCGTCCTGGGGGCCTCCTCAAATTTCAGGGGGCGGCGCCCCCCAGTCTCACGGCAGGAGGGGAAATTTCCCCCGCTGCCCCCCCCCCCCGGTGACAACGCCCCTGGGTGTCTCACAGTTCGGTGGTTCCTCACTGTTCGGTGGTGTCTCACTGTTTGGTGGTGTCTCACTGTTCGGTGGTTCCTCACTGTTTGGTGGTTCCTCACTGTTCGGTGGTTCCTCACTGCTCGGTGGTTCCTCACTGTTCGGTGGTGTCTCACTGTTTGGTGGTGTCTCACTGTTTGGTGGTGTCTCACTGTTCGGTGGTTCCTCACTGATCGGTGGTTCCTCACTGTTCGGAGGTGTCTCACTGTCCGGTGGTGAGCGTGAACATTGCCTCTCGCCGTGCGGCGTGGTTCGGTGATCAGAATCCAACCGGGCAGACTAGCGCGACGTGATCACCACATATTCGACGTAGCTGGCCGGCCAGCCGGGCGGGTTCAGCCGGGCGGGTTCAGCCCGTCCGGGAGAGGTCTGTGTGAGAGTCGCTCATCAGAGGTGGTCCGGCGCTCGTCACTGGCCACCGGCGGCTGGCGACGGCTCATTAGTCGCCGGGACATACCTGGATGCCTGTCATTGTTCCGCACGAAATGCCGGGAGCCAATCAATCCTGGTGCAGGTACAGGAGGGAACAGGTACAGTTCCCATGGTGCAGGTACAGGAGGGAACAGGTACAATTCCCATGGTGCAGGTACAGGAGGGACACGTACAGTTCCCATGGTGCAGGTACAGGAGGGGAAGGTACAGTTCCCATGGTGCAGATGTAGGAGAGGGCAGGTACAATTCCAATGTCGCAGGTACAGGAGGCACGTACAGTTCCCATGGTGCAGGTACAGGAGGGGCAGGTACAGTTCCCATGATGCAGGTACAAGAGGGGCAGGTACAGTTCTCATGGCGCAGGTACTGGAGGGGCACGTGCATGCTTCAGGTAAAGGAGGGGCAGATACAGCTACCATGGCCCGGGCACGGGACGGGGTAGGTACAGTTCCCATGTTGCAGGTACAATAGGAGACAGGTACAGTTCCCATGGTGCAGGTACAGCAGAGGGTAACTGTTCCTAACTCAGCACATTTGAGGATCAGCCCGATGGCGGCTTACAGAAAGGACGTACCCAACATATTTGCTTCCCCTCTCCAGCACTCGGATAACTAATTCACCTCTGCAATAACAGACCGGTTCCCATTGGAATGAAAGCCCCGCAAGGCAGCTTTTGTATGTGACTGATGAATGGCCGACTAAAGCTTGCAGCGATTACAGCCGCATCTAAAAGTAAGATACTCGAGTTTCAAGTGATTATCCGCAACTATCAGGTGATTATCTACGATCGATAGCTTCTGCTGGGGGAGGCTAGTGTTTAAGACGTGGGTAAATTGCGTGCCAAGTATCAGTATTATCCATACCTGGCAATGGAGAAAGCGACATATTGCAGGCGTATGCATGCTCACTATGCTTCGATATGCTGCACACATGTGTACATCCATACAGACACACATATATATACATATATACATATATATGTATATCATTATATGCATTTGCGAACGCTAACACTTCCACGGGAATCACGCACCTCCGGCACCTCCAGCCTAAGATCTTTGGGTTACCCCTGCCCAAGAGGACATGCTGAGAGAGAGAGGGAAAACGAGAGATATAAAAGAATGAGAGAGAGAGAGGAAGGGAGAGAGTGAGTGACAGAGAGAGAGAAGGAAGAGAGAGGGGAGAAATGAGGAACAAAAAAGAACAATGAGACAGAGAGAGAGATAGAGAGAGAAAGAGTGAGAGAGAGCGAGAGATATATAGAGGAAGAGGAGCACAACAAAGTAAGAAAGAAAGAAAGAAAGAGTCAGGAGGGGAGAGAGAGGAAGGGAGCACAAAAGCCAATGAGAGGCAGTGTGCGCTGTGACTGGGTCTGTCCGCACCTGTCAGCGGTAACGGGCGCAACAACAATAGAACACTGGAACACGTGGCCGACATGTCACGGCAGCCGTTCAGAGCCGCCCGGTGGCGCTGCAGCATCGCACCTGAACGTCACCGGGCCGCTAACGAAGCCAATAAGCGATCCTGCTGCTGACGCAAGCACACACACACATAGACATGCATATACAAACACATGCACACAGACATACACACACAGAGGTGCGTACACACTAGGGTGTGTCGTGCAAAAACAATTACTTGCGGTTAGCAAAATTATTGTGCCCGTATGTCTAAAACCCCAAATATGCTTGAAATTTCGAGGAAAATAATACACAAAGTGTGCCCTAGGCCTCATAAGAGTTGGCAGCGTGCTCACTTGTGCCACCTAGCGGGTAAAATGTCAACTTTGAAACTAAGGTCAATATAAAGTTACATGCCATATTTTTGGAATCGGCGTTAAAAAATTACGACTAATGGTGATCACTGCTACTCAATATTGTCTTTATTTATGATAGTGCAGCCGACTTCGCGTGGCGTGTCAGCACTGCCGTCGCGAGTCTCCACTGGCCCGCACGGTCCGGTGGGACCGTGGACTCACCCTCGAGAGGGGAGGACACCCGCGACATGACCTGGTAAACGAACAGTTCACCGCATTGGTATTCGTATGTTCTTTAAATATGTATTCTCTAAAGGGAACATTCACGGTCATCTACAAAAATATCGAAAATTGTAGAATTCGAGCGCTGAAATACCTGCTGACAAATGCCCATCCACGCAACGAATGCACACATTTGGTCACGAGAGCAATGTGCACATTCACTTGCATCTACTTCCCACTGGACGGTGTGCTACCTACTTACATTTAAAGTCCTTCTTACTGCGCCACAGTGGCAGGGCTTCGCGGTGCTTCAGGGTATTCATAATGTAGCCATGGCGAGCCTCCGCGCCGACTACCATTGTCGAGGCCTCTGTGACTAATTGTACCATTCTTTCGACCGATTGTGTGTGGACTGGGTACTGCGGTACTTCCCAGGGGATTATCGGCGATGAGGCCGATATCATGGTCCGACAGATGCATGGTCATCGGCGGCTCAGTTTGCATCACGGAGGCCCAATCAATCAAATCCGTATAACACGCGGCTTCCATGTTGATCGTGGGAATACGAAAAGCGCGGACTGTCGCCTCCCCAGTTTCTGAGGAGCTGTTCCGCACATTGCGACACTCCTGAATGCGGTCCACAGCTAGCTGGCGTTTGTCGTGGTCCTCGTCGGCCAGCATCGCCACAAGGATCGCCTCTGGGTGGGACCAGTACCCATTGCGCTGTATCACAGGCTTCACCAACTCGACCAATTCTGGTCGTAAAGCCTGGAGCAGTTTTACACTTCGACTAGATTGGATGTGCCATTTTTGAGTGCCAGTTTTGTTTGATACAGAACCACGTGGGGGTGTAATGAAGCATCAGAAACTCAACCAATTGTTTTAGGTGAGTGTGGGATCTTCGGTTGATACATACAACCGTTATACCCTCCAAAGTTCCTATTTCTCCGAGGCGATCCGTGCGAAGAGGAGCCAGCTGCACCCCAAAGGCGAGGTCATACAAGTGCTGTTGTGTCTGAGCTGTCTTTTTGGATATATGACGGAATTTTTGGACCATTACCCTGAATTGTCTGAAATTTTACAACTGGTAGCAGTTCTACAGACCCGCCTGCCGCCTTGCCAATGGGACCAGTAAATGACCTGGGTCCAGTGGTAGCGCCAGCTAATTTTGAGAACACCTCTCTGAGGTTTAATTCGTTTGCGTGCAATTGGCACACAAACCAATGCACTGGCCGTTTCCGACTGAGTTCAAATAGGCGGCAAATACCACCTTTTCGGCCAGTGTTGACGCTAGTTCAATCACATCCTAGCATGCACACATCCGCATCGATCTCACACGGCACTGCACTCAGCTCCAAGCACAAATGCTCTGACTTTCCCGACACCGGTGTAAAATGAGCCACGTACTTACTGTTCGGCTCAGACACAACTGCCACATGTTCCTCACGCTTCTTCGACAGCGAACTAACGTACATGTGATCCTTTCTTCCGTCAAAATATAGCCCCGTGACGTCACTGATTATCAGGTCATCCTTACAATCCACAGCTGTCTCATTCCGAACACGGTTACGTTCTCTCCACATCTTTTTGCTATCCACCACTGTTGCCACATTGTCCTTGTCGACACGACCAATATCGCCCTGGAATGCGTTAATAAGCGCTGCGCAGGCGCGGTTGGATATGCCATATGTCTGCCGCCAACGCTGTGTTGGTCAAGTCGTCTCTGTTTTGCGATGACGGCAGAGCTACCTTGCTCCCGAACTCGGAAGAGCTGACTGATGCCATGAAAACGGAGTCCGGCGCTGATGAGCAGCCAGGCTTCGGAATCTTCGGAATCTGAGGACGACTCCAGGAGTTGTCGGCTCCGGCGACTCCAGACGGGTAGCACCGTCTCCTCCGACAGGACCGCCGGCCGTTGTCCGAGTAGTGGTTGATTTCGGTGGTGGCTGGCTCTGGTCTCGCTGTTGTCCCCGTTTTGGGCCCTTCTCTGGGTCTGTACACGTTCTCGGTGTCGTCTTCGTTTCGTCTCCTGAACGTCGACTGTGCCCAAATACATCTTTCGTGGTCCACGTTGGTCGGTTGGTCGTTCGAAAACCCAATCTCCATAGGCGGCACCTTGTAGTCTCTGGGGCACGCGCAGTTCAGCATACTAGCGCACTTGCATTGGGCGATATCAAACAAACCTTCAAACCACCTGTCCTTATCTTCCAGAGATGCTATCTTGGCATCGTTCTTGGGAGTCCCTTTCTTTGATCTTTTAGATCGCTTTCTTGTAGGACCATAAATAATGACTAACTCGAGTAGCAGTAGTCATCATTAGGCATCATTTTGTACGCTGATTCCAAAATATGACTATATGACTTCCTGTCGTCTTTAGTTTCTGAGCCGATATTATCCCCGCTAGGTGGCTCTTGTGGGCACACGGCCAAACCTTCCAGGGGCCGGAGCACACTTTGTGCATCATTTTTCTAGAAATGTCAAGTATGTTCGGGGTTCATAGACCCATGGGCACTATAATTTTGCTAACCATGGGCAAAACGAAAGAAAAATGTGCGTTTTGACACAACCTAGTACACATCACACACAAACACAGACATACACACACACACACACACACACACAGACATACACACACACACACACACACACACACACACACACACACACACACACACACACACACACACACACACACACACACACACACACACACACACACACACACACACACACACACACACACACACACACACACACACACACACACTCGCAGGTAGCGAGACGACGCGTCACTGGCCATCCTTGGTGCAGCATTGACGCAGAGGGAGCGCGCGCCGTAGTAGCAGACCACCGACGGCCGTCGTCGTCGACACCTGGTCATCACTACAGACACTACAGACAGAGCTGCACTCAGCTCTGGCCCCCGTCACGGTGTCTGTCGCCGCCACCGGCGTGAACTGCCAGCTCTCTCATCTCCCAACTGCCAGCTCTCTCATATCCCTATCTGCCAGCTCTCCCATCTCCCCATTTACCAACGAGAGCTGTCGACCTCTTCAACCAGTTGACACGAATTACCACCTCATTCACCCCTCTCTCTCGCTCTCTCTGCCAACGAGAGTTGTGAATGAGAGTAGAATGAGAGACTGTCGGCCCTCAGCCAGTTGGCACGAACTATCAACTCACTTATCCAGTCAGAACTGCCGGTGTTTTCACTAAATCATCGCCTGAAGGTGTTAGCTGAAGTGCCAGAGGTTACTCTGGCACTTCGGCTCTCTGGCCAAAGTGCCAGAGGTTAGGCGCCGCCAACGCCGCCCTTTACAACAAAGTAAATCATAACACGGAATGGATATTCGTTCTGATGTCCGTTGTACATGGATAACAGGGCCTATCAGATATAGTTTGGTGAATATCAATGGATACCGATTGATTCCAACCTGTGTGGTTGAAACGGATTTGGAACAAATACAATGATATTAATTTACGCTTTCCAACCACAACTTTACGTCACAAAATGTTGGGATCAGCTGATGATGGGTTTTTACATTGCGTGGAAAACATGTGACGCCAATTATTGGAAACAGTATTGTGATACACATTATCGCCGGCACTCTTAGGTAACGTCAAATGCATGCAGAAGTAGCTTAAGCTGGATTCATTCCATTGTTCTATCAACTGCCAGCTAACATCAAACTTGTATGCAACTTAGATAACTGAAATCACACTACTATAGCAATGAGTTTGTATATACACAAGTCATAATCACATTTGGCAAGCAGCGGCGTCGCCACGAAATTATCTATATTAAATCCATTTGGAATTTTGTTCGGCATCATACACCTTAAGCGGATGCTGAAAGGGCAGACTCTGGTATCCTGCCCGGCTTGTTTCCGCGTCTGCCCGCTCGAGATGCCGGCTGCCAGATAGCCGGGTCCGTGAGCTGAGCCATGGTCCATTAGCCGCTCTCCGGAGATGCCAGATGGTCAGGCGAGCTGCGCTCCCAGTAAACAAAGCTAATTAGTCCATGAACTTCCCCACAAACACTTTGTCATAGGTGAGAAACTGCCACGTCTACTGTAAACACGACGCGAAGTGATTCGACCTGCTTCCGGTCAGCCGCCGGGATTCAGTGCTCTTGCCCTTCTACAACCAGCGTATGTCCTACAGCATGGTTAAGGTGCTGACACATTTTTGTCATGGAAAAATGACGCGAAATAGTTTGCCAGTGCATCAGCAGACCTTACCTAGCCTACTTCTCAGCCGGTTGATATTCGTCCGGTCCACCAATCTGATCAATAGACCACCCGACCCGACTGTGATGCACCTTCACCGGATGATCTTCACCTGGTCCACGGATCTGATCAACAGACCACCCGACCCGTCTGTGAGACACCTTCACCGGCTGATCTTCACCTGGTCTACGGATCTGATCAATAGACCACCCGACCCGTTTGTGAAGCACTTCCGCCGGTGAGTCGCACTCCCCCACCCGCCGATGGGTCAGGGGGTCGCGGCGTCCGATTCACCTGCTTCAGGAATCCCGCCGTCGCACAACACTGTCGCGCCCACCGACTGCCGCCCGTTCCCCGCCGCCACAAAAGGCGGCGGCGGCGCCTCGTCACAACACCGCCATTCAGCTGGCGGCGGCGGCACCGGCCGGCCCCTCTCGGACAGGATCGCTCCATGGGTCGGCTTTGTGTGACCTGTCACAGCAGAGATGAGCCGTGACGACACCGCCGTGCCGAGCCGCCAGCACCGCACCTCGGTCGAGCCACCGCCAACCCACAGCCGAGCCGCCGCCAGCACCGACCACAGTCGGGCCGCCGCCAGCACCGACCACAGTCGAGCCGCCGCCAGCACCGACCACAGTCGAGCCGCCGCCAGCACCAACCACAGTCGAGCCGCCGCCAGCACCGACCACAGTCGAGCCGCCGCCAGCACCAACCATAGTCGAGCCGCCACCAGCACCGACCACAGTCGAGCCGCCGCCAACACCGACCACAGTCGAGCCGCCGCCAACACCGACCACAGTCGAGCCGCCGCCAGCACCAACCATAGTCGAGCCGCCGCCACCGACCACAGTCGAGCCGCCGCCAACACCGACCACAGTCGAGCCGCCGCCAGCACCAACCATAGTCGAGCCGCCGCCAACCCACAGTCGAGCCGCCGCCAGCACCGACCGCAGTAAACACACCACAGTCGAGCCGCGACCACAGTCGAGCCGCCGCCAACACCGACCACAGTCGAGCCGCCACCAGCACCAACCATAGTCGAGCCGCCGCAGACCACAGTCGAGCCGCCGCCAACACCGACCACAGTCGAGCCGCCGCCAACACCGACCACAGTCGAGCCGCCACCAGCACCAACCACAGTCGAGCCGCCGCAGACCACAGTCGAGCTGCTTCCAGTACCAACCACAGTCGAGCCGCCGCCAGCACCGACCAAAACCATATCGTTCCACTTATCGACCTCTCGCCGCTCGCCAGCTTCTCTGCCTCTCTCTCGCTCGCTTTCCTATCCTCTCTCGACCTCTCGCTGTCTCTCTCCCGCCCCAGCACTAACCTAGTCGACCCCACTGCACCAACCATAGTCGCCTCTCCAGCTCCTCCTCTCCCTCTCACACCATGTCGAGCTGTCGCTAGCTCCGATCACATCCCGCTCGCTCGCTCCTCAGTCGGCCGCCGCCACCCTCTCGACCACAGTCGCCGCCGCCAGTCCACAGTCGAGCTCTTCCAGTAACAACCACAGTCGAAGCCCCCCCAACAACAACCACAATAGAGACACCAACAACAAACCAACGCACCGACCAAAACCATATCGTTCTCTCTCTATCTCTCTCTCTCTCTCTCTCTCTCTCTCTCTCTCTCTCTCTCTCTCTTTATATATATATGTATATATATCCTAATGATGGGGGCAGAGAAGCATGTAGTTCATCACATCTACGCAGCGAGCAGCACGGCTTTAAACCTGGACACTCCACTGAAACGGCGATGTTGGACGTCACTGGTCATCTGGCGGATAACATGGATAACGGTCTGATATCACGTGTTATCACTGTGACGCCTCAAAAGCTTTTGATTCTGTCAGGCAGTCATCGGCTTATTGAGAAACTTTGCTGGTACGACATAGACTCACATTGGTTCGAACATCATCTAAGCGGGCGATCTCAGTGTGTTCAGGTGGTCTGAACTGCGCGCCGGCGATTCGCCGAGTGGGTCAGGGCTCGATGATGAGATCATATCTATCTCGGTCGTTTAGTGACGATTTTCCACCCCATGTCATTGATTGCAAGGTTGTTGTGCATGTTGACGATTCCCAGTTCATCCATTGCACTCCACAGCTACCCTTCTGACCTGAAATCGCGAGTAGCGGCTACTCTTGAAATTACTGGCGCACGGTTTGGGAGCAACAGTTTGAAAATAAGCCTTTATCGAACAGACATTTCGCTGGCTCTAACACGTCAGCGACACACTCATCTGGATAACTTCTCTGTCAATCTTAGCGGCGCCCATATCCACCCGTCACGACATCTGAAAGTGTTGGGCATAGTTGAGGACTGCAGCACGACGTGGGCACCGCGCGAACCTCTTTTGGTGTGGCGTTGCTACGCCACACTTTCCGGTTTTTCCACATTTTCGCTTCGGCTCCAGTGGAAGTGAAGATGTCTGCCATCGAATCGCTCGTACTCCCACGTAACATGTGTTGCTTGACGGCGTACGGTGGGTCCTGGGTCGCACAACGGCACCCGATCCAAAATGCATCGCACCATTGCGGTCGTATCGCACCGTCGTGGGGAACCGATCACGTGTCGCCTCCCCTGCATGACCTTGAGTGGCCGACCGTTGATGACCTGGTATCGGAGCGTGACCTGTACATGATGCGCCGTGTACCGCACCATCCACGCGCTCCCGACTCCTTGCGTGGCGGGCTGGTTTGTAGGGGTGAAGTGCCCACTCGGGATAAGCGAGGCGTCCGCGCCGACCTCCGGTTCATTCGAGGGCGAGATTGGAAGCCGATCTTGCCTTCACACTCCCGGTATTTGATCTAGGATGACTGGACCCCGGATGTTGTGAAGCCAGGCCGGAGATAATATGAAATAATATGCCATGTGAATTGAGAACAAAGCTTATGATATCCGAGGACAGCGAGGATAACATAGCATCCGAGGATACTTTGCAGTGCCCTTAGCCCATGCTTCACAAATATAACTCTTCTGATGTGGTCTAAAAGATAGTCTGATCCTCACGGAGAGTGGCATTGTGCATGCGTGGGAGTTTGTCATCTTCACTCATCTTCTGGTAGCTATGTACATATTTCCACTAGCATTTGAGGTGGTGTCTGATATCAAGCGCATACGGCTGATCAGCCTCGGGTCTTCGAGCGTGGCAAGACCGCTCCATACCAGGGACTTTTTATCGATATTTTATCACCTCCCTATTGAGGAATAGAATCTGTGGCGTCATCTTCATGCCAACCGCACAAAAGGACATGCAGAACGGTGGACGTTGTCATAAGCTGTGTTCACAATTCACATTACAAGCTATCGACGCCACGCTATCATACAGAGCGCTATCCCGTACGTTCGTACCAGTCTCTGGAAAATAGAGATCAGCGTGAAATGTGTGCAACATGAACTTATACAGAGAAGAGAACGACTAGAGAACCTGAAGGCAGATCTGTTTTGCTAAGACAAATCAGACTTTCATTGGGCTTAGCAAGAGGTGTATGCTCTCATAGGCATTCCGCCGATATGCTCTTCATCCCATTAGGAGCTCACTATTAGAACCATGATTTGTCATGCCTGGCTGCTCGCGTCTCGCTCCCTTTATGCTAGTTCATCCCGGGACCTCAATTCCGCAACCATTATATACGACCCCAAAGATGGCTTCTGACTGTCCTTGACCTTGCCACATGACATTTACATCAATTCTATGTATATCCTCTTTCCGAACCTACCTCACAACTTGCCCCACTTCCCTCCACTAGTACATACCATGAATCCGAGCATTCTGGCTGGGTCTGCTTATGGCCCTATTTTGCCAAACCCGGTATTCATTTTCCAATTTGCTAGACGTTGATGTGTAGCCAGCTGATCATGCTGCACGTTTCTGGCTTCCAACATTTAGTTGCGCCATCAGAAACTTGACATGACTTGACAGGCTAAGGCCTCCCCTACATACATCGCGCTGACTTGGTCGTGGAACACATTGGTTTGGCGCTATCTCGAGGCCTATTCACAAGACGGATTTGTCAACACTTCAGTAGTAATTGCCAATCTCTGAGCGATGTTGGCATAAGCGAGAAGATAATCCAATGCCTATGTCTTGTTTGATCCTTTTCGTCATCCCTCCGTTATCGTCATGTCCGATTAGAACGGTCTATCGAATTTACGAAAGCACGCCTGGTCGCGAAATAATTCTGCCGATCCCTCAACTGCTACCGTGCGTCTCAGTTGTCCTTCATTGCATTAGTGGTCCAATTGCTCCGCTTGCCCGTCATGGAAGCAATTCCGGGTGATTATGCAAATAATAATCACTGTTTGAATGCAGTAGCCGACAGCCGCAGCCAAATTTGATGAGCTGCACACAGAGTACAGATAATTGCACCGACCAGTGCGCGGCGGAAGGCGCGGGGAGCACCGACCAGCGCGCGGTGGACGGCGCGGGGAGCACCGACCAGCGCGCGGTGGACGGCGCGGGGAGCACCGACCAGCGCGCGGTGGACGGCGCGGGGAGCACCGACCAGCGCGCGGTGGACGGCGCGGGGAACACCGACCGGCGCGCGGTGGACGGCGCCGGGACCTGCCCCAAAAATATTCGCACGACATGCTAAGTTGATGTGGGAAAGGGTATGCAAAACTTCGGCGCGCTAACGCACGCTGTTTTTGACATTCACGCAAAACCTTCGGGGTGGTGGAAAAGACCCATTGAGACCGGGCGAGTTTAAGAAGTCATGAAAAAATAAAGGAGATTAGAAGCATACACTGATTTAAACCTCCATACTGTAACAGGTTTTTGCGCCACGTAAACCAATATTCCTAAATGGTGAAAGAGACTGAGTTAATTGTCGAACACGTTTTCGAAATCAACATTGCGCTGATGGGTCATCGTTCGATCTCGGACATCGTATTTTGTCTGTAGATGAATCCGAATTATTGGAGTTTAGGGGCGCATCGAATACATCGGTTATGCAGCACCCTGGGACGCCAGTTGCGCGCAAATTCTTGCCTGTGGGTGGGATTGCGGTGAAGTTTGAAGTCTCAGCATTCAGGTGAATAGCACAATCGCACCCATGCCCAGGACGCTGCACTACATCTCTGTCCCCACGACGCGCCTCAGTCTGACACGGACTCCGGAAGACACGGGTGTGGAAGTGACACCAGGGCGCCACGTGATATTTAAGTTTGACTCCAAGAACGATATATTGCAGATGGGCCCCAGGAGGTGGTGACGTAGACGAACCTCAGGAGGTGATGACATAGACGAACCTCAGGAGGTGGTGACAGGCGGGTCTCAAGAGGTGGTGACAGACTGGTCTCAAGAGGTGGTGACAGGCGGATCTCAGGAGGTGGTGACATATACGAACCTCAGGAGGTAGTGACAAGCTGGCCCCAGGAGGTGGTGACAGGCTTGTCTCAGGAGGTGATGACAGGTGGGTCTCGGGAGGTGGTGCATGAAGCAGGTCTCGGGAGGTGGCAAGTAGAGGACCCCAGGAGGCTGTGCATAAGGTGAGTCTCGGAAAGTAGCGCACGAGGAAGACCCCAGAAGGTGGTGACATGTCCGGGTTCCAAGAGGTGGTGCATGAGTTGATCCCCAGGAGTTGATGTACAGAGGCAGATCTCAAGAGCCGGTGTATAGAGGCGGACCTCGGGAGGTGGTGACAAGGAGATTCAAAGCCGTGTATGACCAGGAGGTGGTGACATAGGCGGACTCAGAGAGGTGTGAGGGCCTCAGGAGTGGTATAGGCGGACCTCAGGAGGTGGTGACATAGGCGGGCCTCAGATCGGTGTGCATGAGGCGGACCTCAGGAGGTGGTGACACAGGCAGATCTCAACAGCCGATGTATAGAGGCTGACCTCAGGAGGTGGTGACATAGGCGGACCTCAGGAGGTGGTGACAAGGCGGGCCTCAGGAGGTGGTGCATGAGGCGGACCTCAGGAGGTGGTGACATAGGCGGGCCTCAGGAGGTGGTGACATAGGCGGACCTCAGGAGGTGGTGACATAGGCGGACCTCAGGAGGTGGTGACATAGGCGGGCCTCAGGAGGTGGTGACATAGGCGGACCTCAGGAGGTGGTGACATAGGCGGGCGTCAGGAGGTGGTGACATAGGCGGACCTCAGGAGGTGGTGACATAGGCGGACCTCAGGAGGTGGTGACATAGGCGGGCCTCAGGAGGTGGTGACATAGGCGGACCTCAGGAGGTGGTGACATAGGCGGGCGTCAGGAGGTGGTGACATAGGCGGGCCCCAGTCGTCGTCGCCGTGCCGAGGCGTGGTCGGAGACGCCGCGTGTCCGGCTCCGTCCGGTGAGCGGGTGCCATGGGACCGGTTTGCGGTCCCTGTCTGGGCGGCCGGCCATCCCCGCGCGGCCGGTGGTCGGCCGGTTTTTGCACGCAAATCAGATGCCTGCTCAGTCCGCCAATGGGAGCCGGAGCGGTGGGACGATGGAGGAGAGCGTGGAGAATCTGAGCAATGAGGCCAGGTGGACGAAGTCGGGTGTGGGGTCTCTGAGCCGTGGGACAAGTGGATGAAGGTAGATGATGTAGAAGATGTTGTGGTAATATGATGGATAAATTTGGTAGATGGATAATACGGGGAGCGAGAAAATGTGGTAGGAGAGTGCAGAGGAAACTGAAAACTTAAAAAGCGGTCATCCCACTCCCAATCTGTCTGATGATGATGCATATGCCTACATTGAAACAGTTCCTTCCCATGTGCCCCATTATGTCCCTGGAGGGACACATCTGGAGGCCCGAGTAACAAAAGGCAGTGAAGAACCGGACACTGCATACAGTTGAAAGTTGAGAGGTGAATGTACATCTGCAATCGGGTTAGAATCTGATAGCAAACCCGATTCTTCTGATCTGACGAATCTGGTCTTCTTGCGGTGCACTTCTAGTGCAGCTGAAGACACGACGCCGGAAGCAAAGCCAAAAACAACGTCAACGTACCTGAATACTAAGGTGTCGAGGCCAGTCTGGGTGACAGTAACTGGATACCAAGGTGTCGAGATCAGTCTGGGGAAACAGTAACTGGATACTAAGGTGTCAAGGCCAGTCTGGAGTGACAGTAACTGGATACTAAGGTGTCGAGGCCAGTCTCGGGTGACAGTAACTGGATACTAAGGTGTCGAGGCCAGTCTCGGGTGACAGTAACTGGATACCAAGGTGTCAAGATCAGTCTGGGGTGACAGTAACTGGATACTAAGGTGTCAAGGCCAGTCTGGGGTGACAGTAACTGGATACTAAGGTGTCAAGGCCAGTCTGGGGTGACAGTAACTGGATACTAAAGTGTCGAGTGGCAATAACTGGATACTAAGGTGTCGAGGCCAGTCTGGGGTGACAGTAACTGGATACTAAGGTGTCGAGGCCAGTCTGGGGTGACAGTAACTGGATACCAAGGTGTCGAGGCCAGTCTGGGGTGACAGTAACTGGATACTAAGGTGTCAAGGCCAGTCTGGGGTGACAGTAACTGGATACTAAGGTGTCGAGGCCAGTCTGGAGTGACAGTAACTGGATACTAAGGTGTCGAGGCCAGTCTGGGGTGACAGTAACTGGATACCAAGGTGTCGAGGCCAGTCTGGAGTGACAGTAACTGGATACCAAGGTGTCAAGGCCAGTCTGGGGCGACAGTAACTGGATACCAAGGTGTCGAGGCCAGTCTGGAGTGACAGTAACTGGATACTAAGGTGTCGAGGCCAGTCTGGGGTGACAGTAACTGGATACCAAGGTGTCAAGGCCAGTCTGGGGTGACAGTAACTGGATACTAAGGTGTCGAGGCCAGTCTGGGGTGACAGTAACTGGATACCAAGGTGTCGAGGCCAGTCTGGGGTGACAGTAACTGGGTGATACTAAGGTGTCGAGGCCAGTCTGGGGTGACAGTAACTGGATACCAAGGTGTCGAGGCCAGTCTGGGGTGACAGTAACTGGATACCAAGGTGTCGAGGCCAGTCTGGGGTGACAGTAACTGGATACTAAGGTGTCGAGGCCAGTCTGGGGTGACAGTAACTGGATACCAAGGTGTCGAGGCCAGTCTGGGGGTGACAGTAACTGGATACAAGGTGTCGAGGCCAGTCTGGGGTGACAGTAACTGGATACTAAGGTGTCGAGGTCAGTCTGGGGTGACAGTAACTGGATACTAAGGTGTCGAGGCCAGTCTCGGGTGACAGTAACTGGATACCAAGGTGTCGAGGCCAGTCTGGGGTGGCAGTAACTGGATACCAAGGTGTCAAGATCAGTCTGGGGTGACAGTAACTGGATACCAAGGTGTCGAGGCCAGTCTGGAGTGGCAGTAACTGGATACTAAGGTGTCAAGATCAGTCTGGGGTGACAGTAACTGGATCAGCGAGGCCAGTCTGGGGTGGTAACACCCCAAGGCGCTGGTATTCTAAGGCATGGTTCGAATTAGTCCGGGCAGACTCTACGGGCTTGGGTTAGGCCTGAATACCGGTAGGGCCGGACCCACATTTCACATACATAAACAGTCTTGGGCCGGCCGGGTATGATCTCCCATTTTCTTTCTTTCCGTACGATTTTATTTTCAAATCAATGCTATATCGTGCATGCGAATTAAACGAACTTCACTGTTTGAAAAATGTAATTCTTTATTGAATACATGAGCGTAGAATTCCCAAGATTACCGCAAGTGATTAAAACTTAGCAAAGGTGTTCCCGAAGCTTACAACATCCACTGTATGTGTACATTACATTTCTAGGTTAGGCAGGAATGTTCAGATTTATTTCTTAGCCTGAATTAGTCAAAGAGGTGAGCTTGTTCACTAAACAGCAGCCACAATTATAGCAGGCCTGATGGCAATGTTATGTGCATCTCATTCCCGCATATTTCACTCTCACTTGAATACCCGTAGGTAGATAGCATGGGTAAAACTTCGGCCACTTTTGTATTCCCAATGCAATACTAATCAGTCATTTACACATTGAGCAGTAGGGCTATGGTGATGCATTAAATGAATCGACTCAACATTCGAGTTCGCAACGAGTGACAAGAGCCGTTTTTATAACGGCAACTTGTTCATCTCCAAACTACAGTAAACCTCGAGCTGTTAAACGTCAGTGGAGTGCCCACAGGGGCCGGTAACCTGATCGATAGTAGCTGGTATTTGTACGCTTAGCTCGTCTGATTTCAAAAGCATCATCAACCCTCGCCAGACCAGGCCAACAGATCCACCTTTACCGGGCCGAGGAGGGTGATAGGTTGAGGGGGGGACTCTTGAAAGTACCTCCACTCCACTATCCACTAATTTATCATCTGCATAAGCTAGGAAACAACTTAGCACATACCGTTAGCTCTGGACATGAAAAGCCCGAAGTATACCTTGCATGTGCACTTCGACATTGAATAATGCAACGAAAAATCGTTACATGTCAACAACTTTCGATTATATGGTTAAGAAGTAGCATGTCTTGTTTGGTTTCGGATTGTTTTTCAAGGCTTAACATATATTAATTTATATATAATAATCATAGTAAAATTGTCAAGATCGGGTCAATATCAGGCTATGGGTCAGATTCAGGTCAGAGTCAGACCTTGGCATAAGTGCTTGCAATTGGTTTTCTTTTAAATTTACATCTTGTCTTCCGTTCACATTTTTCTAAAAAGCTAACATAGATTAGTCTATATATATATACTTCGTTGTAAAAATTGTCTGGATAGTGCAGGTCCGGTCTGGTCAGAATTTGCCTTGAAAACCAGCTTCCGAACAATGCGTGTTCGAGATGCCAAGAGAACGTTATCGGTAGGCAAATATAGCGTATGCTTCCAGCATATTTCGTCACTTTGTGACCTGCAGATATCTATGAGGGTCATAATAGGTCAACCCAGTTATATGACCTGCAAAATATGAGTATGTATATGTGCATGCATATATATATATATATATATATATATATATATATATATATATATGTATATATATATATATGTGAATCATATATATATATTATAGATAAATGTACAATATATATGTAAATATATATATATATATATCTATATATATATATATATATATATATATAGATAAATAAACCTAGTGATAACTTGAGAATAGACATTGATTTCCTGATAGAGCCACACTGCCTCTTTTTCATCACAGGTTGCATTATTCTCTCGGAGTCAGTTAACAACAAAACCAACGGAGGATTTTGCTCCTTCTTTTTGGCACGTCGACGTGAAACTGCGAACTTCCCTCGATGTGTGAAGCTGGTCACCATCAGGAAGATAGGCAGATAGGACCACCACGTGGGTTGCGATCCCAACAGCTGACTAGCTAGACGAGACCGTGATACATTTTATAAACGTCACAATACGGCCGGCACGAATGACCTCACTGACTTCGTGACGTTAGTGGTTACCACGCGCTTCCCGCTCTGAACCATTATCGCTTATACGATGTTGAAGTCCCTCCAGTGCAAGATGTTCCGACGAAGAACATCAAGTGCCGTCATCGTTGAACGTGTATTTCAAGCAGTAGGTGTAGATGTGGCGAAAATTGAGCTCTTCGATTCATTTAAAGAAAATTTGGTACCACGCAATTGGAAATATGGAGTGCAATTACTACTCCGGTGTGGACCAAGTGAATACATATGGTGCGCCGTCAAACCCAGTAAGCAAAAGGCAGAACGTTCGAGGGTCTCGGGCACTCAATGATTATCAGGTACTTAGTGTTGAGATAAACCAAGAGTTTACGGATTCGTCATGAGGTCGATAGATATCTGGTGACAAACATCAACGTTGCGGAGTTGTGGCCGGTCAAGGGTGGATCCATGTATTTTTATCGGGAGGGAGGTCCACACTCGTCTTGGGGGCGCCATTTCCCCTGAATGGCGCGACTGAATGATAGTTTCAGAGATAGGGGTGCACAGGAGTGTCCTTGAAGGGGTGCCTTTTCTACTGAAATGGACGCTTCGGCTAAGCAAAACTAAGTGGAAGGGAAGGGAGTAGATGCACTCCAACTTCCATGCAGGAGCAATTTTTCCAGTCAGAGTGCCACAACTTTTGCATGAGGAGAGCAAATGCGTCCTGGATCTTAGTCCCTTTGCTCCGTCTCCACAAGAGGCAAACGTGAGCTGTCTTTTTTCACCTTGACCTCACACTTCCCTTATGCCGCTATAAGTTCCGCAATACTGTACTGATTCCGGAAAGCGTCACATCAGGCTGGCGTGTTTGGGCGGGTTTTCCATCGAGCTTCACATTTAGATGGGCACCGCATCTCTCAGCGCCACGTTGGGCAGGCCGACCTGGATGCAATTTACAGGTCGACTTCGCCAGCAGCAGTCAATGCTCCCCATCTGCCACTCGGTGCTTCACTGCCTACGTATTTAAAACATCATCACGTCTAGACAGGGGTAGGTCAGCTACTCTGGTACAGGCCTCTCTCCCTGTCAGCTGTTGTGGCGTAGGCCTCTCCCTGTCGCCCATATCACAGGGGTGGGTCAGCTTCTGTGCTTCTGTCCCTGCCAGCCCCAATCTGGCCGAGGTCCTGCCGAGGATCGGTCCTGGCGAGGATCGGTCCTGGCGAGGCCGTCGGCCGGGCCGACAGAAGTAGCCGCCGCCTGCATGCCTGCCGTGCTCGGCCGGCGTTCGAGCCGCGGCGTTCTCTCGGCAGCCGGCCTCATTAGTTTATTGTGGAGCGGTGCGGGCGCGCCGGCCCGCCGAGCTCCGTCCGGAATCCGCCGACTGCGACGGCCGCCGACTCTGCTAACGAACCGATCACACTTGGATAGCGACACCAGTCGATGCCGGACATGCCGCTGGTGTCGCTGGTGCCGCGGCCGCCGACTCGACTAACGAGCCGATCACGCAGCGGTGGCGGCGGCACCGGCCGCTGGTCCGGCCGCTGGTCCGGCTGCTGGTCCGGCCGCTGGTCCGGCTGCTGGTCCGGCCGCTGGTCCGGCCGCTGGTCCGGCCGCTGGTCCGGCCGCTGGTCCGGCCGCTGGTCCGGCCGCTGGTCCGGCCGCTGGTCCGGCCGCTGGTCCGGCCGCTGGTCCGGCCGCTGGTCCGGCCGCTGGTCTGGCCGCTGGTTCGGACTGGCGCCGATGGTCCTGCCCCTCCGGCACCCTTTAGCCTCGGGTGCTTCAAGACTAGAAGAGCTCCTCGTACTACTCAGGTCGGGTGCCTTGCCAGAGAATGGCAGGGCCTAGACTTCCCAGTTTCGGCTGAACTCTCTGTAACCTGTCCCGAGATTACCCGGGCTTAAAGGGTCTCCAGGTCGGGCCGATCTCCCTACTACCTACTCTGCGATGACCCGGGCTCGAAGGGGACGAGTAGTCTAGGGGTAAGTTGCTCGTCTCACAATCGAAATGTTGTGGGTTCGAGTCTCACCTGTCGCTACTCTTCGCCCGCGACCAATCGGCGTGAGAGATTGGCGACGCTACATGACTCAACGGTCGATGTGTCGTGAAACCAATAACCAACCAACCCGGGCTCGAAGGGTCTCTAGGTAAAGCAGGGCTCTGTAGCCCACTCAGAGGCGACCAGGGCCCCTGGATCTGATCCCGTGATCCAGATTATCCCAAGTTCAGCTGGATAGCTGGTCGTAGTATCCCGGCTACCAGTTTGTGCAGGGTCCGGCTTCCTATCAGTAATTCCCCTGCTCTTTCCTCCGGCTGGCTTCCTATTAGTAGTTCCCCTGCTCTTTCCTCCGGCTGGCTTCCTATTAGTAGTTCGCGTGCTCTTTCCTCCCGCTTGTCCTGGGCTCGGTCCACGCATCTGGGTTCATCTGGTTTGATCTTTAACCTCGTATTTCTGGACTGCTATTAATCCGGCCGCCATGATCTGACACTCGGCCTCACCCTTCCAGCTCGTCCCTGGGATGCCTCAGGTTCACCACTCGCCCTCCCCACATCTAGATTGGCCCATGGACTCCTCCGATTCGTCTCAACCGGTCCGGTCCGGTCCGGTCCGGTCCTTCAGTCTGTCTCCGACCCGACCCTAGCACAACTCATGTGCTCACACTCACTGCAGAAGCCGTGCTATTCAGACTTTATTGCAGCGCCTGTTTCTTCGAGCCGATGCAAACTTCTAATTATATACTTCAGCGGCTTTCCTAGCCGGCCCAATAATGCATTCATGACCATCGTGCTCAAATTGGATGATTCGCCAACGCCATTGCTGGTCGTTGCAGTGGGCTGCCATGGGCAGGCGCCGCCTGCAGCTGCAGTTGTGTTCAGCTGGCAGTGCGGCTGTGCTGCAGCTGTGTGCCGGTGCATTGTGCTGCCGCTAATTGGCAGCCTACTGCTGCTGCATATTGGTGCCAACCACCTATGCTGCAGATTGGTGACAGCCACTTATACTGCAGATTGGTGACAGCCACTTGTACTGCAGATTGGTGACGGACACTTGTACTGCAGATTGGTGACAGCCACCTGTGCTGCAGATTGGTGACAACCAACTTTGCTGCAGATTGGTGGCAGCCACCTGTGCTGCAGATTGGTGACGGCCACCTGTGCTGCAGATTGGTGACGGCCACCTGTGCTGTAGATTGGTGACGGCCACCTGTGCTGCAGATTGGTGACAGCCACCTGTGCTGTAGATTGGTGGCAGCCACCTGTGCTGCAGATTGGTGACAGCCACCTGTGCTGCAGATTGGTGGCAGCCACCTGTGCTGCAGATTGGTGACAGCCACCTGTGCTGCAGATTGGTGGCAGCCACCTGTGCTGCAGATTGGTGACAGCCACCTGTGCTGCAGATTGGTGACAGCCACCTGTGCTGCAATTGAGTGGCAGCCACCTGTGCTGCAGATTGGTGACAGCCACCTGTGCTGCAGATTGGTGACAGCCACCTGTGCTGCAGATTGGTGACAGCCACCTGTGCTGCACATTGCTGACGGTCTACCGCGCTGCCACACAACTGCAGCGCAGTAGGTTCCCACACGAGGTCACGACCTGGTCAAGGTCAGGCGTGTAGCCGTCCTTGTGGAGGTTGCCGACAGCAGGGGGATAGGGCTGCACGCGGCCAATGCCGTGACCCACCCACCGGAAATGGATGTCGCTGGCTCACTGGACGCGCAACGATCGCCGTGTTAACGGCCTGCTGTCACCCCGGCGGATTTGCGTGCCAGGAGCTGAGGTAATGTTTCCTCAGACCTGGCAAAGTCCATCGCCTGGGGACGCCTGGTGTGCAGAAACCAGCTGAGATGTCAAATCAGTGCGTGTACGGTGGCGATTAGCGACAGAAACTCGCCAGTGTACTGCAGACTTTCCCTGCCGATAACACAAGCATGCCGGCTCGAATTGGAAGTGCACGCCACTTCGCAAGATCTCAATGAACAGTTCGTCGGGAGCTTTGCCGAAGCTTTCCGCATGGAAATATGCAAAGGAGGGCAATTCCCGATGCATGCGCGACACCACGTCACGGGCTCGGTCCGGGGAATGTGTTCCCTCAAGCGTCGTGAACTTAAACGTTACGCCTGTGGCGTTGCATGGAAGGAATCTACCTAAAACCCCTCTACCCCTCCCCTCTCCCGTCGTCCCCTCTCACTCATATCGAGTTTGTGGTGACTCCCATGTTCCGGTGGTATTTTTCGGAGGGGAGGTTCTCATGAGGCTAGAGCTAGAAGCTGAGTTAGTAGCAGAGGAGTTCACCACACCAGAATGATGAGAGTCCGGAACGTGTGTACTTTGATGCGCCAGGTCTCAGTTTGGAGGTGCATGAACGTTGAAAACATAGCTGGGAGCAGAGTTTGAGCAGACGTGCCAGGACCTGAACAGAAGGTACTCGTACCACATCTAAAGGTAAATGTTCTACTCACGTGCATAAATAATGAGCATATTACAACATATTTAATATGCTCATTATTTATGCACGTGCACATATTTAACATGCTCATATAAATACAACATATTTAATACTTCGATGATCCTGCTGATGCCACAACTAGCTCATCTGCACACTAGTCGTAGAATGCGGGAGGTCGCAGCTGAAGCGTGGATTGTAGGGAGCAGCTGCAACATGGATTGTAGGGTGCAGCTGTAGCGTGTGTTGTAGGGCGCAGCTGGAGCGTGTATTGTAGGGCGCAGCTGGAACGTGTATTATAGGGCGCAGCTGCAGCGAGAATTGTAGGGCGCAGTTGCAGCGTGTATTGCAGGGCGCAGCTGCAACGTTGATTGTAGGGCGCAGCTGTGGCGTGTATTGTAGGGTGCAGCTGCAACGTTGATTGTAGGGCGCAGCTGTGGCGTGTATTGTAGGGTGCAGCTGCAACGTTGATTGTAGGGCGCAGCTGCAGCGTGGATTGTAGGGCGCAGCTGTGGCTTGAATTGTAGGGCGCAGCTGCAGCGTGGATTGTAGGGCGCAGCTGCAGCGTGGATTGTAGGGCGCAGCTGTGGCGTGGATTGTAGGGAGCAGCTGCAACATGGATTGTAGGGCGCAGCTGGAGCGTGTATTGTAGGGCGCAGCTGGAGCGTGTATTGTAGAGCGCAGCTGCAGCGTGGATTGTATGGCGCAGCTGTGGCTTGAATTGTAGGGCGCAGCTGCCGCGTGGATTGTAGGGCGCAGCTGCAGCGTGTATTGTAGGGCGCAGCTGTGGCGTTAATTGGGTGCAGCTGAGCGTGTATTGTGGGGCGCAGCTGCAGCGTGGATTGTAGGACGCAGCTGCAGCATGGATTGTAGGGCCCAGCTGCAGCGTGGATTGTAGGGCGCAGCTGTGGCTTGAATTGTAGGGCGCAGCTGCAGCGTGGATTGTAGGGCGCAGCTGCAGCGTGGATTGTAGGGCGCAGCTGCAGCGTGGATTGTAGGGCGCAGCTGCAGCGTGGATTGTGAGGGCGCAGCTGTGGCTTGAATTGTAGGGCGCAGCTGCAGCGTGGATTGTAGGGCGCAGCTGCAGCGTGTATTGTAGGGCGCAGCTGTGGCGTTAATTGTAGGGTGCAGCTGCAGCGTGTATTGTGGGGCGCAGCTGCAGCGTGGATTGTAGGACGCAGCTGCAGCATGGATTGTAGGGCCCAGCTGCAGCGTGGATTGTAGGGCGCAGCTGCGGCGTGGATTGTAGGGCGCAGCTGCAGCGTGGATTGTAGGGCGCAGCTGTGGCTTGAATTGTAGGGCGCAGCTGCAGCGTGGATTGTAGGGCGCAGCTGCAGCGTGGACTGCACACAGGCGGCGCCCGGACGACGTGGGAGGCGTGCGTGTTGGGGCGCACCGCCGACGGCGCTGTCCGCAGTCGCAACTGCCCAGTTAGCTGTTCTCGCATGCTCCGGCGTGATTCTTCTTTGCCCAAACTGCCTGCGTGACACGCGGCAATTTCGCCTCGTTTGGGAATCAATACAGCCCCATTGTGGGGCGGCTGAGTGGCGCGGCGTTTTGCGGCGGAAACGCGGCGGCTCGCGGCACCTTTGGTGCAGGGAGCTGAGCCGGGCACGAACGTGTACTTACCGACACCCCCTGGCCGGGGGTGCAAGTATTCACACATCCGAGATTGGAACAAAGGTGTAGGTAGCTCACCATTATATAGAAACCGGAGTAGAATACTTTACTGGACAGCGCTTAGTTGAGGATGGATGTGCGCCCTGAACTCACCAGCGTATGAGACCGGAAATACTTCACTTGCCGGTGTTGAGAGTGAATATGCATCCTCAGCCCACCAGTATTCAGTTGAGATTGAATATGGATATAGTTGAGATACCAACACCAATATTTAGTTGAGATTGAATATGCATCCTTGGAGGTAATATGCATCCCTGAACATGAATCGAAGGCATCTTCGAGAGAAAAAAAAACGATACGCCATTTCTGAAGTATATTCATCAGTTCATTCTAGCTCCACCGCCGCAGGGACAACGGCAGAAATGTCATCCGAACGAGCCTTTTTCTCATCTGTCTTCAGTTGGAACAGGCTCTGTAACAGTCTGGCTCTGCAGTGAATGCCCCCCCCCCCACACACACATACCGAAAACGTTCCCGGGACACGGGATCGAGAGTAGGGGTGGCGGCCGACCACGTCGTCTGAACTTGATTATCGGGTGGGATTGGCCTGTGGGACATCACAGCCGGCGGTGCTCACCGTTCAACAGACGGTGTCTCGGGACATCACAGCCGGCGGTGCTCACTGTTCAACAGGCGGTGTCTCGGGACATCACAGTCGGTGATGTTAGCTGTTCAACAGACGGTGTCTGGGACATCACAGCCGGCGGTGTACGTTGCAGACGGTGTCTCGGGACATCACAGCCGGCGGTGTTCACTGTTCAACAGACGGTGTCTCGGGACATCATAGCCGGTGATGTTCACTGTTCAACAGACGGTGTCTCGGGACATCACAGTCGGCGGTGCTCACTGTTCAACAGACGGTGTCTCGGGACATCACAGCCGGCGGTGTTCACTGTTCAGCAGACGGTGTCTCGGGACATCACAGCCGGCGGTGTTCACTGTTCAACAGACGGTGTCTCGGGACATCACAGCCGGTGATGTTAGCTGTTCAACAGGCGGTGTCTCGGGACATCACAGCCGGCGGTGTTCACTGTTCAACAGACGGTGTCTCGGGACATCATAGCCGGTGATGTTCACTCTTCAGCAGACGGTGTCTCGGGACATCACAGTCGGTGATGTTACTGTTCACAGACGGTGTTCGAGACATCACAGTCGGTGATGTTAGCTGTTCAGCAGCCGGTATCTCGGGACATCAAAGCCGGCGGTGCTCACTGTTCAACAGACGGTGTCTCGGGACATCACAGCCGGTGATGTTAGCTGTTCAGCAGACGGTGTCTCGGGACATCACAGTCGGTGATGTTAGCTGTTCAGCAGACGGTGTCTCGGGACATCACAGTCGGTGATGTTAGCTGTTCAGCAGACGGTGTCTCGGGACATCAAAGCCGGCGGTGCTCACTGTTCAACAGACGGTGTCTCGGGACATCACAGCCGGTGATGTTAGCTGTTCAACAGGCGGTATCTCGGGACATCACAGCCGGCTGTGCTCACTGTTCAACAGACGGTGTCTCGGGACATCATAGCCGGTGATGTTCACTCTTCAGCAGACGGTGTCTCGGGACATCACAGTCGGTGATGTTAGCTGTTCAACAGACGGTGTCTCGGGACATCACAGCCGGTGATGTTCACTGTTCAGCAGACGGTGTCTCGGCAGCCGGCGGTGTTCACTGTTCAACAGACGGTGTCTCGGGACATCACAGCCGGTGATGTTAACTGTTCAACAGGCGGTGTCTCGGGACATCACAGCCGGTGATGTTCACTGTTCAACAGACGGTATCTCGGGACATCACAGCCGGCGGTGTTCACTGTTCAGCAGACGGTGTCTCGGGACATCAAAGCCGGCGATGCTAGCTGTTCAGTTAACTACAGTCACTTCTAACAGCTGGCTATCTGTGGCCACGTATGTTTTCCACTCACCATGTGATCTTACCATTGTCCATGTCACTAGTGTATAGTTTTTCAGTCTTCCGAAACTTCAGGCGGTATTATTGCATGACACTGGTTTCTAGGTGGCCCTTTTTTGCACCACCTAGAAACCCCATAAATGTTAAATTCATAAGTTAGGTGATGCTCAGTTTCTCCTTTGTGGAACTCGAGAAGCACCTGATCAGATTGAAACTTCACCCATACTAAATGCTTTTCTACTTAACATGCGCTCACCGCTCTCCTGACCAACACTGACCGTTCTCCTGACCAACACTGACCGTTCTCCTGACCAACACTGAGCGTTCTCCTGACCAACACTGACCGTTCTCCTGACCAACACTGACCGTTCTCCTGACCAACACTGACCGTTCTCCTGACCAACACTGACCGTTCTCCTGACCAACACTGACCGTTCTCCTGACCAACACTGACCGTTCTCCTGACCAACACTGACCGTTCTCCTGACCAACACTGACCGTTCTCCTGACCAACACAGAACGTTCTCCTGACCAACACAGACCGTTCTCCTGACCAACACAGACCGTTCTCCTGACCAACACTGACCGTTCTCCTGACCAACACTGAGCGTTCTCCTGACCAACACAGACCTTTCTCCTGACCAACACAGACCGTTCTCCTGACCAACACTGACCGTTCTCCTGACCAACACTGACCGTTCTCCTGACCAACACAGACCGTTCTCCTGACCAACACTGACCGTTCTCCTGACCAACACTGACCGTTCTCCTGACCAACACAGACCGTTCTCCTGACCAACACTGACCGTTCTCCTGACCAACACTACTCTCTCCTGACCAACACTGACCGTTCTCCTGACCAACACTGACCGTTCTTCTGACCAACACTGACCGTTCTCCTGACCAACACTGACCGTTCTCCTGACCAACACAGACCGTTCTCCTGACCAACACAGACCGTTCTCCTGACCAACACTGACCGTTCTCCTGACCAACACTGAGCGTTCTCCTGACCAACACTGACCGTTCTCCTGACCAATACTGACCGTTCTCCTGACCAACACAGACCTTTCTCCTGACCAACACAGACCGTTCTCCTGACCAACACTGACCGTTCTCCTGACCAACACTGAGCGTTCTTCTGACCAACACTGACCGTTCTCCTGACCAACACTGACCTCTCTCCTGACCAACACTGAGCGTTCTTCTGACCAACACTGACCGTTCTCCTGACCAACACAGACCGTTCTCCTGACCAACACTGACCGTTCTCCTGACCAACACTGACCGTTCTCCTGACCAACACTGACCGTTCTCCTGACCAACACTGACCGTTCTCCTGACCAACACTGACCGTTCTCCTGACCAACACAGACCGTTCTCCTGACCAACACAGACCGTTCTCCTGACCAACACTGACCGTTCTCCTGACCAACACTGACCGTTCTCCTGACCAACACTGAGCGTTCTCCTGACCAACACTGACCGTTCTCCTGACCAATACTGACCGTTCTCCTGACCAACACAGACCGTTCTCCTGACCAACGCTGGCCGCTTTCCTGGCCAGCACTGGCCTTTCTCCGCACATTCGCCATTCATCATACACTGCTCTTCATACAGTCGCTATACATTACTCCCCACACACTCACCACACACTACTCTCAATACACTCACCATCCGCTCCTCTCCACACACTCACCATGCGCTCCCAATCAACATCACTCGCTAATCAATGTCATGCTCACCACTCCACAGATTATTTTGTTCATCACAGAGTATTTTGTGAGGACTATTCCGTTGGTTGGTTGGTTGGTTGGTTGTCGGTTGGTTGTGTGCGATTTTTGGTCTATTATCAGTATGATCTGCAGTTCCACGGCAGCGAAGAAGCTGCTCACTGATTACTACTCACTGATCACAAATCACTGTTCACTGATCACTAATCACCGGAACCAGAAAGTGGTCACCATCTCAAGTCCCGGTACTCAAGACGTTTTTTGTCCATTTTGTTTCGGCATTGTTTCTGTCGAGTCCTATGCCCTTTAGTTGCATGTAAGTTGATTGTCTGACCATGTCGTGGCGAGCCATTATATTTAGAGAATGGACGATGTAGATGTAGACGATACGACATGAAACAAAGAACATCATTGTAGCCATACCAGCGATATTGGACTTCTTCATATTGAGACAAAAAGGCCGCCCATCGCCTGAAAAAAAAACTTAGCGATATATTACTATCAAGGATTCATTTATTAATTACCTCCAAGTATTTTAGGTCGTTAAGGCGGAACCACAACATAACCTAAAGCATTCATGGCATGATAATAGCCGTGTTGGTTTCATTAGTGTACCTAATGCTTCGTGGTGGGATTCACGCGTGGAGCCAGTGACCTTCAACATGACCTGCAGCTGTATCGAGAAGAGCACACATTGTACCAGAGCGATGTCGTGCGACCTGCGCTGACCTGCGGTGGCACAGTGTACACCGCACCCATGCGTGTCGAGCCGAGTGCCCTGGCAAAAAGTGGCCGCCGCTCCCAGACCCAATCCCTACACGGACGGCGGCAGCGCGGGTCACGCCGTCCGTTCGGACGCAGGTCAGCGGGGTGGCGCACGCACCTCGCTGCCGGGCAATTTCGCCCACCTGCCCGAGCGCCGCCGCAGCCGCCACAACTGCCACAACCGCCTCAGCCACCACAGCCGTCGCAGCCACCACACCTGTCACAGCCACCACAGCCGTAACAGCCACCACAGCTGTAACAGCCACTACAACCGCCACAACCGCCACAACCGCCTCAGCCACCACACCCGCCACAGCCACCACAGCCGCCACAGCCGCCACAGCCGCCACTGCCGTCACAGCCGCCACAGCCGTCACAGCCGCCACAGCCGCCACAGCCGTCACAGCCGCCACAGCCGCCACAGCCGCCACAGCCGTCACAGCCGTCACAGCCGCCATAGCCGCCACAGCCGTCACAGCTGACACAAGTGTCACAGCCGTCACAACCGCCGCAGCCGTCACAGCTCCCGGCCGGCCTACTTTTCGCTGCTCGGCGTCGGCGGCTATAAGGGCGACTAATGCCTTTCAGAGCGGCCCACCAATCACAGATGGCACCGTCGCTCTCCGCACTGACGCCGCTAATTTCACATTCAAATGCTAAACAAATACTAAAACGCGCGTGTACAACATGCCGCATGTGGCGCACATGCGCGCCAAATGGTCCACCGGTCCGTCCGGATGGCGGTAATAACGTGGAATCAAAGCGATAGCCATCCAATGAACTTGGAAATAAGTGGCGAGTCGTGTCCGGCGGCGGTCGGCTTTCCTGGGTGCGTAACAGGGCGATGCTCGGCCCGTCTGACGGCGCCGCGGCAGCGGCACTCTCAGCGCACCGAGTGTCGAGTTTGTCTCGCGGGCTGGCAGCCAGGTGGCGGCGCCGGGTGGTTAGACCGGCCGGTGTTTCTCATCGGCTGCCCGGTGTGATGAGACAATAGACGAGCCGTCTGTCCGCTGTCTGACCCCCGTCGCGACCCCGGCTGTCCGTCTGACCGTGCGCCGCCCGCCGGCCGGCTGGGTGCGCCCCTGTCGCGGCGCGCCCGGCCCATGATTTGTCCGTCCTAATGAGACGGTGCGAAAACAAGCGGGTCGAGTGCTGGCGGCGAGGTGCGCGGCCGTCGCCGGCGGCACCTCGGCTGCGGAGGTGCCGCGTGCGCCGACAACAACCGCCGGCCGCCGCGCCGCCGGCCGCCGTCCGAGCAGGCCGCTGTCCGAGCAGGCCGGTGTCCGAGCAGGACCGTGTCTGAACAGACCCGCGGCCGAGTAGGCCGGTGTCCGAGCAGGCCGGTGTCCGAGTAGCCCGTGTCCGAGCAGCCCCGTGTCCGAGCAGGCCCGTGTCCGAGCATGCCGGTGTCCGAGCAGGCCGGTGTCCGAGCAGCCCCGTGTCCGAGCAGGCCCGTGTCCGAGCAGGCCGGTGTCCGAGCAGGCCGGTGTCCGAGCAGGCCAGGTCCGAGTAGGCCCCTGTCCGAGCAGGCCCGTGTCCGAGCAGGCCGGTGTCCGAGCAGGCCGGTGGCCGAGCAGGCCGGTGTCCGAGCAGGCCGGTGTCCGAGCAGGCCGGTGGCCGAGCAGGCCCGTGTCCGAGCAGGCCGATGGTTGGCCGTGGCGGGACGATCCAGCAGTCGACACCGCTGCCGCGCCTTTGTCCGTGACTGATCGGTAGAACCACTGTAGCCGTACGGTCGGTAGCGCCGGGATGACGGAGCGATGGTCTCACTACTCCCGCATATATGTAGGCACATGTTTATGCATCTCAGCAACCCAGTGAAGATGTGTGATCGGTGGTGTATGGCTTGCGCTTTTAACAGGGAATGGCTCCGGGACTAGTGCACTAGTCTGTTGTATTTGCTGAGTAGCGGCACCGGCGCACAATGCTAGTGACGCCGAAAGACTACCGGAAATAGTCGGCAATTAGTCTGCGCAAATTTTACCACCCGATGCCTCGATGAGGCGAGCAATTAGTCAAGTTTGCGCAATTGATTTGCCGACTCCAATCACTTGTTCTCGACTGGCGGAATCATGAATAAAACGTTAGAAGGGCCAACCGACGTTGTTTTTACTTGTCTGCTCGTATCAGAGGCGTCTTGTGATTCTCTTCGGCGGCATAAGTGCCCATAAAATGAATAAGTGATCGGCGCTGGGGCCAACAGTCGATCACGGGTGTGTTAGAAAATTTGACACAGAATGAGCCACTGCGCGATGCGTGTCAGCCGAAAATCGTCCGCACTGAACGGCCAATTATCATACCGGAAGGGCTTCTTTTGTCTGCTGCCAGTCACGACAGGGCGCGTGAAATCGTGACAAATTACAAAGACCACCAGACGACTCGAAAGGAAAGCATCAGCTAGCAGCCGCCGGCGCCGGCGCCACGAGGCAGCTGGATAAAGAGGGAGAGGGCTAATAACAAAGGGAGGAAGAGTGGACCCGCAGAGGAAGGGAACAGCGTAATGACAGGGTCGGCCTGGCCTCAGGGGGAAGGACGGCTCGTTGGTGGCGGGAAGTGTCAGGGTTTCAGGTGGATGTGTCGCGATTTATTCCTGAGAGGATAAAAGGACAATTTTCACGTAATGACAGGTAGTGTGTGGCGCGAGAGTTTGATGGCTGCAGTATCTCGCGGTCTCTGCGGCATCTCATGGTATCTCGCGGCATCTCATGGCATCGTGCAGCATCTGCGACATTTCGCGGTATCTGACGGCATATCGCGGTATCTCGCGATTTCTCGTGGTATTTCGCGATTTCTCGTGGTATCTCGCGACACCTCGCGGTGTCTCACGATATTTCGTGGTATCTCACGGTATCTCGCGGCATCTCGTGATATCTGGCGGTCACTAAGCCATCCCAATGACGGTACTCGTCCGAAGAAAGACAATGTGAACAAAGAGACTGCCTAACGGCAACGAATACAATAAACACAGTCACATTATGCAAGTGGGCAGAGAGCAAACTGGTAGTCCTTAATCGAGGTCCAGATCCTGACCTCTCACTCATGCAGAGCGAACAGACGGCAATGTGGCTGGTGTTCTCCAAGGAACGGGTTTAGCCCCGCCTAATTGGGGTTGCTTATTTGCACCGAGGTCAGTGAGACTAGTTTTTATATGAAGCAAACGGGGCTGCGACGGCTTGAATCTCGGCCTCAGAAGTCCCCAGCTCTCAGCGTCCTCGGTCTGCTTTTCCAGCCGGAGACCCTAGATTTATCTAGTTGGCGTGCCGGCTCATGGGATCCCACTCCCACACCCACATCGCACCTCGTGTGAAAACAATTCCTTATCTACCTGACCCACGGATCTATCCTCCAAGCGCTCCCGCGGATTCCAAATGCGGCACCTCGGTGGTAACGCCTCACTTGCAGACAGGTTATGGGCAGCGAGCCCAGCTCTCTTACGCGGACCCAATCTCAAGGTTATCTGGGATTAACTGTCGCACTGCAGAGACATGACTGACATAGCAGTGTCCGATATTGGCGGCCATCACTCGCTGTCGAAAACGCTCTGATGCGGCGGCTCAGGGTTGTCAACAGGATGTTGCGTCAGGTCCAGCCCTGCTCCCAGCAACTGGTGGAGTTCTGTTTTACGACGCATTCAACTGCTTGGTCATATAACGTCGCCAGCCTTTCACGCCGATTGGTCACGGGTGGACACGGTAATGGGATAATCCCGCCGGTTGTGGGATTCGAACCCGTGACCTTGCGATAGCCGCCGGCCGTGAAGTGCCACGGCCTCATGTGCTCCGCGTCGTGCCGAACACGCGACGAGATTCGGGGCCTCCGAGAGATTACCGAGCGAAGCTGACCGGCGGACGCAGTGTGGCGTCCCACCTGGCTCGGTGGACTTGTGGTGGACTGGTGGTGGACCCGAGGTGGACTGGTGGTGGACTTGTGGTGGACTGGTGGTGGACTGGTGATGGACTGGTGGTGGACTGGTGGTGGACTGGTGGTGGACTTATGGTGGACTGTGGTGGACTTGGTGGACTGGTGGTGGACCCGAGGTGGACTGGTGGTGGACTTGTGGTGGACTGGTGGTGGACCCGAGGTGGACTGGTGGTGGACTGGTGGTGGACTGGTGGTGGACTGGTGGTGGACTGGTGGTGGACTGGTGGTGGACTGGTGGTGGACTGGTGGTGGACTGGTGGTGGACCCGAGGTGGACTGGTGGTGGACTGGTGGTGGACTGGTGGTGGACTGGTGGTGGACTTGTGGTGGACTCGTGGTGGACCCGAGGTGGACTGGTAGTGGACTGGTGGTGGACGGGTGGTGGACTTGTGGTGGACCCGAGGTGGACTGGTGGTGGACTTGTGGTGGACTGGTGGGGGACCCGAGGTGGACTGGTGGTGGACTGGTGGTGGACTGGTGGTGGACTGGTGGTGGACTGGTGATGGACTGGTGGTGGACTGGTGGTGGACTGGTGGTGGACTGGTGGTGGACTGGTGGTGGACTGGTGGTGGACTGGTGGTGGACTGGTGGTGGACTGGTGGACTGGTGGTGGACTGGTGGTGGACTGGTGGTGGACTGGTGGTGGACTGGTGGTGGACTGGTGGACTGGTGGACTGGTGGTGGACCTCGTGGTGGACTGGTGGTGGACTGGTGGTGGACTGGTGGTGGACTGGTGGTGGACTGGTGGTGGACTGGTGGTGGACTGGTGGTGGACTGGTGGTGGACTGGTGGTGGACTGGTGGTGGACTGGTGGTGGACTGGTGGTGGACTGGTGGTGGACTGGTGATGGACTGGTGGTGGACTGGTGGTGGACTGGTGGTGGACTTGTGGTGGACTCGTGGTGGACTTGTGGACTGATGGTGGACCCGAGGTGGACTGGTGGTGGACCCGAGGTGGACTGGTGGTGGACTTGTGGTGGACTGGTGGTGGACCCGAGGTGGACTGGTGGTGGACTGGTGATGGACTGGTGGTGGACTGGTGGTGGACTGGTGGTGGACTGGTGGTGTATTCGTGGTGTATTCGTGATGGAGTAGTGGCCGGTGCCGGCAACCTAGTCGAGTTCACGTGACTTCGCCACGACCGACACGCATCGCAGAATGTTCTGGACCGCTCGCAGGCTGACCACTGCCTGGCGTGCTGTGGATGGCCAACTTTGTCCGGTGAATCGTTGATGTGAGCTGGTGTCCATCGCGTGGGTTCCGTCAGCGGGACCCGCACAGCGGTCAAATGCCATCAATTCATTAACTAGTGTGGCCAAGTAACAGCAGAAATGATGAACAAAAGAAGGCAATAAATAATGCGGGCTAGGAGATGTAAACACATACGGTGGAAATGCTAGACACGACGTTGATAAGAGATATTGGGGAGATACAGAGAGAGAGAGAGAGAGAGAGAGAGAGAGAGAGAGAGAGAGAGAGAGAGAGAGAGAGAGAGAGAGAGAGAGAGAGAGAGAGAGAGAGAGAGAGAGATTTTCCAGCTGTCATCTCTCCCCTTTTCTCTCTATCTCTCTCTCCCTCTCTCTCTCTCTCTCTCTCTCTCTCTGTATTTCTATCTCAACAGTCAAATAATTTTAGATTGAACGAATTCCCGAGAAAGAGAGAAATGCAAATGATCAAAATGAACATTATAAAAGTGAAGTTTAATTTTGTCACCACTATCATCTCCCAAACTTTGCAATGGATACTCGGATCAACTAATCCATTCACAATATAGTTAAATGTAAGACAACAATCCATTGTTGTGGTGGGAACAACTAGAGCGTAGTAACAGAGTAGTCCAGCTTAGCGGTTTGCCCGCGGTACATATCATAGGCCCACAGCACTAGGTGCCATGGTGCCACAGCATGTACACAGTAGATCAGACCACCAGCGTGTGTCAGTAGCACAGACCCGCAACAGGTACACAGTAGGTCAGACCAGCAGCGTGTGACAGTAGCACAGACCCGCAACAGGTCACAGTAGGTCAGACCAGCAGCGTGTGACAGTAGCACAGACCCACAACAGGTACACAGTAGGTCGACCACCAGCGTGTGACAGTAGCACGACCCGCAACAGGTACACAGTAGATCAGACCACCAGCGTGTGACAGTAGCACAGACCCGCAACAGGTACACAGTAGGTCAGACCAGCAGCGTGTGACAGTAGCACAGACCCGCAACAGGTACATAGTAGGTCAGACCAGCAGAGTGTGACAGTAGCACAGACCCACAACAGGTACACAGTAGGTCGACCGCAGCGTGTGACAGTAGCACAGACCCGCAACAGGTACATAGTAGGTCAGACCAGCAGAGTGTGACAGTAGCACAGACCCACAACAGGTACACAGTAGGTCAGACCAGCAGAGTGTGACAGTAGCACAGACCCACAACAGGTACACAGTAGGTCAGACCAGCAGCGTGTGACAGTAGCACAGACCCCAACAGGTCACGTAGGTCGACCTGCGCGTGTGACAGTAGCACAGACCCACAACAGGTACCGTGGTGACCTGGTGTGACAGTAGCACAGACCCGCAACAGGTTCATAGTAGGTCAGACCAGCAGAGTGTGACAGTAGCACAGACCCACAACAGGTACACAGTAGGTCTGACCAGCAGAGTGTGACAGTAGCACAGGCGCACAACAGGTACACAGTATGACAGACTACCAACGTGTGCATGATAGCATAAGCTCACAGCACGTGCACAGCAGCATATGCAAACATCAAGTATATCCATAAATATTGGGTTGGTGCAGGTTGTTCTGTCGGGCATGCAACGGCGCCGACCGCTCCATGGGGTGGGTGGTGCGGTGGTGGTGGCGGGTGCTGATGTATGGGACAGGCGGTGGCTGCTGCCCTGTGGGGCAGGCGATCGCTGCTGATCTATGGGGCAGGCGCGGCGGTGGCGGCGGCCTCTCTGTGGCGCAGGCGGTGGCGGCAGCCTCTCTGTGGGGCAGGCGCGGCGGTGGCTCGTTCTCTGTGGGGCAGGCGGCGGCAGCCTCTCTGTGGGGAAGGCGGCGGCAGCCTCTCTGTGGGGCAGGCGGCGGCGGCAGCCTCTCTGAGCGCGGCTCTCTGTGGGGCAGGCGGCGGCAGCCTCTCTGTGGGGCAGGCGGCGGCGGCAGCCTCTCTGTGGGCAGGCGGCGGTGGCGGCAGCCTCTCTGTGGGCAGGCGGCGCGTGATGGCGGCAGCCTCTCTGTGGGGCAGGCGGTGGCGGCAGCCTCTCTGTGGGGCAGGCGGCGGCAGCCTCTCTGTGGGGCAGGCGGCGGCGGCAGCCTCTCTGTGGGGAAGGCGGCGGCAGCCTCTCTGTGAGGAAGGCGGCGGCAGCCTCTCTGTGGGGCAGGCGGTGGCGGCAGCCTCTCTGTGGGGCAGGCGGTGGCGGCAGCCTCTCTGTGGGGCAGGCGGCGGCAGCCTCTCTGTGAGGCAGGCGGCGGCGGCAGCCTCTCTGTGGGGCAGGCGGTGGCGGCAGCCTCTCTGTGGGGCAGGCGGTGGCGGCAGCCTCTCTGTGGGGCAGGCGGCGGCGGCAGCCTCTCTGTGAGGAAGGCGGCGGCAGCCTCTCTGTGAGGAAGGCGGCGGCAACCTCTCTGCGGGGAAGGCGGTGGCGGCAGCCTCTCTGCGGGGCAGGCGGTGGCGGCAGCCTCTCTGCGGGGAAGGCGGTGGCGGCAGCCTCTCTGCGGGGAAGGCGGTGGCGGCAGCCTCTCTGTGGGAGGAGGCGGCGGCAGCCTCTCTGTGGGGCAGGGCGGCGGCAGCCTCTCTGTGGGGCAGGCGGTGGCGGCAGCCTCTCTGTGGGGCAGGCGGCGGCAGCCTCTCTGTGGGGCAGGCGGTGAGGCAGGGCGGCGGCAGCCTCTCTGTGGGGCAGGCGGCGGCAGCCTCTCTGTGGGGCAGGCGGCGGCGGCGGCTTCTCTGAGGGACAGGCGGCGGCGGCAGCCTCTCTGTGGGGCAGTCGGCGGCTTCTCTGTGAGGCAGGCGGTGGCGGCGGCTTCCCTGTGGGGCAGGCGGTGGCGGCAGCCTCTCTGTGAGGAAGGCGGCGGCAGCCTCTCTGTGGGGCAGACTGCGGCGGCGGCGGCGGCGGCGGCGGCGCTCTCTGAGGTGGCGCCGCGCCGGTAGCCGGGCCGCAGGAGGAGGCCGGCCGTCTGCGGCGGCGCCAGTGTCGGCCCGGCGCCCGTCACGGCGACAGGTGGCTGCCGCGTCAGTGCCGCCCCCGTGCCCGCCTCTGCGACCCGCCGCCGCCGGCGACGACGTTGGTCGGTGTGACGCCGGCCGTGCCAGTGGGGCAGCAGCCTGTCCAGGTCGACACGGTGTGGACGGGCGTACAGTGGGTGTGTCGGCTCATGCGCGCCAGCTCTGTCACCAGCTCGCCACTGCTGAGGCTGGACGGTCGGGGATCTGTGCGGCTGTCTCGTCAGCAGAAGCTCCTTTGAAGGAATCCCAGTCGCCGTGCACCATAAGTGTGATTAGCAGAACAGGTCTGCTGGTCTGGTCAGACGAATGAGGTGTGCGGTTCCCCTGTGCACGTGAGCCGCACGTGACGTGACGTGACGGTGGCCTCTCGGTGACGCGACGAGTAGCTGCGGTGCGCAGGTGTCCAGGAAAAGTCGCCGTCGTCTGATTCACGGCAGGTTCGAAGCTGCGGTGACGCTCTTCGGCGACATTCTCGGAGCTGCGGTGACGTGATCGACAGTTTCGGAGCTGCGAAGTGCTGTGCGTCGGTTTCATAGCCGTTGGAGTCGCCGCTCTCCTGCGCATTGGTCGGCGGAGGAGAAGGTGCCAGCGCTGCTCCACCGTCAGCACCACAGCCGAAGGTGGGCCGTGCCTATGTTGTCCCTGGCATTTCACCACAATCGGAGCTTTACAGGTGCAGCTTGTCTGGATTACCTCGTTAGCATTCCTGGACATTTTTGGTTAGCTGGCTGTTTTTTCCTCTCGAAAGATATTGGAGCAAATATTGAGGGTATCACTTGCATGCTCTCTATTTCGTCGGCTTCATAATTTTGTTTGTGTCCCGTGAGAACCAATCTCCTTGATATATCAGGAAATCAGCATGCCATATCCCGTCCCCATTGCTATTCGAACAAGTGTCTCAACCGCTTAACACCGCATCATTGACATACGTGCATGCTTGTATGTTTGTATGTGTATGCTCTCATTCATGACTCTGACTCTACTCTTCAGTACTGATTAGCTCCATTCAAGTGGACTCCCGTGAGCCTGCGAATTGGTGCCAACAACTGTCTAACCGTCTCATAAACGGCGCGTCCTGTGGACACCCCTCGCTGCGTCATTGTCACCCGGGGACGGCCGAGATCCGTATCGGGTGACTGAGGACTAAAACGACGCGTTAACGACATTCCGCGTGGCAGAGTCACACGGACGCGGAGATCTGTGCCAGCTCGGCGTGCCTCGGACATCGCACGGCAAAAAGACGTAAAAACAAGCCATAACTCATGGTAGAAGCGTCAGAGCCGGAAAATTTGTCCAGTTGTCGGAGTCGCTGAGGGTGTTGACTGCGATGGTCATACAGCGAGCGTGAAAAGTCGCACCGCAGGTTCGATTATTGCCCCAAGTGTTCACGAGACAACTTTGAATGTCTGTTTTGAATGCAAAAATTCAAACAACGTATTCTGATGGTACTATAGAGCACTTAAATAATGCAACTGCAAATGAATAATGCAGCTTAACAAGCGCTCAAACTGGGTGGGATTAAATTACCCCGAGGTTGTTCTAAAATAGCGAGAAAACGATCATGCATATCACCGGAAAGAACAAACTTATAGGAAATTGATCATCCTATCCTTTGGTTTACATTTTTATGTGATTAAAAATCACTGCTAGGCAACATGTAATTCATGGTTCTGAGAGGTGCAGATTTACGAATTACTATAAAGATCCTACTCAAATTCATAAATATTTACACAGTAGATCTGATGACCTCTATTGCATACTCCAGATATCCTTACGTCAAGTCACACGCACTTACTTGGCCACTCCAAACTCACTAACCTCAGTTAACTTCGAGCAACCTTTGGACCTTTCGTGTGTGTTTGGATCACTTCGTGGTATTTTTGGTGCTCAATTCAAGCTCAGCGTCGAAGTTAAACCAAGCGCACTCAGAATGTTTTTAACTTGGCGATTGTCAATATGCCCAAGATGCAGTAACCATGTTGACCTGGCCTGATCCGTGATAAGTGCATTAAAGCGCATCGTTTGGCCGTCAGTCTAATTATGATAGAGTACCCGCTTAGGAGGGCTTAGCCAGACATAGAGCAACCATTCGCTTTCCGATTTTTTGTTTAATGTTCCAACCAATTCACAGTTTGACTTTTGACCTGAAATGGGAAGCCACCGGATGACCAAGCTTACAAATATGAATACCATTGTAAGAACTCGTCGGACGCAAAACGTTTGTTTTCCCCTCATTTTCCTGGGACGTCCGGTTCACGACCAGGTAGATGGGAGTGGTCGAGCTGACATCCCCCAGACTATGTTGCAATCGACCATCCACTCGAGCGCATATTTAGGCAAGGTAGTTGTAATATGTGGATGAGCAAATTTTAGCACGCACTTTATTCACTTCAAACTTCAACACATTTTCGGATATGGCATGCAAAACACACGTAGTCAATTTGAAATTACCTGTTCGGGTATTTGTTGAGTTTTCATCAAACACCTGTGTGTTTTCGGAGACGAGTAGTCTAGGGGTAGACCGCTCGTCTCGCAATCGAAAGGTTTTGGGTTCGAGTCTTACCTGTCACTACTCGCCCGCGACCAGTCGGCGTGAAAGATTGGCGACGCTGCATGACTCAACAGTCGATGTGTCGTAAAACCAATAACTAACCAACCAACCAACCTGCTTGTTTTGCGGATGCTTTGTGCTAACCCTCGTCGTCCCAGGAGGTTAATACCACCCAAACGGCTCTGTCAAATTGCTGCAGAGCGGTATACAGAGGACTGGCCCCGGTTAGCGCTACCGGTCGCACGTGCACACTTCGCCGATCTTTTTGTTTCACACCACGTTCAGATAATGTAAGATCATTTAACTATGCAGTCTTTTATTCAATACTTTTGGTGCAGGAGCCATTGTTCTTGCACGTTGCATTCAAGCCAATGTGCCCAGATGAATGGATTTCGTGTTTTAGAAACTTTCAGATCATTTGTGCTCTCCGGTGGTCTTCCAAAAGTCAAAGCCTGCCATCGGCTTCGTTGGACCTCGGATAACATTTTGCTCCAACATGCATCTTAGGTTATTTTATGCCCCGAAGTATAGTGCAACGAGCATGCTTTGCAACAGTGCACTACAAAGTAGTGATTTGTAGTCAGTGTATGTTACGTTTTGTTCGAACTTCGGGTGTTTCTCCCCATTTTCCTCAACAATCATTTAGGTTACAGCACCAGACGAAATTGTGATGCATCTCTTCGAGTTCGAGCTACATTCTGGTGCTTACATGATGGCTGCACGCTAGATGGTACCACTTACCAGTGGTATCTCCTCAGATCACCACAGCCAACACATGACACCAATGGTATCTCCTCAGATCATGACAGCCGAATGCTTGTTGCGCATCTGTATTGACCACAAATCTAGCCTTTCTTTGTAAATATCTCTGAGTTATACGCAGACTACTGTCCATAACAGCCACCGCACGTGGAGGGCGTGCAGTGGCTGTTATGTATCGCGAAATACATGGCTATTTATATTGTGAAATAAATAAATGAATGAATAATGGTTTCGCTAAGCGTTTCGGCTGGCGTTCCCCTCATGCACCCGACGTCTGTGACAGAGTTCTACCCCTTCCCTGCCCTGGGAGGGCAACAGCTGCCCAAGGGTATGCAAGTTGAATACCGTTGGAATTAGATCGTGGCTCGCAACGCGCTGGATTTGTCGCACGACGTCATCTCAGTTAGAAGGGAAGTGGTGACAACGATGATAGCCCTCTGATGTAATGGTTGGTGAGGTACCCCCGGTAGGTGAAGCATGCATGAGCCAAACTACGCACAAGTTACCACAGTAGCACGCATACGAACTGTGCGTGCCATTTTCTCGGCATCGTACTTATTTGCTGCCTGAATCAGCTCAAAGCTTAAGCGCACGTCGCTCAGTGAAAAATTAATACCGATTGGGGCATTGCTTGGCACGGCGAATTTAGTAAACCGACATACTTATCACTGAAAGTAAATATTACCGCAACAAACGCCTGTGACCAATGATACCTCTTCAGATCACGGCATCTGTGACCAACGGTACATCCTCAGAGCATGACAGCCAACACCTACCAGTGGTATTTCCTTAGATCACGACAGCCAACACCTGTGACCAATGGTATCTCCTCAAAGCATGACAGCCAACACCTACCAGTGGTATTTCCCCAGATCACGACAGCCAACACCTGTGACCAATGGTATTTCCTCAGATCATGACAGCCAACACCTGAGATCAGTGATGTCTCCCCAGGTCAGGACAGCCAACAGCCACAAACTGGGCAGATGGGCCCGGCCAGGACCGCGACTTTTGGCCATCGCATTGTTGTTGCATGATTTATCGGTGCATCATGACAGCGATACCATCTCCCGAGTAAATGCATCATGCAACAACTTTCTACACTGTCAATCACGGCATATGTGAAAGTCAGGAAGCCGTCGCGGCGGCTGAATGCTCCCGACAATCGCCGGATGGAATGAGGGCACCGGGACATGCACATGGCGGAAAAAGTGCACCGGCTATCCCCACCGGTGCACAGTGCATGCGCCGCACGTGGTGGAATTCTCAGTACCTGTGAGTATGCAATGTACCCCACTACAGTTCCCAGAACGGCCTGTATGACCTGCATTACTTGTAAACCGGATAGATGTTCGCCTTTAGCATTCGAAAATGCGTTTTCTACTATCTAAACAAAGAAGCGATCTCCTCGGGCATCGAGGCCAGCATTATCTAGACACGATGCCTAGTGGTGTAGCTGAAGCAAACGGATATTGGTGAGTAGGTTTTCAGGTCTGAAACCCGGGCGCGCTGGAACAAATGTTCACGTAAACGACTAAATCGCGTTCGCTTTGCTCGTTATCTGGGGTCCGATCCAGTCAGGATTAGATGAGGAACTTCATTGGGGATAGCTAATGGATTTTGGTGGCCCAGGAAATCCACTGTCAGGGTGAACCTAAGCACTCGCCTCTAGCATACCACGGTTAAGCTCCACTGCGGAGTGACTCCACTAACACTGCGGCTCTCCGTTGGCCTACGACATCCTCCGGTAATTTTGCGTGTAGTTTGTTGGCCTGGCCAGTTCCTTCTCAAGAGCCTGATGGACGTCCTGCACCGACTTGGTGAGCGGGAGATGTTGGGACTCGTCACCACCCTCTGCGCGTGGCGACCGCCACCGTCTTCATTTGACACCTGACGACCATCACAGTCCTTATCTGATGACCTCATCACCGGTGCCGGCGCCACCTGACGCCCGACTCCGTCCCCTCGTGATGACGTCACACAGTGACCATGACACACCAACCGACTGACACCGTCCCAGCTGATAATCTGATGGTACACACTGTCCTCAGCTGATGATCTGATAGTCCACACCGTCCCCAGCTGATGATCTGATGGTCCCATGACTGAGCTATGATCTGATGGTACACACCGTCCTCAGCTGATGATCTGATGGTAGCTGATGATCTGATGGTACACACTGTCCCCAGCTGATGATCTGATAGTCCACACTGTCCCCAGCTGATGATCTGATGGTACACACTGTCCCCAGCTGATGATCTGATAGTCCACACCGTCCTCAGCTGATGATCTGATGGTCCACACTGTCCCCAGCTGATGATCTGATAGTCCACACCGTCCTCAGCTGATGATCTGATGGTCCACACCGTCCTCAGCTGATGATCTGATGGTACACACTGTCCCCAGCTGATGATCTGATGGTACACACTGTCCAGCTATGATCTTATGGTCACCCGTCCCCACTGATGATCTGATGGTCAACCTCAGTGATGATCTGATGGTCACACCGTCCAGCTGATGATCTGATGGTACACACTGTCCCAGCTATGATCTGATGGTACACACTGTCCCCAGCTGATGATCTGATGGTCCACACCGTCCCCAGCTGATGATCTGATAGTCCACACTGTCCTCAGCCGATGACCTTGGTCCACACCGTCCTCGTCTGACCTCAGGTGACTTTCTCACCCGGGGCGACCTTCGCCGTCCACTCTACTTCTCAACTCTTCCACCTGACCGTCCGACGCCCTGTCAGACTTCGCCAGACTGCGTCAGACTATGACGGACTAACGCGACGCACAGCTGGCGGTCTGACCGGCCGGGCCGCGGGCCGGCGGCGTCGACATTAAGTCCGCCGTCGGCGGGCCTGTTGCGCGGCTGAATTATTCGCCGTACGCCGGCGCCCGGGACGGCACGGACCGGCCGGCCGGCGCCCGCCAGTGTTTACCGAGCCCGGCGGGCGGCCGGCACTCGGTCGGCACCCGGAGCGCCGGGACGCGCCGGGACGCTGACGTCCGTGTCTGCTGACGTCAGTCCTGCTACGTCTGGACGCCGTGTCGCGCTACGTTCTGCTGACGTCAGTCTGGGTCTGCTGACGTCAGTCTGGACTGCCGTGTGCCGTCGCTGCGTCCGTGTCTGCTGCGTCATCTTGGGTCTGCTGACGTCAGTCTGGGACGTGCCGGTGTGTCGGTCCGCTGTCGTTCGTGTCTGCTGACGTCAGTCTGGGTCTGCTGACGTCAGTCTAGGACGTGCCGGTGTGTCGGTCCGCTGACGTCCGTGTCTGCTGACGTCAGTCTGGGTCTGCTGACGTCAGTCTAGGACGTGCCGATGTGCCGGTCCGCTAGCGTTCGTGTCTGCTGACGTCAGTCTGGGTCTGTTGACGTCCGTCTGGGTCTCCTGACGTCAGTCCGGGACGTGCCGGTGTGTCGGTCCGCTGACGTCCGTGTCTGCTGACGTCAGTCTAGGACGTGCCGATGTGTCGGTCCGCTGACGTCAGTATATGTCCGCTGACGTCAGCCTGGGTCTGTTGACGTCAGTATGGGTCTGCTGACGTCAGTCCGGGACGTGCCGGTGTCAGTCTGTGTCTGGTGACGTCAGTCTGGGTCTGCTGACGTCAGTCAGGGACGTGCCGGTGTCAGTCTGTGTCCGCTGACGTCAGTCTGGGTCTGCTGACGTCAGTCCGGGACGTGCCGGTCTGGTGGCGTCCGACCCGTGTTTCGTGTCTCGAACGTCCAGACGCCAGTCGGGTCGTCAGAGACAGCCTGACTGAGCGAGACTCTGTCAGAGCTGTCTCCCGCGCGGGAGCGAGACTCTCAAGCTGTCGCACCTGCAGTTTCCGGTCTTCGCCGGTAATTTACATCTTAAACATAGTGCGCCGTCTCACTGGGTGACCGCTGACTACAGGCTTAATTTGTAAGGCAAGGGGAATCCAGTGGAGCAATCCCACGAGACAGCCGGTGTAGGCACTCGAGGACCAGAATGTTCAGTGCGGAATGTGAGGTTCAATACATGGAAGGAAATAGGTCGGCGCTATAAACATAAATGATGCCTTCGTCTAACATGGGCGATATACCAAAATTTGTCAGAGCGAATGCTGCGCATGTTGCATCTTGTACTCGGTTTTCGGAGCTTCTTTCCGTTCTAAGCCCCCGAACGGACGAACAATCCGATTGTAGGTAGTCTCATTAAGTATGTCTCATTAGGGACCGATTTCTGTCGCTTACATTATAGGTAAGTAGGCAATCCGACAACCAGCCCGCGGCCCGTTCCTGAGCTCTGAAGCCGTCGGAGCGGTAAACCGCTGCTCTGGTCCCCTGTAACCTGCTGGTCCCCTGTAACCTGCTGGTCCCCTGCAACCTGCTGGTCCCCTGTAACCTGCTGGTCCCCTGCAACCTGCTGGTCCCCTGTGACCTGCTGGTCCCCTGCAACCTGCTGGTCCCCTGCAACCTGCTGGTCCCCTGTAACCTGCTGGTCCCCTGCAACCTGCTGGTCCCCTGCAACCTGCTGGTCCCCTGCAACCTGCTGGTCCCCTGCAACCTGCTGGTCCCCTGCAACCTGCTGGTCCCCTGTAACCTGCTGGTCCCCTGTAAACTGCTGGTCCCATGTAACCTGCTGGTCCCCTGTAACCTGCTGGTCCCCTGTGATCTGCTGGTCCCCTGCAACCTGCTGGTCCCCTGTGACCTGCTGGTCCCCTGTGACCTGCTGGTCCCCTGTGACCTGCTGGTCCCCTGCAACCTGCTGGTCCCCTGTAACCTGCTGGTCCCCTGTGATCTGCTGGTCCCCTGGGACCTGCTGGTCCCCTGTAACCTGATGGTCCCCTTGTGACCTGCTGGTCCCGAGACTGTCCCGCGTCCATTGCTGGGCTCTGAAGCCGCCGGCGTTGACCACTGCTCTGGTCCCCTGTAACCTGCTGGTCCCCTGTAAACTGCTGGTCCCATGTAACCTGCTGGTCCCCTGTAAACTGCTGGTCCCCTGTAAACTGCTGGTCCCCTGTAACCTGCTGGTCCCGTGGGACCTGCTGGTCCCCTGTAACCTGCTGGTCCCCTGGGACCTGCTGGTCCCCTGTAACCTGCTGGTCCCGTGGAACCTGCTGGTCCTCCTTGTGACCTGCTGGTCCGCTGAGACCTGCTGGTCCGCCGAGACCGGCCGGTGGTCCGTTCCTGGACTCTGAAGTAGCGTTAAAATAATGGTTTGTTGTTAGGTGTGAGATGTCGAAACGAGAACAGTAGGATGTCGAAATTTGCCATGGGATTAGTGTCATTTAAATTCCCCTTTGATGTCCTTGAGACTCAAATTTTAGCTAATGGCATACTTATGACTGTATCTTATGTCCTCATCCCATCATTTCTTTTCAGACTTATGATCTAGGAAGAGCTATGTTCTGGATAGCAATAAAAATATATATGCTATAAACTGAAATTGTATACCATATCGCATTATAGTTAGACCCTTTACCTAAAATTGGGTTACGGAATGTTCATGTATCACAATCCTTTATCGAGAACACGAACATGCTACTTATGAACGAGATACTGTTAAGAAAGGAGATACGAAGACTTCATAAGCACGCATCACGAAGCAGGATGTCGATAATTTTTGGAGAAGGATGTCGATTGAGTGTTCAGAAAGTGGTGTATTCCGCCCTATTTTACAAATAATTTGTCACTGCTCTGAAGCCGCCAGAGCGGTGGATCACTGCTCGGTCCCCAGTGACCTGCTGGTCCGCTGAGACTGACCCGTGGTCCGTTCCTGGACTCTGAAGCCGCCGGAGCGGTTGACCACTGCTCTGGTCCCCTGTGACCTGCTGGTCCCCTGTAACCTGCTGGTCCCCTGTGCTGCTGGTCCCTGTACCTGTGGTCCTGTGACCTGCTGGTCCCCTGTACCTGCTGGTTGTGACCTGTGGTCCTGTTCTCACCGCTGCCCGTACTGGTCCCTGTGACCTGTGCCTTTACCTGCTGGTCCCTGTGACCTGCTGGTCCCCTGTGACCTGCTGGTCCCCTGTGACCTGCTGGTTCCCTGTAACCTGATGGTCCCCTGTGACCTGCTGGTCCCCTGTGACCTGCTGGTCCCCTGTAACCTGCTGGTCCCCTGTGACCTGCTGGTCCCCTGTGACCTGCTGGTCCCCTGTGACCTGCTGTCCCTCTGGCCCTGTGACCTGCTGGTCCCCTGTGACCTGCTGGTCCCCTGTGACCTGCTGGTCCCCTGTAACCTGCTGGTCCCCTGTGACCTGCTGGTCCCCTGTGACCTGCTGGTCCCCTGTGACCTGCTGGTCCCCTGTGACCTGCTGGTCCCCTGTGACCTGCTGGTCCACTGAGACCCGCCCGCAGTCCGTTGCTGGGCTCTGAAGCCGCCGGAGCGGTTGACCACTGCTCTGGTCCCCTGTGACCTGCTGGTCTCCTGTAACCTGATGGTTCTCTATGACCTGCTGGTTCTCTGTGACCTGCTGGTTCGCTGAGACCCGCCCGCGGTCCGTTGCTGGGCTCTGAAGCCGCCGGACCACCCGGACACCGTCACGGCGAGCCGGAGCAACGTTCGGCGAGCCTGAGCGGGTTCACGGGGTATGCCGTGCAGCCGGACTGATAAGCTATGCACCTGTCTGGTAGCAGGCGGCGGGTGTAGCAAGCTCGTGCCTCGGCTACTCCGACTCGCTGCTAGGCTGGAATTGCACGTCGCGTGCCTCGGCCACCCCGACTGGCAACTAGGCAGGGGAACTGCAGGTCGCGTGCCTCGGCTACTCCGACTGCCAATCCCGCGGCCCACCGGCGAAACAGTGTGGGCGGCGCCATTAGCCGTGAATGTGCATAAAGTGTGTCGTGAACCAACCAATAAACAAACAAACAAGGCTACTCCGACTGGCTGCTAGGCTGGAATTGCAGGTCACGTGCCTCGGCTACCCCGACTGGCAGCTACTGCAGCAGTGAGGTGCCCACGTACTGGGACTGTCCCAGAGGTACTGGGACTGTCCCAGAGGTACTGGGACTGTCCCACGACACGAGGCTGGAAGTGCAGGTCCCACGCGGCCAGGCGTCCAGCTCATGGCGGCCAACCAAGGAAAATGTCGGCCGCGTTCTCCTGCACCGAACAGGTTTTTCGTTCCGATTGAGTTGCTTGCGAAGCTTTCGTGGAAATACTTTGATGGAGACTGCCCTGTGAGTCCTCGTTATGACAACGAAATATCTTGCGAGCATTACCAGACCCAATTGACTTCTAGGGAGGGGAGCGCAAATTGTAATCATGGATTGAACTGATTATTTTGCGTTGGAGCTTCTCTGACTCCGGCAACAATGGAAACATTTTCGTGCCGATCTTACTTGATTAGTGTACGTTTTATGCTCGTCGCTTTACCCCCGCCTCAGATTTTCTATGTGATTGCAGATGCATGCATAACACAGGGACAGAATAGAGTATTTTCAATAGTTCAATGCATTTGGTCTGCACATTTGGATACAAGTCCAGGTAATCATTAAAGGACTGATCACTCCTAACGTAATCTCGACACAAAAAAGCCAGCGCAAGGACGGACTAGGCGTAATCCCGACACACATATTGAGACATGTTGCAACATACAAGCTGAAAAACCGCAGCCGATGTGGCCCCAATCCACCTAAGATCAGCAAATATGGCGACCGCAGTTTATCCCGAGCAGTTTGTCGACCTTGCGTCAAGGCCGCTGGTGCGCCGAGCGGAAAAAGTTGAGAAACCCAACTTTGTCCGCTCGGAAATCGCCACCGTTTCGCAGGACTCGGCAGACAGCTGACGCAAGACCGACGCAATGGCAGAATGACAATGGCAGAACGCAAAGACTCATTGGGCCCCATGCTAACTGTCCGCTAGCATTGCGTCGATTCCGACAGTGCGTTGAGATTATGCTAGGTGTGAACAAGCCTTAACTGGGACACGTCGAAATGAGTAATTTTCCAAAATCTCCTAAGCAACGTCGTCCCAAGTAATTGCAACAGATAGACACCACACAGATACTGGCCTTTCATGAAGACAAACAGACTTCAACAAGCAAACAAAGCAAACAAACAACTTTAATTAAGGTGAAGTTTATGGACCCGATGTCCGATCAATTTCTATGTTTCTTTCTCTCGCTATATCAGAAAATTCGATTTGAGGGTAATTTTAACCCGGGAATTATAGCGAGCATGCAATCAACATTAGTGGTTCATTTACGTATCAGAGGTCAATGACAAGGTTGTTAGGAGGAACGGTTATATGCATGATCAAGTTACTCTTATCTTCTACATAAGGTCATCTTATGCAGAATGTTGCTGTTCCTCGCCAAGTGATAACTAAATTGAACTTCAGCGCCATCCATGTCTTGTGACGTAGCATTTGATGGTCAACGAATGACCTGAGATGGTCTGGCCTCAGGTGACCTTCACATACTTGACCTGATTTGACTTGTCTTTGAAACTTATTTTCCGAGCGGTGTACGTAAGATCCGTGCTGGCGTCGGTGACCGCCACCGCGTGACCTTGACCGTCCTGACCCGCCCGGCGGCCGCGCTGTGTACCGGCCGCTGATTGGTCCTCGTACGTGACGTGTCCGGACCTGGCCGCCGCGCTGCTCCGTCAGGGGATTCGTGACGAGACTATAATGCGGTGAAGCGCAAGGTCATACAATCTCGGTGAAGCGGGTGACGTAGGACGGGTCGTTTGACTGCCGCAGCCGCCACAGTGTACACCTGGGAGAAGGCTGAAGAAGTTGGTTTGGCGCTTGATGCATTCCCCAGCGTGACCCAGGGTCCGGCCACGATGTCAGAAGCTGCACAGTTTACATAGATGCTTCAGTGCCAAATTCGTTTTTATTGGAGCACATTTTGATACTTCAAAAGCGACATTGCCGAGATATTCTACTTTGAACTTACCTGACCTGAACTTAGGATTTTCGGATGGCAATCATATACAAACATTTTGTTTGGATGGTTATGTTGAATGAAACCGAGACAGGTATATAAGAATATGTAGTCTATATATACATAAATATATCTGCATATTATATATATATATATGTATATATACACCATTTTTACTGTAAATTGTCTTTCAGGGACTTTTAAGCATTCCGATCATCCAGGGTCATTGGCCTAAGATCAGTTCGGATAACCCTGTTCAATTTCCGGAGCACTCTGTCGCGATTTTTTGGTGTTCCAGGAAAATTTATCAGCCATTTATACTCTAGAAAATTGTCAGATGGGCATTTTTAGCAATATATGACATAAGCGTAAGCAAATGAGTTCTCTTTCTTATAAGACAGTAGGTGACCTTGACCATTATTTTTCATGATGAGCCCTTACTGGGTGCCTAGTGGAATCAATGTGCTTAGCTTTATCTCAATCACGTTCGAATCAATTGTTCCTGGGTTTCATCATATGCTACCGTGGTCTCGATTGATTTTGACCTGACTTTTGCTCAACGTGCTACTAGCCTTTGCTAACGGAAACATGACGACGAAGCTTCGTTCAAATCGTATGAAAAATGTGATACTGGGACGGTCAGGCGTTGATGACGTCAATTGTCCATCTGGCATAGTATGACCTCTACCCAAGATATATATTGGTGTACAGCTAGCACCTGTGAGGGGTAGCCAGTTGACTGAGTTTCGTTGAAGTAGGATGCAAATTATGTCGCTGGGAAGGTACGACGTGATTTGTTCTTGACTCCATGTGTCCTTGACATTTGGTAACCTTGATCTCGTTTTTTTTGTATCGTGTCACTGGATCGTGGTACCGGGAGCTCACTGGCCAATTTTCATTTTTGATTCCTCGGCGCCTGGATTTTTGTCTTTCCGGTCTTGCCTGGAGCACTTTGTGACCACTGCGTGAGACTGGCGGGAACCCGTGTGACGCAATGCCGCGCCGTCGCCGTGGACCCGTCGCTCGGGGGCTGACCTCGTGTGACCTCGTGTGCCGCCGCCACAATGAAGCCGTCCATTTAGCCCTAATGGATTGGCGGCACAGAGCGACGACCGACGTTTAATCATGCACTTTGTGCGGCTGCGGTGCCCCGTTCGGAAGTGTGCAATTACTGGCACTGGACGTATGGACCTGATTACCGGACTGGACAGCGCGCAGCGGTCGCCTTCTGTGCTCACCACCTTGACGGGCCGACGTCACTGCTACAGCAGATGAGGCTCCCAGGTCGCACGCAAGTGGCTCTGCTTGGCAGACACAGTGTTGAACACGAGATGAACTTGCGACAGAAAGCATCCCCAGTTGATAATTAAGCGCAATGATGACGTTCAGGGTCAACAGAAATCTTCGTTTGCGTTGATAAAGGGTGATATCGGAGTGCTGCCACCAGCATGTGTTGCCGGGGCATTGTCGCACACTGCGTAAGTGGAGCGATACAATATCCTGTGTGGTCATGTTCGGATCTATCTGGTCCGCAGACCAGTCGTTAGTCGTGTGGTCATGCTCGGATATATCTGGTCCGCAGACCAGTCGTTAGTCGTGTGGTCATGCTCGGATATATCTGGTCCGCAGACCAGTCGTTAGTCGTGTGGTCATGCTCGGATATATCTGGTCCGCAGACCAGTCGTTAGTCGTGTGACCATGTACGGATCTATCTGGTCCGCAGACCAGTCGTTAGCAGAGAGAAGGGCTTGTGTGTGCTATCTAGCGTGTCACACCACCAGCAGCCTTCCCACGGCACCACATCGGCGTCTGTATCGTGTCCCGCGACCACCCCAGGCGGCGCTCACCATGCGACCGGCCTCGCGTGCGTCCCACGTGTGCTCCTGACCAGTGGCCACCACATTCCGGGCAGCGGGACGTCATGAGAGCGAAGGGACAGATCATTATGCGAACGAGGGGACATAGATTCGTGAGGACGGGGGGATATATCATCATGAAGATGAGGGGACAGATCATCGTGAAAACGAGGGGACCTGTCATCATGAGGATGACGGAGCATATGATCATGAGGTCGAGGAGACAGATCAGCATGAGGACGTGGGACAGGTCATAATGACGAGGGAACAGGCCATCATGAGGGCGAGGGAACAGATCAGCATCAGAACAAGGGGACAGATCGTCATGCGGAAAGGAGGACAGGTCGTCATAAATATTGACTACGTATGCATGGTTGGAGTTATATTAATGCCGATATCATATACTCACGAGCTTTGCAATAATTCCCAGTAATCTTTTAACCATTACCGCTGAGGGGGACGAGTAGTCTAGTTGTAAGTTGCCCGTCTCACAATCGAAAGATTGTGGGTTCGAGCCTCACCTGTCGCTACTCTTCGCCCGCAACCAATCGGCGTGAGAGATTGGCGAAGCTACATGACCCAGCGGTCGACGTGTCGTAAAACCAATAACCACCACCAATAACCACCAACTATGACCACTGAAATTTCAAATATCAGCTTGTCGGGATATTTTCCACGAAGGCTCATGGAAGTTTGCCTACTGGGTCATGAACCTCGATAGAACTGGTTTCCAGCCTACACACACACACACTAATGTTCACATTGTGCGTACGCGTCCGGCAAAGCATAACTTAAGATCGCTTAACACAGCTAGACTCAGACTCAGACTCAGACTCAGACTGTTTATTGAACCATCCAATAGAGACATGGTTATTACGGCTCAAAGTCAAGAATTAAAAACTGCATGCAGGTATAAAAGGCTAAAAGGTGAAACTAGCATACATGCCTATATGAAAAATGAGATGTTAAAAGCAAAACCGTATCACACATGGGTCATATAGCATAAATATTCCCTGCCGCCAACAATATGGCGCTTCAAAGCTCGGCCGAACCTCGACACAGGTAGCTCTCTGATCTCCGGAGGCAATGCATTGTGCAGTAAGGGAGCCCTGACCCGAAATCTGCGCCTGCCCATCTCGGTGCGCCACCGAGTGACATGGATGTCATCGCCTCGACGCGGTACCTCTCTCTCCCTCAGCTACGGCACAGAGGTGGGAAGACGGGCGACTTGACTCGCGGCCCGCCACCAACACGGTACGTGCACGAGTGACGCAAAAAAGTCCTCGTGTAGATGAACGGCTCACCGCAAAAAGTGTCCACCACCTTGATATCCGAATCTCTGCCTCACGCCACGGTTCCGCGTGCCGACTGACGCTCGCGGCGCGATAAGTTCCGACAGGTCCCACCGGTTGGATACGGCCACGCCGGCAGCCCACCTCCGCCAGGTATGCCCTAATGACGCTCGTGACTTATCTCGCTGGCATCGCGTACATCCGACCCTTTTATTTACCTTCCATGTCGCTAATTGAATCCGAACGAACTGGACAGTCGGGCGGACGACTTTTTACGGCCGGTGTCGGCGCAGGTCGGCCCGGTCAGCTGCACGGTCAGGCTGGACGCCGGACCGGGGAGAGAGCGCAGTGCTGACGCGGGCGGAGAGCTAGCGCAAGTCGCTGCTGGACGGAAGGACCGGTCACTGAGCTCGATGGCCCGCGGCGGCTGCGGTGTGTCGATGGTGAAGGACGGCCATGGACATCTGTAACAGCACCACATGGACATGGACCTGGACATGGACGGCCATCGACATCTGTGACAGCACCACATGGACATAGACATGGACATGGACGGCCATCGACATCGACAGCACTACATTGACATGGACATGGACATGGACATGGACGGCCATCGACATCTGTGACAGCACCACATGGACATGGACATGGACATGGACGGCCATCGACATCGACAGCACCACATGGACATGGACATGGACATGGACGGCCATCGCCAGGCTCGCCGGCGCGTCCCCCCAGGCGGCGGCGGAACCCTCTGGATGACCGCTGGAGCGGTGTCGGGTGATCGGCCGCCGGAGGACACCTGGAGCCGCTGACCGGCCCGTTGCTACCCCGCACCACTCCTGGCGACACGCTGCGGGTGACGTCACACTGGCCTGTGTCGGGACTGTTCAGCCCGCGACAACGCGTGACGTCGATTGTGCAGGCGGTCGGATGTGTGCACAGTAAGGCGTGAGGTCACCAAGCGGTCAGGTATGCACAGTATGGCGGGAGACCATCAGGCGGTCAGGTGTGCACAGTACGGCGGGAGACCATCAGGTGTGCACAGTACGGCGGGAGACCATCAGGCGGTCAGGTGTACACAGTACGGCGGGAGACCATCAGGCGGTCATTGTACACAGTACGGCGGGAGACCATCAGGCGGTCAGGTGTACACAGTACGGCGGGAGACCATCAGGCGGTCAGGTGTACACAGTACGGCGGGAGACCATCAGGCGGTCAGGTGTACACAGTACGGCGGGAGACCATCAGGCGGTCAGGTGTACACAGTACGGCGGGAGACCATCAGGCGGTCAGGTATGCACAGTATGGCGGGAGACCATCGGCGGTAGTGTACGTCGGCGACCATAGGTGTCAGTATGGCGGGAGACCATCAGGCGGTCAGGTGTACACAGTACGGCGGGAGACCATCAGGCGGTCAGGTGTACACAGTACGGCGGGAGACCATCAGGCGGTCAGGTGTACACAGTACGGCGGGAGACCATCAGGCGGTCAGGTGTACACAGTACGGCGGGAGACCATCAGGTGTACACAGTACGGCGGGAGACCATCAGGCGGTCAGGTGTACACAGTACGGCGGGAGACCATCAGGCGGTCATTGTACACAGTACGGCGGGAGACCATCAGGCGGTCAGGTGTACACAGTACGGCGGGAGACCATCAGGCGGTCAGGTGTGTACACAGTACGGCGGGGAGACCATCAGGCGGTCAGGTGTACACAGTACGGCGGGAGACCATCAGGTGTACACAGTACGGCGGGAGACCATCAGGCGGTCAGGTGTACACAGTACGGCGGGAGACCATCAGGCGGTCAGGTGTACACAGTACGGCGGGAGACCATCAGGTGTACACAGTACGGCGGGAGACCATCAGGCGGTCAGGTGTGCACAGTACGGCGGGAGACCATCAGGCGGTCAGGTGTGCACAGTACGGCGGGAGACCATCAGGCGGTCAGGTGTACAGTCGCGGGGGTCACAGTACGGCGGGAGACCATCAGGTGTGTACAGTACGGCGGGAGACCATCAGGGTCAGGTGTACACAGTACGGCGGGAGACGCACCTCAGGTGTACACAGTACGGCGGGAGACCATCAGGCGGTCAGGTGTACACAGTACGGCGGGAGACCATCAGGCGGTCAGGTGTACACAGTACGGCGGGAGACCATCAGGCGGTCAGGTGTACACAGTACGGCGGGAGACCATCAGGCGGTCAGGTGTGCACAGTACGGCGGGAGACCATCAGGCGGTCAGGTGTACACAGTACGGCGGGAGACCATCAGGTGTACACAGTACGGCGGGAGACCATCAGGTGTACACAGTACGGCGGGAGACCATCAGGCGGTCAGGTGTACACAGTACGGCGGGAGACCATCAGGCGGTCAGGTGTACACAGTACGGCGGGAGACCATCAGGTGTGCACAGTACGGCGGGAGACCATCAGGGTCAGGTGTACACAGTACGGCGGGAGACCATCAGGTGTCCGGAGGGGGAGACCATCAGGCGGTCAGGTGTACACAGTACGGCGGAGACCATCAGGTGTACACAGTACGGCGGGAGACCATCAGGCGGTCAGGTGTGCACAGTACGGCGGGAGACCATCAGGCGGTCAGGTGTGCACAGTACGGCGGGAGACCATCAGGCGGTCATTGTACACAGTACGGCGGGAGACCATCAGGCGGTCAGGTGTACACAGTACGGCGGGAGACCATCAGGCGGTCAGGTAAAATGGCGAAAATAGGAGTAGTTGGATTTGGACTGACATCGGCGCCTTTGTTCTACCGCTACCTTGTCCGTGGATGATTGAACATAAACTCATAGGAATACCTCCAGTTTTTGTCTGATGTCAGGAACGCTGAGACATAGTATGGCGGGAGACCATCAGGTTAGGTGTATCAGGAGACCATCGGGCGGTGGTCTGCCGCCTGGCAGGACGACGTCCACGGTGTCCCAAAGTGGGCGCACGAGCAGCTTCGCTGCACGTGCGGCTCGGCACGCCTCGGCCCATCTTTAGACACAGCTGGTGCTGCCGATTAGCTGGGGCGGCGGATCGCATGAGCACTGAAGTCGGCACAGCCGGACCCCACCGGTCAGCCGGCACGCCACCACCGACCGTCAACAAAACCGGAGTGTGCCGGTCGCGATTGTGCACGGTTACACAACGGTGACGGCCGTCCAGTACCAAATTGGTCGCCCCAGAGAACAATGGAACCAATCGGCCGATGCCCTCCTCTGATTGTGATTCTTTGTACTTGGTAAGAGGTTGCTTGCTCTTAATCGAGCGGGTTCTGCGGCTACTGTGTGTGGGAAAAAGAGCGATCAGCTGCAATGCTGGGAGCTAGTTTCGCTGCGTGCTAGCAGCGCAAAGGATACCGTTTCGTGACTGGAACGCGGGAGCTGAAAACGACCCCAGCTATTGGTGTACGGCGACGCCCGGTGATGTTGTTAGCACATTTAGAAGAACTGATGCTGAAAAGCAGCTTCAACTCTGAAGGTGTAGAAAATTGTCACACTTCAAGTTTCCAACCCAGAACGCTCACGAAGCACTCTTCAATAGTGAAATCACGCACACATGCTCAACCCCACCCCAAATGTCTACACCAGGAGTCATCTAGGGCTTCACTAGCGTTCCCCCACTAGTCTCTTGTGTTGTACGAGTATCATAGGAATGATCCTAGCCGTCAAAAATGCCTGGTACCTTGCATCTTTCAAAGTGTTTTGAGTCGCACATTTGGAATGCTTGGCTCGCTGAAGTTATTAAGAGCTTTCCGCGTCGCTATTTCTCCAGTGCACTGCAGGGTGTTATGCATTCTCAGGTTTTTATCTCGTGCTTACGAGTGGCCGACCACATCGCTTTGCGCTACTTTTAGGGAGCACAAGGTCTCACGCGTGCTAACAGCTGCAACAGAGGACAGGTATATCCGCCCTCCCCTGTCAGGTATTCCTCCTACAAACCTTCCCAAAATTAACTGGATATTTAATATCTGCCAAATATTTGTTCGAGAGTTCGGCATAAAATGGCGAAAATAGGAGTAGTTGGATTTGGACTGACATCGGCGCCTTTGTTCTACCGCTACCTTGTCCGTGGATGATTGAACATAAACTCATAGGAATACCTCCAGTTTTTGTCTGATGTCAGGAACGCTGAGACATAGTTAAAATTATTTGTGGCTAGGAATTTCAACTCGGGTCAACGTTTCAATGGATTAATCATTTTGGTATCGTGATTATCAGCCTCGGTATCCGTGCCAAACAAAAATCCGCTCGGATTAAAAAATTCGTGCTATGTTCTACTACATTGACATGCAAAGTCGGGGTATACAAGATGCTTACCCAATGAACAGATACAGGTACAATTCAGACACGCATTATAAAACACGGTCATGCTTCCAGCAAATATCAACGCACGCTTTTGTATATTCCATGGATCTGGGAGAAAAAAATAGCAACGACATCCGCGTGGAATAGCAGACCCTGTCGGATATGTGCTCTCGCACGCAGAGCTGCGTGCTGTCCAGGGGCCAACCGGGGCGGTACATCTGGAGAGGAACAGCGCAAGAGGGCGGGCCAAGCAACTCCACCCCATCAATTATTCCTTACGAGTATTAGGTCATGGTGAACCCTCACTGCTGGTGGAGTTGTCACTTTGGAATACTAACTCAGCTGACGATGCGGACAAAAGTGCACCGCTTCTCTGGGCTGCCTTCCGCCTACCATCGTCTGAGATGTCGCCGATCACCACCTCATCCTTCGCCGCTTCCCTGGGCTGCTTTTCAGCCGCCCATTGTTTGACCTGCAGTGATCTCTGCCTCACCCTTCATCGCTTCTCTGGGCTGCCTCTCCGCCGCCCATTGTCTGACCTGTGGCTGATCTCTGTCTGACCCTTCACCGCTGCTCTGGGTTGATGTCAACCGGTGAGGCTTTGTTCATCTCACACCATGTCGGCCCACCTCTCCCGGGGCGGTGAGAAGCAAATCGGCGGGCCTGCGTGGCAAAAGTGCGAATACGGCGGCGATATCCGAGCGGTGGCGACAATATTGGCACGGCGGCGATATCCGAGCGGTGGCGACAATATTGGCACGGCGGCGATATCCGAGCGGTGGCGACAATATTGGCACGGCGGCGATATCCGAGCGGTGGCGACAATATTGGCACGGCGGCGATATCCGAGCGGTGGCGACAATATTGGCACGGCGGCGATATCCGAGCGGTGGCGACAATATTGGCACGGCGGCGATATCCGAGCGGTGGCGACAATATTGGCACGGCGGCGATATCCGAGCGGTGGCGACAATATTGGCACGGCGGCGATATGGTGCACGGCGGCGATATCCGAGCGGTGGCGACAATATTGGCACGGCGGCGATATCGAGCGGTGGCGACAATATTGGCACGGCGGCGATATCCGAGCGGTGGCGACAATAATGGCACGGCGGCGATATCCGAGCGGTGGCGACAATGTTGGCACGGCGGCGATATCCGAGCGGTGGCGACAATATTGGCACGGCGGCGATATCCGAGCGGTGGCGACAATATTGGCACGGCGGCGATATCCGAGCGGTGGCTGTGATACGGGCGCGGTGGCGGCAATGTCGGCGCGACTGTTGCGGCGCGTCATTAGGCGCGGCTGATAACGGCGGCCGTGCCGGTGCTGTCGGCACGGTCGTGTTTATTCCCCGCCACCGAGCGCTGCCGAGGCAGCCGCGTAACGGTGCCGGCCGCCGCCCGCGCCTGCCGGCAACCGGTCAGGCTGGGCCTCGGCCCGTCTCCCGGCCTGATGCTGCAGCCCGTGCAGGGCCTCGGTCCGTCTCCCAGTCTGATGCTGCAGCCCGGGCAGGGCCTCGGTCCGTCTCCCAGTCTGATGCTCCCCGCACTTCTTCCGGCCTATGCTCAGCCCAGCCTCCCCTCTCCCCTATCTCACCCCCCCCCCATCAGCGGGGGGCCTCGGTCCGTCTCCCGGCCTGATGCTGCAGCCCGGGCGGGCCTCGGTCCGTCTCCCGGCCTGATGCTGCAGCCCGGGCAGGGCCTGGTCCGTCTCCGGCCTGATGCTGCAGCCCGGGCTGGGCCTCGGCCTCTCGGTCTGATGCTGCAGCCCGGGCAGGGCCTCGTCGGGCCTATTCGCGGGCCTCGGTCCGTCTCCCGGCCTGATGCTGCAGCCCGGGCAGGGCCTCGGTCCGTCTCCCGGCCTGATGCTGCAGCCCGGGCAGGGCCTCGGTCCGTCTCCCGGCCTGATGCTGCAGCCCGGGCAGGGCCTCGGCCCGTCTCCTGGGCGGATACCGCGGCCCGGGCTGTCTCTCAGGCTTAAACTTTCCTACCGGTCTCTCATCTTTCGCGAGCGAGGGCAAAGCGCGGCACCCGGCGAGTCTGCTGCCGTGTATATACGATCAATTTTTGACTGGTCAAACATGACCCTGTCCGATCATCACTCATTCGAAAAAGTAGTATGCTGTGTTTTCCTCCGGTTTGTTTTTGCTACAGCGCCGGTGGTTCTGAGTTCGTCGGACATATTCACTCAAAAATGGAACCGCCTTTAAGTTTGTATCTTTTCCTTCCAACATTTCCCCGAGATCTCGCAATCTCCGTTCACAGAAGGAACATTCGTGCTGCACTTGACGTGGCCGCACAGCTTGTCCTGGACTTATCACGGTAGCTAGTCGCCGGTCGGCTGGTTGGTTCACTTGGTATGGAGGCGCGACAACAACACACACGTGACACTTGGAGGACTTATCACGTAGCTGCCGGTGGCTGGTTGTTGGGGGGAATGTACTTGGAGGACTTGTCACGGTAACTGGTCGCCGGCCGGATGGTTGGTTTGTAGGTGGTGCTTTAGGCTTTAGGTGCTTGGTAACAGTTGGTGGCAATTCTATAGAAAGGTCAAATCAGGTCAGATCACATTAGGTCAACTCATCCCAGGTCATTGGCTGGCCAACTAATGTCTTGTTGCGCAACATAAGTGGCGGTGAAATCGAATTCCTTGTGAATTGATATCTGAATTCTCAAGGAACAGCAATATTATGTATAAGATGTCATGATGTAGAATATGCACGATACTTGACCTCTCCGTGCGCTATTTACTTCGTGTGTTAACACCTTTGATAGATGTGAAACAAGAATGATCATTACACGCAATACTTAATCATATGCAGCATGACTAATTGCCTCCAGTTCAATCTTCCCATATAACACGGTGCAAAATAAAATTATCTAATTTCAGGCAAGTAACCTTGATCGTATACAAAATTTCGAGATAGCAGAGTTGTTAGTCTTGATGAGAGAACAGGATGACTTGAGTTCGGTGTTGATATGCTGCGACTGTTCAGATTGGCTGCGCTTCCAAAATATGAAACCATACCTTCCTTCCCAGGCCAGCAACCTTTGATGAACTTGGCCGGATATTTGCACGAAGTATGCGAAGCAGATGCATAAGAAGGTATTGAAAGCTACGACGTGTTTCTGTATCTACTCATTCGACCACTGTCCCTAGAAAACAAAACCTAGGGTTGGATGAGGGGTGGGCTCTCGAGATCCCGAGCTCCTCGAGCCAGCGGTGATCAAATTAAGCACATGCATCAGTGTGAATTTGGTTACCACGTATCATATGTGGCACCCTTATTTTCCTTCTTGAACCAATTGGTTCATGGGTCATAAGACATCTTCAAATTCATCATTGGGACATATGGGAATGGAAGCTTAAGGCTTAATAAGAGTATATGAACCTACCCTGGCTAATAATATAATGGGAGAATACCATAAGAAAAGGGAAAAACCGACCAGAGCCAGAGGGCCCATCCTAAAGAAACATCCACAGTGAATGCCTACTGACATAAATCTTAATGTCTACTGACACTTCGAATTTCCATTCTCTTACCGCATAACTTAGAATCGAGCATGTGATTCTGGTACCGAAATAATTTGTCCACCCTATTTGAAATAAATTCCATGAGAGACACTCGACTGCATCAATAGGCAGCCTTCTCCATTGGTCAACCATACTTTTACTGAAAATCCGTTGGCGTTTGGCTTCTCTGCACCCTTACAATTCCAACCCGAATTGATGACCCATACGTAATTTCCTAAGTTGAAAAGTTTTATTCAGATTGGTATTATCTAGCCCTTTAGTTACCTTACGTATCCCAATCATATAACCCCTTAATACCCTATACTTGAGTGATAACATACCTAATGTCACAGGCCTGTCCCCATATTCTAGATTTCCTCGTTCACTGATAAGCCTTGGCATTGCGTTGCCTTCCTTCCGGCATACTATGTCCCTTTCTTAGGAAGGCTCCATGTCTGAATCAAACATTCCTTGTGAGGTCGGACAAAGCCAAAGCACAATTTGTGTTCTCGTGCTTCCTTGTTGTTTGTATTGAATACTCCTATAAATAATTTATAGCATTCTAGGTTACATTGTTCTTCTGTTCTATGGTCCTTTGAAGCTAACATTACTAATTTGCACTCCTCTTTAATGGCTTCAGTTGACTGACTCCCATTGCATATGCAAATGCCCCACATCCAGACACCAGATAGAGCACCCTGCACTTATCAAAGTTCAGACACACCTGCAATTTATCTGCCCAGTTTTTTTGTTTCTCCAAGCCTATTTTAAAATTGCTGGATTCATATATGTTGTTAGCGACCAGTTCGATGTAGTCAGCACATCTAAACACCCATATTATCAACCTTACCACAAATCTGTTGACAAAGAAGATGATAAAGAAAGGTGGACCCAGAACGGAGCCCTGTGGTACACCACTTAAGGCTTAGGGATCCTCTCATTCAGATGTATGTCCATTGAATACTACTTTTTGCCCTCCCCTTTGTCATGCTTCAATCCAGGATAAACTTTTTCATCGCCACCATACTGCTCCAACCGATGAATTAGACTCTTGTCTCGAACGTTACCAAAAGGCTTTGCTAAAGTCTGAGTTAACTTGGTTAATCTTGCTTCATTGTCAACTTGCCTGTCTGCATGCTGAATGAATTCCAGAAGATTAGCTGAGCAAGAAATCACAGATCTAAAGCCATGTTGAGTGTCTATTGAAAGGCTATACCTGTCAAGATGAGTGAACATTATACTTGACTAGCATTAAGTGCACACATGCAATTTCGTCTTCCATCGCCCGTGCCGAGCATTGGTGCTACATTTGCATCATTCCAATCCGATTATCTGAATTGCATTCAGATACTTCGGAACAGTCAATGGACTGTCTGTAAGTGAGACCAAGACGGGCTGTTAACGCTTGAGCACCGCATGGATCCCATGGATTCCATCCCAGCGATGGCGTCGCCATCGCTGGGATTTCTGGGGTCGGCACCCCACCTGGGTTTGCGCTTGCGATCGCTTGCAATGTCTTCGTAGGCATGCAAAATGCATTATGACAATCACGGGTGTTTCTAGCGCTGGCTTTGGGCTAAAAGGCCGGTGACATGCAGACGATCATTGCGGCTTCAACATCCAGCCAACTTCAACATCACTTCGAAGCTCCTCAGGTTGGACGCCACCTGAGCATCGATGGTGGTGTTGCTCTTGTTGAGGACTCCGACTGGTGCATCGCAGTACATGTTAAACACACACACACACACACACACATATATACATATATATATATCATCCGGATACATAAAATATACCCCAGTGACGCCATCATCTGAATGACTGCCGGGTTTCTGATGGTGACACCGACACTGACCAGTAGACTGTCATGTAGACTTATGGCCAGATCATGGTTCTGATTTGAACAGAACCAGTTAGTGAATCCCAACAGTTCTCCTTGACTGCCTATGTCCATATCTGCTATTGACGATCCGTATGGATTTTTCGTACCGTCCCATGTCTGCTAATTAAGTACCTACCATCATTTCTGCCCGTATGTAAAAAGCGTGTTCGCTCAATCCCAAAATGTAATGGAATATTTCGGGCTGCAGCTTTTTCCAAAGCAACTTCCGGTCAAGCTTCGTAATGATATCTGGCTTCATAAGTTGACCGAGTCATCCAGGAACATTTCAAGTTCCAAGGGTACCCTCCCCCCGCCCAACACACACACACACACACACAGACACACACACAGCCTGTTCTTCTTAATATGCTGCTGACTTAGCAGCAGGATATAGCTGTTTGACTGGGCGAGGAGGTTAGTGTATAAATGCCTGCATATACAACACAGTACCTCAGTCAGCCATTGTCGACTGCTGACGTTTCTCTGCTGTACTGTACGAGCGTACACACCGAATGCTCAGGAGGAAAATGATGGTCATGATACTGTGAGAAAGAAATGTTTTTGAATAGAAAGGCTCTTGTGGGCATATATTATCATCACTGATCAACTTTTATGATAATCAGCACTGACAATCTTACCTTACGTTCTTACGAAACGTCACGTTTGTTCCTGGAATCCGTATTACGTTTACTTCAAATGCCTGTTCAGCAAGTCCCTTAACATCCTGGCCTGGCGGATTAATTGGCATAAGGAAATAGATGTACGCATATGATAGAATTCAGCATTTGTCTTCTTCCTTGGCAAGGATTAATAGAACAGGTTTTGGCGGGAGGGATTAAGCCACCCCTCCCCTCCCCCGAAATTGTTCTGACTGTGGTGCACGGATATTTGCTGTAGCGTAGTGCTGTCTTGGGACTGAAGTTTATTCTCACGAACCCGTTAGATCCCTGCCAACAACGGGACTCTTAAGCCGTATAAAGCTGTCGTGGCCAGAGGTGACCGGGAGGTCGAGGGAACTCGGAGACGCAGGGGCAGCACCACGCAGGTCTCGTTATATCCTCCATGGATCCTCACGGTAAATATATTTACTTTGCAAAAAACAACAACTATAAAATGCAACGCAAGCAATGGAAGGGCTGATGAACACGCCAAAATCGATGTATTTTTCGTTCTATGTTAGATTTGTATCCTTAAATTGCAATTCTGACTGTTGGACACCCCACGCTCCCTCTGGAATCTCGAGAAGTCTCCACATCTCCACATGAGGAGTCGCTTGTAAAGTTCTGCCCAATGCGCAGTCAAATGATGGCCCAGGGCTAAAAAATAGCGCCGTACTGGCGATAGCGTCGGCGACCAGGTGCAGACTCACCAGGCCGCAGACTCACCAGGCCGCAGTGACAACCAAAACCAGAAATTTGCTTTGATATGTCAGTCAACATTTGAACCATAAATGACAAAATTAGTCGATGTATCAGATATTTTCATTTCGCAGCAATTATTTTCTTCCAGATCAAATGTATACCAGGAGCGTATACCATATATCCCGTCCCTCTGACCTACCATGTTTATAGTAGAATCTCCCGTCGGGGCAGGACGGTGCTTTTCTGACAACCATAATGCTAAACCAGTGGCATATTTGTAGTTGCCCAAGCGCCGTCGAACGGCGATCCGGCGACCAATGTGGTCGTCCCCTAGGAATCTAGTTGTAAATGAGGAATTAGAAATCAGGCTTGTTGAGTCGTTGATCGAAAATGTGTTGTTTACGGTACTTGTGCCTAGTCATGATGGTGAATTAATGTTGGGTTTTCATGAAGTGATTGCTTGACTGCCTTGATTCATATTGGCATTACCGAGCTAGGTACCTAGTTAGATGACATTCCTAGGTACGATGATATGGTCGTGGCTAGCAGTTTCCACGGTGTAAGCATTGATAAGCTTGTTTTTTTACTTTGGATATGGTATTTTAAGACAAATATAGAACGTGTTTCATAAAGGGATTAAGATGATGTAGCATGTTGCCTACCTACCATTTACTTATTACCAGCAGAAGTGCATACATACTTTTCAGTTGGTAAGGAGGATAATACCAACATATTGATATTTACCTGTGGAAATATATGCTGAATAATAATGAAAGATGTCAAAAGCCTAATCTAGCATAGGTAGCTAGGTTATATTATACTCTATCCCATGTATTATTTCAGGCATTTCATTATAACCTAGTCTATTTCTTTCTTGAAAGAAATCTATCGGAGTCATGAAGATGTGGCCAGGGTGGCACGGGACGCTGTGGTGTGGCCAGGCTGGCACACAGACACCGTCAGAAGCTGTGGTGTGGCCAGGGTGGCACACAGACGCTGTGGTGTGGCCAGGGTGGCACACAGACACCGACAGACGCTGTGGTGTGGCATACAGACTCCGACAGACGCTGTGGTGTGGCATACAGACACCGTCAGAGGCTGTGGTGTGGCCAGGGTGGCACACAGACGCCGACAGACGCTGTGGTGTGGCCAGAGTGGCACACAGACGCTGTGGTGTGGCCAGGGTGGCACACAGACCCGACAGACGCTGTGGTGTGGCCAGGGTGGCACACAGACGGTGTGGCCGGGTGCACACAGACGCTGTGTGGTGTGGCCAGGGTGGCACACAGACGCCGACAGACGCTAGGGTGGCACCAGACGCGAGTGTGGTGTGGCATGGTGTGGCCAGGGTGGCACACAGACACCGTCAGAGGCTGTGGTGTGGCCAGGGTGGCACACAGACGCCGACAGACGCTGTGGTGTGGTCAGGGTGGCAAACAGACACCGACAGACGCTGTGGTGTGGCATACAGACGCCGACAGACGCTGTGGTGCGGCCAGGGTGGCACACAGACGCTGTGGTGTGGCCGGGTGGCACACAGAGCTGTGGTGTGGCCAGGGTGGCACACAGACGCCGACAGACGCTGTGGTGTGGCCAGGGTGGCACACAGACGCTGCGGTGTGGCCAGGGTGGCACACAGACGCCGACAGACGCTGTGGTGTGGCCAGGGTGGCACACAGACGCCGCAGAAGCTGTGGTGTGGCCAGAGGGTGGCACACAGACGCTGTGGTGTGGCCAGGGTGGCACACAGACACCGACAGACGCTGTGGTGTGGCACACAGACGCCGACAGACGCTGTGGTGTGGTCAGGGTGGCACACAGACGCTGTGGTGTGGCACACAGACGCTGTGGTGTGGCACACAGACGCTGTGGTGTGGCACACAGACGCCGACAGACGCTGTGGTGTGGGAGGGGGTGTGGCCAGGGTGGCACACAGACACCGTCAAGTGTGGTGGTGGACACAGAGCTGTGGTGTGGCCAGGGTGGCACACACAGACGCTGTGGTGTGGCCAGGGTGGCACACAGACACCGTCAGAGGCTGTGGTGTGGCCAGGGTGGCACACAGACGCCGACAGACGCTGTGGTGTGGCCAGGGTGGCACACAGACGCCGACAGACGCTGTGGTGTGGCCAGGGTGGCACACAGACGCCGACAGACGCTGTGGTGTGGCCAGTGCAACAGACCCACAGACCCGTCAGAGCTGTGGTGTGGCCAGGGTGGACACCGACAGACGCTGTGGTGTGGCACACAGACGCCGACAGACGCTGTGGTGTGGCCAGGGTGGCACACAGACGCCGACAGACGCTGTGGTGTGGGCCCGGCTCGGCGGTCCCGGCCCACCGGAGCGGCCGGCGCTGTTTTTGTCCTATCGTTGCGCCGCCTAATGGCGGCTAATCACACCCGTTCGGGTCGGTCTCCGCGGCCGCCGGCGCCTGCATCCTTCACGCGCCGCTCCGACCGGTGGGGACAGGAGTGAAGGAGTATCTCCCTGGCCAGCGGAGGAATGAGTGGCCATTTATTTAGCCGGGGGAGGGAGTGGAAGCGCGGGTGGGGCTCCGGTCGCCCGCTCCTCCAGAGGGCAGCTCCCGGGCTTGGCGACGGAAGACCGTAGTCGGTTTTACAGCGGCAATTTGCTCTCCCGTCTAGTCGCTTTTGATCCTTCCAAGTCATTCCTTCCTTCAACTAAACATTCCAGGCATGAAGTAAATAAGTACATCGAGAAACATTTACTATTAATATGAATTGGCTTCAATATATTTTATCAGCCTTTTCATTGGCAAAATTGTTTTCTTGGTGGTGAGAATACAAATATTTTAGACGAATTGTTTTAGTATAATTTTCCTTAAACCATTTTATATTCCAAAACCCATATCCCAATAGACGGCAAGTAACAAATCAGTCAGTGCACGAACGTCTTACTCATGGGGTGTGTTGTGAATATTTATTAGTTGTGCGGTGTGAGCATGTCAGGATGGTCAGGTATGTATTCATAAACTTGGTTGACATCGATTAAGTACCTTTTGTTATCATTTTATCTTCCATTGCTCAGAAAGTTGGCTTATAACCGTATCCTTCGCTAATATAACCATAGCGCCAATTTGTCATCTGGCAGTCTTTCGTTGGCTCCCAGATGCCATAGAGCTGAATGTAAACTCCACGTAAAGCAGAAAGCATATTGCAACTTGCCGATGTTTGGAAGTTTAATTCTACTTATTTCAGCAACGTCAGTAGCAAAACCTATTTCGTTATCAAAACTGATGTGAGAATTATGTTTGGTTGTCGCTCTTAATTCATGCTGATCACTATGCCGGATCTTGTCCCTTTATCTTGTTACTGAGGCGACGTGACCTGGGAGCAAATTTCCGCTGTAAAACCGGCTCGTGACTCTCTGATCAGATGAGGAAGGGAGTGGCGGCCCCTTGGTCGCGGACAGGCAGGACTCAACACTGGACCAATGACAGCCATGGTGCTGGAGCTTGGAACGGATGGGTGTCGACTCTTTGGCGCTACTCCCCAGCCCTAGCCCAGACACCCACACTCAAAGGTCAGAGGTGCCGGCCGCCAGCCTCGCATGAGGCTACAGCCTAGGCTCCAGGTGAATATTTCGTCCGTCACATCTCAGTGATTAATTGTCAAACCCGAGTGAATTTACTGGTTATGCATAGGTGCATAGGGCAGGTCGGGTAGCATCTGCTAGTTCTCCGGAATATGCCGTAAATGCAGGCATAAAGAGTGACCCACGAGGTAACTCACGATTGGCAGTAATGTTCGATGCTGCATCCATATTTTGTTCAAAATTTTAAGCATATCTATCACACGGTAGCGTTTGAGGGCGATGGCTGCGAAGACAACGTGGCCGAAACTCAGCTGGCCAGACCGATATGCGATACCCGGAGCTGATTGTCCGCCGCAAAACCCAGAAACAAAACGTTCCGAAAATCTCTTGGTGTGTCCAAGAGTAAATGAGGCTATTCTGCCAATGGGAAGGAAATTCCTCATCCTCCATCACAGATTCCGCACCCGATCAGAACATCCTACTGCTTTTCTACACCTTTTTCTACCTTTTTCTTTTGTACACCTTAAGCCCGCGGTGGAATCCGGCGGAAGGTGTTTATTTTTTGTGCAACTCTTCAAACAAGGAAATGCTGACAACATGTTTGGAAGGCTTTGGTATTTTTTGCGTCGTTTTCTGCAATGGTATTGGAATTATGGTTACGACATTATTCATTAAACCATTTTATCTGTTCAGATAGTGATGGGTCATCTCACCAATGGCCTTGACACGACGGTGACTTTATCTCTTCAGATAGTGATGGGTCTCCTCCCCACGTCTTTGCCACGACGGTGGAGTGAGCCTTTTAACGAAATGTATGCATTTATTTAATTTAACTGCTGTATGATTATGTTGTATATTGGCCTGCTTCACATCAACCAACTGAATATTTCCTCAAATACTTTTTCATCAAAAACGGTATGTACATATTGTGGGTTTATCGTGTATGCGCTATAAATATCCGAAAAATGAGTTGGAGCATAAGTTGGTTCAAGATAAAGGGCTGATATGAAATAAAATGATGCTATGTTTTGGTTGGTGGAACCTTCGAAAAATGTTCACCTCTGAATGCAAGCATACAATAAGTTATCGAAGATAAAACATGGCAGATTGCCTAACTATCACACATCCATTAGAAAAGCATGTTTCTTGTTCCAATCAGAAACAAGCAAGAATATCCACCATCTCTCAGACTCGTTTTTTTCTTGTCTTCCCTCTCTCTCTCCTCCATTTTTTCAGTTTTATCTCTATCTTTTTCTGCTCTCTTCGCTTCTCTCCGTTACCTTCACTCATTTCATTTTCTGTTTTCTTCTTCTACTTGCGACTCGTTGCATGCAAGCGAAGAGTCACCGATCGCCAGTTTCCCGTCTGTCTACATTAAATCAGGCGATGTGTGCGTGAAAACGTTTCGTAGTAAACATAGGAGTCTTGATCGCATGGTGAAATAATCCTGGTTTAATATGGGCGCTAAATGACCTCGCAGTCGGCGCGCCCTTAAGCCCAAATAATCAATCAATCAATCCTGGTTTAATGCAGGTTAACATGCCTAAAAAAGCCCGAGAAGTATCGAAGCGAATTGTTCATTTCTGGAGCAGGCGTGCATGTCGCGTGTTGGAATGGTTGGCCATCTACCACTTGAATTGCGGAGCGTTCGTGATCGTTAATTCGCATTCGGCCACGGGTGTTTGTTCTTGTTATACATGCAGTGAACACAGCTTAAACCCTGTAGCCATCAGCTGCAGCAAGAAGTGATGAATCTCTTGTGACTGACATACCATAAGTGGGCGCACGCGCGTCAAATATCCGAATCTGGATTGCGTTTCATTTCATATCACACATCCGCATTTCTTGTCGGTGTTTCGGTGCATCCCGAAGATTGCCTGGATTGGCAATCAGTAGAATGGTTGCTTTGCTGTTCGCTATTCCTCACTTCAGTTTCACGAGTGCTCTCGAAATGCATGCCGGAGTGGATTGACGCAGCCATTGACAACGCAGAGTCAGGGAGAACATATTCGTAGGCCCTAAGGCTTCTATCCGATTGAGTAGTTCCATCTGAACGGTGCAATTTTAACCTGAAGCTTAGAGTGCCATGCACGTGCACGTCCCGCGCTGTCAAAGCCCTCTCTCCCCAGCTAACTCTTGTGTGTGTGAGAGAAAGATAGAGAGAGTGAGAGAGTGAGATAATGAGAGAAGGAAAGACAGAGAGGGAGAGATAGACAGAAAGGGAGCGGGAGGAAGATAGTTCGCGCCGAGGCCCCTGTGGGTTGGACCGACGTCTCGGGACTCGGACCGACGTCTCGGGACTCGGACCGACGTCTCGGTACTCGGACCGACGTCTCGGGACTCGGACCGACGTCTCGGTACTCGGACCGACGTCTCGGTACTCGGACCGACCTCATTTCCAGCCCTCTGCTGGTCGCCTATAACTTGCTAATACAGCTGCTGACATATTAAGAGCGTGTCAGTGTTGAAGAGATTCGACAAAATCCAAGGTCAGAATAAAAGCAATGTAAGCAGAAGCGCTAAAGCATGCTCCAGTGCCTTGACAAGGTGCTCGTGGCGGTACCATAACGTTGCACATCAGCGTGTGGAGAGGGATTTTCAAATTCATCCGAATGTTTCATAGCGTCTATCAGGAGTCTGCTGATTAACGAAATATATCGATCTTAGGTTCGGGGGTTGTAGCACCTGGTTTGGAAAAGAGGTAAGCACTGAGGAGGTAAGCACCTGAAGAACACACTCCGGTATTCCTCAGGTGAACCCGGCGGTAAGGCTGCGGTGGTACAGTCGTGTGCCGACGCCGGCAGCCATTCCCGGCGCCCGTCGAGAGCGGATATCGCCGCACGGCCGCCATGTCAACTGCTCGATTGCATCGCAACAACAACCCGGTCTGATTTATACACGGGAACGCAACAGCCGTATCGACCGCGACAAACAGCCGCTGACAAGCCGGTCGGCGCCGGTCATTAAAACGGCGGCCGCCGGGGTTTTGTTGACGGTTTTATTTGTGGGCAGCCTTGGCCGTTCTCCGGCGGTGGCTACCGCTTGTGTGACGTGCATAATCGTATGGCCACTGAAGCTCATGCAAACACCCGCCGACCCGGGCGGCCAGGCACGGCGCCGGGCCGGCGGAATATTAATGCCGCCGAGCCGGGCCCACTTCCTCTCCCCTCTCCCTCCAGCTTCCAGCTGTGCTGGGCGCCGTTACCCGCGCGCGCGCGCGCCATATTTATCGAGTGCGCCTGTGCCTTTGATTCCTTGACGTACCGAAAGTCAAGTCACTTCACATTAGTAGCCCAGTCGTCCTCTGGTTACTCAGCGGCCCAAACATCCTCTGCTTGCTCAGAAGTCCAGTCGTCCTCTGCTTGCTCAGAAGTCCAGTCGTCCTCTGCTTGCTCAGAAGCCCAGTCGTCCTCTGCTTGAGTAGCAGAGCGCAGTTCCACAGAACGATGTTTGGAGCGCGGTTTTCTAGTATGATGTTAATGAAGACATTGATGTTCAAAGCTCACACTCCTAGGGATGGCAGTCGAGCAAATCAAGCGGTACCCGAGTCTCCTGCCAGTAAACTGTGTTGCCAATATCCATTGTTTGGGCGGTATCAGCATGTTAGGGGTATAAGCGATAGATGTATGCACTTGGTAGGCATCTATGAAGTTGTGTAGTAGTTTCAGATGCTTTCGCATCGGACGCAGAATATTATGTTCTGAATTTAACCATGCAGCCCATAGATCATCTGGCAACCATGAGACACATTCGTAGAAGTGGGTGCAATCTTAACATAAACCGGCAAGCGTATTGCTATTTGCTGGCATTCTTAAGCTTAATTTTTCTGATTTCAGTAGAGTCGGTGAGAAAAGATAATTATCTTCTAATTGAATCTGGTGTGAAAACCATAATCCCTTATCGCTGCTTATTTATGTCATTCCATCATTCCCGGTGTTGAAGAGATTCGACAAAATCCAAGGTCAGAATAAAAGCAATGTAAGCAGAAGCGCTAAAGCATGCTCCAGTGCCTGGACAAGGTGCTTGTGGCGGTACCATAACGTTGCACATCAGCGTGTGGAGAGGGATTTTCATAGTTCATCTGAATGTTTCATAGCGTCTATCAGGAGTCTGCTGATTAACGAAATATATCGATCTTAGGTTCGGGGTTGTAGCACCTGGTTTGGAAAAGAGGAAGCACTGAGGAGGTAAGCACCTGAAGAACACACTCCGGTATTCCTCAGGTGAACCCGGCGGTAAGGCTGCGGTGGTACAGTCGTGTGCCGACGCCGGCAGCCATCCGCGGCGCCCGTCGAGAGCGGATACGCGTCGCACGGCCGCCATGTCAACTGCTCGATTGCATCGCAACAACAACCCAGTCTGATTTATACACGGGAACGCAACAGCCGTATCGACCGCGACAAACAGCCGCTGACAAGCCGGTCGGCGCCGGTCATTAAAACGGCGGCCGCCGGGGTTTTGTTGACGGTTTTATTTGTGGGCAGCCTTGGCCGTTCTCCGGCGGTGGCTACCGCTTGTGTGACGTGCATAATCGTATGGCCACTGAAGCTCATGCAAACACCCGCCGACCCGGGCGGCCAGGCACGGCGCCGGGCCGGCGGAATATTAATGCCGCCGAGCCGGGCCCATCTCGCCTCCCCTCTCCCTCCCGCTTCCAGCTGTGTTGGGCGCCGTTACCCGCGCGCGCGCGCGCCATATTTATCGAGTGCCTTTGATTCCTTGACGTACCGAAAGTCAAGTCACTTTACATTAGTAGCCCAGTCGTCCTCTGGTTACTTAGTGGCCCTCTTTTTTTTTTCAGAAGCACGTCCTCTGCTTGCTCAGAAGCCCAGTCGTCCTCTGCTTGCTCAGAAGTCCAGTCGTCCTCTGCTTGCTCAGAAGCCCAGTCGTCCTCTGCTTGAGTAGCTGGCACATAACGATGTTTGGAGCGCGGTTTTCTAGTATGATGTTAATGAAGACATTGATGTTCAAAGCTCACACTCCCAGGGATGGCAGTCGAGCAAATCAAGCGGTACCCGAGTCTCCTGCCAGTAAACTGTGTTGCCAATATCCATTGTTTGGGCGGTATCAGCATGTTAGGGGTATCAGCGAAAGATGTATGCACTTGGTAGGCATCTATGAAGTTGTGTAGTAGTTTCAGATGCTTTCGCATCGGACGCAGAATATTATGTTCTGAATTTAACCATGCAGTCAATATATCATCTGGCAATCATGAGACACATTCGTAGAAGTGGGTGTAATCTTAACATAAACCGGTAAGCGTATTGCTATTTGCTGGCATTCTTAAGCTTAATTTTTCTGATTTCAGTAGAGTCGGTGAGAAAAGATAATTATCTTCTAATTGAATCTGGTGTGAAAACCATAATCCCTTATCGCTGCTTATTTATGTCATTCCATCATTCCCGGTGTTCCGTCTCTATCTTGTTCCTGGATATGCGAGACCTCCAAGTAAAAATGTGTCGTAAGCCCGGCTTAAGTGCAGCTGCAAGTGGTCCGACTGCGTTTGTTATGCGCAATTGGCGTCTCAGATATCTTAATTGTCTCAGGTGTGTTGGATGTCTCAGTAATGAGCTGTTCTCCGCCCCTCACGTGCCACCCAATCTCACTGGACAGGCACAGTGCACTGCGGCGGACGGACAGGATGGGGATTATGCTCTTTTTGTGTCATCAGTAGCACATGTTTACCTCGATGCAGCTCGGATCCTGCAGCAGCCAATCAGTTGGACTATGTCACCCAGTGCGACACCTAGGGACAGACCCAGTGCGACACCTAGGGACAGACCCAGTGCGACACCTAAGGACAGATACAGTGCGACACCTAGGGACAGACCCAGTGCGACACCTAGGGACAGACCCAGTGCGACACCTAAGGACAGATACAGTGCGACACCTAGGGACAGACCCAGTGCGACACCTAAGGACAGATACAGTGCGACACCTAGGGACAGACCCAGTGCGACACCTAGGACAGATACAGTGCGACACCTAGGGACAGACAGTGACACCTAAGGGACAGACCAAGTGCGACGCCTAGGGACAGATACAGTGCGACGCCTAGGGACAGACACAGTGCGACGCCTAGGGACAGATACAGTGCGACACCTAGGGACAGACCCAGTGCGACACCTAGGGACAGATACAGTGCGACACCTATGGGCAGACCAAGTGCGAAGCCTAGGGACAGACACAGTGCGACACTTAGGGACAGGCAGGCTGGATATCACTGGCCCCGTTCGTGATCCCGTGCTCCCGTTCAGGTGACCTCTGTCGACCGCGGCGTGGTGACGGATACGGTGACGTCACACACACACACGTGACCTGTAGTGGGGATGAGGTGCTGACGTGACCCGCATGGCTGACAGCAGACGACCCCATTCTGACACACTGTGCCGTATTCCGTCTTACCCGTTACCACTGGTAAGATGAGTTACAGAGTGCAGTACACCCCTCCCCATTGACTAGTTACGGATTAGATTATGACAAACTGAGGATTAGCGCCCGTAATTTGTCCCATCCCCCGATGTGACTAGGATGGCTGTTTTTTGTTCCCCTCAGGTGACTGGAACACGTGTCTCTCTATTCCTCAGATGCTAACACCTGTTTTCTCTGTTGTGCAAATGTGATAATGACTGCCGTGATCCATGTGCTGCAGATGTGACAGCAACTCCTGTGATCCATGTGTCACAGATGTGACAGTGACTCCCACGATCCATGTGCCGCAGATGAGACAGTGACTCCTGTGATCCATGTGCCACAGATGTGACAGTGACTCCTGTGATCCATGTGCCGCAGATGTGACAGTGACTCCTGTGATCCATGTGCCGCAGATGTGACAATGACTCTCATGATCCATGCGCCGCAGATGTGGCAGTAGCACCGGGTTTCCTATGCCGCGGATGTGGCGGTCGGATCGTCTCCTCTGTGCCGTAGGTGTGGCGGCAGCGCCCGCTCCTTTGTGTCGGAGATGTGGCGGTAGCATCTGCTTCTCTGTGCTGCAGATGTGGCGGTGGAGCACAGTTCTGGTGCTACTGTGCCTGCTGCACGACTTCGGCCTGGCACTACAGTCGTTTGTGCGCGAACCCTCTGACCAGTACGTCAGAGAAGGCCAGACGGTCGTCTTACCGTGCCAGGTGAGCAGTCCACTTCTACTTCCACTTCCCCTCCACTTCCACTCCACACGGAATCAAAGCCGCTAAGCAACTGAGTCAACCAGTATCGAGCGAGTCACTATTGTACAGTATAAAGCATGTGTATGATATTTGTGAGCTATAAATATCAACGGACTGTCACCAGTGTACGATATCGAACATGTGTGTACTATTTGTCAGCCATGAATATCAACGATGTGTCACCAGTGGACAATGTCGAACATGTGTATAATATTTCTGAGCTATAAAAATCAACGAAGTGAAGGATGCTTTTCAAAGGCTATTCTGGTGCTTCGATCGTGTGTTTCCAAGACGTTAATACATCACACCCGGTGTGCGACTGATTGTGCTTAGCTACACAACACCTCAGCTACACAACACCTCTCAGTTACACATCACCTCAGCTACACAGCATCTCAGTTACACATCACCTCAGCTACACAGCATCTCTCAGTTACACATCACCTCAGCTACACAGCATCTCTCAGTTACACATCACCTCAGCTACACAGCATCTCTCAGTTACACGTCACCTCAGCTACACAACACCTCTCAGTTGCACATCACCTCAGCTAACAGCATCTTTCAGCTGCACAGCATCTCTCAGTTACACAACACCTCAGCTGCACAGCACTCTCAGCTACACAGCATCTCTCAGTTACACATCACCTCAGCTATACAGCATCTCTCAGCTACACATCACCTCAGCTACACAGCATCTCAGTTACACATCACCTCAGCTACACAGCATCTCTCAGTTACACATCACCTCAGCTACACAGCATCTCTCAGTTACACATCACCTCAGCTACACAGCATCTCTCAGTTACACAACACCTCAGCTACACAGCACCTCTCAGTTACACATCACCTCAGCTACACAGCATCTCTCAGTTACACATCACCTCAGCTACACAACATCTCTCAGTTACACATCACCTCAGCTATACAGCATCTCTCAGTTACACAACACCTCAGCTACACAGCATCTCTCAGTTACACATCACCTCAGCTAACAGCATCTTTCAGCTACACAGCATCTCTCAGTTACACAACACCTCAGCTGCACAGCACCTCTCAGCTACACAGAATGTTAGCTACACAGCACCTCGGCTACACAGCACCTCTCAGCTACGCAGCACTTCAGCTACACAGTATCTCTCTAGACTTGTGCTTGACTTAATTTTTTTTAGTCGACTCACATGTGACTCATAGATCTTGAGACCTGATTCGACTCGCGACTCAAACAGGCTAACAGAAGTTTGAATCGATTCAGATCCGACTCAGTGGCATTAGACTCATGAGCCATATGATTCAGTGTGCACTGCCCACACATGATATTTGAATGATTGTCTCATGATTCGACTCATTTTTTAGAAACAGGTGATTCAACTCACGACTCAAGATATATTTTTGGAAACAATTGATTCAACTCGAGACTCTTCCGAAAACGATTGATTCATGAGTCGATTCTTGATTCAACTCGAATCGAGCACAAGTCTGCACCTCTTAGCTATATAGCGCCTCAGCTACATATAATCTTACCTACGAAGCAGCTCGGCTATCCAGTGACGCTGTTGCTGTTTTCCTGGTGTTGACCCGAGTCTAGGGCGGCAGTGTAGCTGCTGCTTTCCTGGTGTCGGCCTCGGCCCGGGACAGATGTGCAGCTGTTGTTTTCCTGACGTCGACATCAATCTGGGACGGCAGTGTGGTTGTCGTTGTAGCGTAAAACTCAGACTCCATGCAGAACATGGAGCGTGATGGCACGAAACGCCCATGAAAGCCGATCGTCACGCCTGAACTGAACGCCAAACGTGACTTTCCTCATAGGGAATTGACTGAAAGCTGTTGCTTGAACCGTTCGCTTGTTAACTGGATGAGGATTTTTGCATGTCCACTCGGTTTCGTATATCTTGAAATATTGCGTGTGCCGTGGTGATGCAAAGAGCATCTTTGGCAGTGATGTTAGCACGTAATTGGCCAAGTTGCAATCTCATCACACATTTCATTCCTGTTTGCATTGCAATTGGTGACAATAAGTGAATGGCATCCTTTCAGTTTATGGTATGCTAATCTGACGTAGACTTTCTCTCACGCTTGCTCAGTTTCATATGCGTTAACATATTATTCATCTCAGGTATTACACGGTTGTTGATTGATTGATTATTAGGGTTTTAGTGTGCTACACGGTAATTACGCAGTACTGTATATACAGTACATTATGCACAGTACAACATACAAAGTACAGTATGCACGGTATATCACGTTGGTTGTGTAGTTGTCATTGGTACTTAACCGATCAAATTACAATTTCGAAAGTTTAGCGCTGTTGGACGCCAACCCGTCTATAATGTCTTGTTCCGCAATTTGGATTCAAATGCTATTTGCACAAGTACCCGACAATGTAGATCAAAATCTTGCCAAAATAGATGACGTACGGTGGCACCTTAACTGATTTAGCGTCAATATATTCCATGTATAATAAAGTATCAATAAGTTAACAAAGCTGATAACCTTCGATGATCTTTGATGATGGAAATACAGTTGGCCTTTCTATCCACAATAGACGAACGCTATAACAGAGCACACACTTTACGACCGGTATGCCGTTAGTTTGAAAGTGCAACGTTGCAATGCATTTGCAATGTTCCGCAGTAATGTGCGTTTATGCAAGATGCAACACTCTTGCAACATTGTAAGAACCACATGTTGCACTTTTGTTGTCAGCACCCAGCCGCAATCGTCAGCGCCAATCGTTGAAGCTGGGCGCTACATGACCGACGTAGTCGATGCGCCCCTAAACCCCAATAACCAACCAATCGTTGAAGCTGTCACCGGCAGTCCTTAACCTCATGGTGCTGGTGGTCATGTATCCTCCGTAACATCGCAGCTTGCGGTGTCGGTTTGCGAAGTCGTGACACTAAATGCGACGGGCTAAGCGTTGGATGACTGCAATGCTTCGTTGGTCCATCCAACGACAACGCCCAGCCGGCGGAATTTCGTGGACTATTTGTGTGCACATCCTCACACTTCGAGGATATTTCTCCCTGCGGGTGGCTCCACTCCTATTATGATGCATCACAACGAGACGTATGGAGATCGGCTGCGGCTCCCACGACCGCACGGCTGGGAGGCGAGGTAGTACCGCCGTCAGCCGAAACTGCACCGCCGACGCTTCTACCTGACATCGGGCCACTCCGACCGCAACATAAATTGTGTTAACACTCCCAGGTTGAACGCAACTATGCGGGGTGTATGTGCGCGGCATTTGGCGCGGACGCAATGCTTTTGTGTAGCCAGAGGGGACCTGTTGAAGGGGTTAGTTAGTATCGGTTGAGAGGTGCAGGACGTGGCCAGGGGCGCAGTCCTCTGCACCACTTTTGGTACATAGAGCTCGTTTGCAGAGATTTAATGGACCGTAATTGTATTTGCCGTGCCCGCATGGGTTCCTGGGTATAGCACACCGCGCAACAATGCGCTCGGTTTTCTGCGGAATGCATTGCGTTAGGGGTTTCTCACGCCCCATGGCATTTTGCACGCAATACATCACATGATTGTAGTAATGATGCACTAAATGCGAAATTTCGGCCCTAATTCGTACAACCTCGTTAAGCTCAGCACTTATATATTACGAATATTTCCTCTCTTCTACCGTGGCATGGTACTCTTTAGTTCCCATTTGTGGTATGTGCACTTGAGAAATCCAGCCTCGGCCGGCACCAGGGACACACCAGATATCTCGGTGATTTCAAGGTGGTGGTGTGATATCTGGCTGTCGCTGAACGGGGCCAGGAGCACACAAATATTTCGATGATGTGCAATCCAAGGTGGTGGTGTAATATCTGGGTGCCCCTGAGTCCGATGCGGACACAGTTCCCACCGGCGTCTGCATCGATTCCGAGAACGATGTTTACACTTCTCGAACTTCTCCGGGCTCACCGTGCAAGTGCAAGATGTTATCAATGGCAGCCATGGTGACTTGGGCGAAAAGCGTCCCTGTCGTGAGGGATCTAGCTATTTTTTCGGCCACGCGAAACATTTCACGATTGTGCAAAACGCCCTCTGAAGGTCGCACTGGTGCTGTGACCGACTCTGGTCGATTCTTCGGCAGGTGGTTCGCTGAACTCAGTGCGAATGCTCGACTGGCTCAACGCAACTGGGCCCCAGGGCAACGTCGATGGGCACAAAATGAGTTGGATATTGTCTCGCCCGCGAAATCCAACTCACAACCACCACGACATAGTAATCTCAAATTAACCTGATGCAAATTGCTTATACGAACTCATTTCAGTGTCAAGTAAAGTGTAGGTCTGTGCTATGGGATGCACCGTAATCACCGCTTGGAATGCTCCGCATATTCGTTCAGCTGATTGGAGTACAATGACGTGGATTACCACCGTCTTCCTAGAATGTCCGTTACCAGGTGAACCCTCCAATTTGCTCCTTACTTCCGGCTGTCCCGTTCCCATTGTGCGCAACTGATTGGGCAGACTGCTGTTGCCGATAATTGAGCACTTCTTGAACATCCGACATGTCCGATGTTGTCTGCATCGCGCATGTTTCGAGATCTGTATACATGCGCACTTCACTGCGCATGCTGTTAAAGCACAGAATATCCAGTGCGATATCGATTTGCATTTTGACAATGGAATTCGCTCGAAGAAAATTTGACCGATTTAATCCCATCTGATATATAGATATATATCTGATATATGCTATATATATATAATAGTCTGAAATTGGTTTAGTTTCCTATATATATATATCTGATATATGATATATATATATATATATATATATATATATATATATATATATATATATATATATATATATATATATATATATATATATATATATATATATATATATATATATATATATATATATATATATATATATATATATATATATCTGATATATGATATATATATAGATAATAGTCTGAACTTCGTGTAGTTTCCTATGTACATATAGGAAACCACACGAATTTCAGACTATTCCGACTATAGCGCATTCCAGCCTCAACATGCTTTCCTTTCCTTTCAGTATATCGCTTCTTTCAGATAGATGGCAAGAAAGGTTTTCGAGATTCCAAGCGTCTCCAAAAGTGAGGTATGCTCTATCAGTGCTAATTGTTGATCATGCAACCTTGCATCTGAAGGTTCCGACGGGTTGACTTGGATATTTTTCCATAGTGATCCGTATCCTTAGCTGGTGCGACGCGAGCTCCCAAGTTTTTACCTACTCCAGAACACTAAGCCTGTCCTTTAGGTTCCACAGACGTTATCACGGTGGGAGAAGTGAGCCCCTGCCTTCTCAGGGTGTCATACTCCGTGAGTCAGAGTGTGACACCTCGCCGTCTGCAGGTGTCCGACGCTGTGGGTCAGGTGCAGTGGACGCGGGACGAGTTCGGTCTGGGCATCACCCGCGACCTGACCAGCTACCCGCGCTACCGGATGATCGGCGACGACCACGAGGGCACCTTCTCGCTGGAGATTCAGCGGGCCGCCATGGAGGACGACGGCGTGTTCCAGTGTCAGGTCGGCTCTGCCGCCGGCCAGCAGGGCATCAGGTCAGTGTCGCCGCACCCCTCACTCACCTCCGCACGTCACAGGCACAGTCGCCAGACGCTCGCGACTGAGGAAGTTCACCTCTCGGGTAGACTCGCCCTGCATGAAGCTGATGACGATAAGGTGTGATGCGAACTGGCCGGAAAATCAACATTTGCTCGTTACATGCACACAAAAGTAGTTTTGAAGTAGATGTTCTGCTTGCGGAGAGTGGAAGAATTCTGTTTGTGGGGATAATGAAATAGTTCCGGTTGCGGGGAGAGTGGAATAGCTCCGCTTCGCGTAAAAGCAGGATGGCCGCAAAATACGAAGTCCCCTGAGTATTGCATTATCTGATTACGTTTCTTCTGGTTCCGCATCGTATTTATGCAGTCCCATATTTTGATTTTTTTTTTAAACGCCAAAGCCATGTTCAAATGAAGCGCATAGCATTATGGTATCCAACAGTTTGCTGATGTAATGGTGCTGGAGCATAATGGAGATAAAAACCTTATGTTATGTAAGGCTCATCCAACCAATTAGCATTGCTTCACATCGCCAATATTCCACGCCGAATGTCACAGGTACCATCACAGGCTTTACAAGAATGAATTCCCCTCTATCGTCACACATTTTCTGGAGCGAAACATTGCGCGTATGATCTTTGCGTGAAGCGAACCAATGTGAACCTTGCTTTGCATTGCTCACCTTTTTTACCAGCATTGCGTCAATATTGATTAGTCTTGAGCAGCTGAGCTGTCTCTTCCAATGGCTGTTGGGACTTAACCAATGCTCTAAAAGCCCATCATTTACCCGGCTGTGAGCACCAAAGTGTGCCACTTCGCCGTGCCGCTGCTGATATACTCTGATGCCTCAGTGGCCTGCCGCGTGCTGACCTCACCTGACAATGACAGATGATTGGTGTCCGGTGGGTGACCTGGTCGATCTGACCGCCGCTGTCCGCAGGCTCATCAGAAGGAACGGTGTGACGGTAGGCTGGCCTGACCTGACATCACCTGGCCGGTCCGTCCCTGTTTGCGAGCCTCAGGGCTAGAATGTTGTGGTGGTTTGCTGATCATACCCGACCTGATCGGACCTGGCCGGATCGCCCCTGTTTGCAGGCCCCAGGGCTGGAGTGATGGGACGGTTGACCTCAGCTGACCACCACTGTCTTCAGATCCCACAACTGGGACGGTGTGCCGGTTCACCTGAAGCGATCTAACTCGACTTGATCTGACCTGACTTGATCTGACCTGACTTGATCTGGCCTGATTTGATCTGACATGACTTGATCTGACCTGACTTGATCTGACCTGACTTTATCTGACCTGATCTGGCCTGACTCGATCTGTCCTAACTTGATCTGCCATAACTTGATCTGACCTGACTTGATCTGGCCTGACCTGACCTGACCTGGCTTGATCTGACCTGGCTTGATCTGCCCTGGCTTGATCTGACCTGACTTGATCTGACCTGACTTGACCGTTGTCCGCAGGTCGCGTGATGCCAGGCTCACCATCTTGGTACCGCCGGAGCCGCCGCGGGTCATCCAGGGTGACCAGGTGTCCACGACGGCCGGCATGGAAATCCTGCTGCAGTGCGAGAGTCGCGGAGGGAAGCCGCCAGCCGAGGTCAGCACCCCCCACCCCCACCCCTACCCCACCCCCAACCCCACCCCCACTCTCCCCATCCCCCTCATCACCAGCACTCCAAGACTGATCCTCCCAGCTCTGCTGCTGTCATATGTCGAGACTGTTCAGGGAAAGCCATCATCGTAGGTTCCGGCCGTGAATCCTGTTCATCTGTAGCGCAGAGTTCCTGGAGAGCTCGAAGGTGCTGTGGGAGTTTTACGATCGCCTCGCATTTCCCAGTTCACGGGGTGTTTGCTAACGGTCAGTCACGCCATTATCCCGTGAGTCACGCCCCATTGTGTGAACATGATCGCTCGATTTTCGAGAGGAGTCCGCAGCGAAAGTACCGCCAAT
>JAOTOL010001516.1:1135000-1444024 GCA_034440575.1 Imbricaverruca yamaguchii
AAGTTTTTTTTCGGCAACTATGTCTTGTCTGAGAGTCCTATCTCACCGGCATCCCACCCGCAATAATGCTAGCCGCGCACCAACACTCCGGCACCGAACGCCCTGAAGGTGAACGCGAACGCGCGGTGCAACCGAGACTCGAACCCGCACTCGTTGGCTGCCTCAGGTGCGCTACCGTTGGCTGGTGAACGGCGAACCGGTGCTGGGCGCCACCGACAGCTCGAGGACGCTGCGGGCGGTGGGGCGCCACCTGAACAACGCCACGGTCGTCTGCCAGGTCACCAACGACGTCGGCACCGGCACGGGCTCGGCTCGGCTCGTCGTCCTCTGTGAGTCCCGCACGCGCGCGCGCTCCGTGGACGAACATGAGTGTGTGTTCTGTGGACAATGCCTGAGCGACTGTCAGCCTTCACGAGTGGTCATTGAGTCCTGTCGTGTTGTGATGCGGCGAAAGTGCAGCGCGGTTGACCGACGAGTGGCTGTGTGTGTTGAGTCCGAGGGAACTGTGTGTGCTGAGTGTGAAGCAGCTGTGTGTGTGTTGAGTGTGAGGAAGCTGTGTGTGTTGAGTGTGAGGGAACTGTGTGTGCTGAGTGTGAGGAAGCTGTGTGTGTGTTGAGTGTGAGGGAACTGTGTGTGCTGAGTGTGAAGCAGCTGTGTGTGTGTGTGTTGAGTGTGAGGGAACTGTGTGTGCTGAGTGTGAGGCAGCTGTGTGTGTGTGCTGAGTGTGAGGGTGTGTGCTGTAGCAGCTGTGTGTGTGTGTTGAGTGTGAGGGAACTGTGTTTGTGAGTGTGAGGAAGCTGTGTGTGTTGAGTGTGAGGCAGCGTGTGTGTGTTGAGTGTGAGAAGCTGTGTGTGTTGAGTGTGAGGAAGCTGTGTGTGCTGAGTGTGAGGAAGCTCTGTGTGTTGAGTGTGAGGAAGCTGAGTGTGTTGGGAGAGAGAAGAGAGAGAGAGAGAGAGAGAGAGAGAGAGAGAGAGAGAGAGAGAGAGAGAGAGAGAGCTGTGTGTGCCAAGTGCGAGGGAGCTGTATGTGCTGAGTGCAAAAGGGCTGTGTGTGAGCAGATGCCGAGCAGTCTGTGTAGTCGTGAGTTGGTGATCATCAGATCGGGACATCCTGTACCGAGAAGTGTCTGATCAGTGTCCGTCGAGCCGGCGCTCGTCCTGTCCTTCCTCTACACCATCCCACCCATCTGCTGCCCCAGCAGGCGGTGCACAGCGCTGCTTCAGCAGTTGCTGTCGAGTCCCCCGCTGCAATCTCCTTTCGATGCCCTATCCCCCTCTTCTAACCAGCCTGAACCGTCGGCGCACGCTCCCCGCCGCCGGTCGGTCGCCGGTGTCGCTGCGGAAGCCCGTCTCTCGGCGCGCCACCGGCGCTCAGCCGCACGCCGCTGTCGGCTGCGGCCGAGGCGTCGCGGTCTGGCTCTCCGTGCACCGTATCGCTTCGGCATTCCGGTGGTGTGGCAAAAACTGGCGATATCAGCCCGACCGTGTAACAGATACGTCGTGTGTTCCGGGTGCTCCGGGCAGCGTACATGGGTCAGGATCCTCCAGATCGTAGCCGGATTATGGCCGACTTAGCCGAGCACATGCAGAGCAAAAAAATATCCGGCTCGGGCTGGTAGTTGTCGGTGTAGAGCAGTGTCAATGTCCGGCTCGGACTGGTAGTTGTCGGTATAGAGCAGTGTCAATGTCCGGCTCGGACTGGTGGTTGTCGGTGTAGAGCAGTGTCAATGTCCGGCTCGGACTGGTGGTTGTCGGTGTAGAGCAGTGTCAATGTCCGGCTCGGACTGGTGGTTGTCGGTGTAGAGCAGTGTCAATGTCCGGCTCGGACTGGTGGTTGTCGGTGTAGAGCAGTGTCAATGTCGGCTCGGACTGGTGGTTGTCGGTGTAGAGCAATGTCCGCTCGGACTGGTGTCGGTGTAGAGCAGTGTCAATGTCCGGCTCGGACTGGTGGTTGTCGGTGTAGAGCGGTGTCAATGTCCGGCTCGGACTGGTGGTTGTCGGTGTAGAGCAGTGTCAATGTCCGGCTCGGACTGGTGGTTGTCGGTGTAGAGCAGTGTCAATGTCCGGCTCGGACTGGTGGTTGTCGGTGTAGAGCAGTGTCAATGTCCGGCTCGGACTGGTGGTTGTCGGTGTAGAGCAGTGTCAATGTCCGGCTCGGACTGGTGGTTGTCGGTGTAGAGCAGTGTCAATGTCCGGCTCGGGCTGGTGGTTGTCGGTGTAGAGCAGTGTCAATGTCCGGCTCGGACTGGTGGTTGTCGGTGTAGAGCAGTGTCAATGTCCGGCTCGGACTGGTGGTTGTCGGTGTAGAGCAGTGTCAATGTCCGGTTCTAACTGGTAGTTGTCGGTGCAGAGCGGTGTCAATGTCCGGCTCGGGCTGGTGGTTGTCGGTGTAGAGCAGTGTCAATGTCCGGCTCGGACTGGTGGTTGTCGGTGCAGAGCAGTGTCAATGTCCGGCTCGGACTGGTGGTTGTCGGTGTAAAGTAATGTCAATGTCCGGCTCGAATTGGTGGTTGTCGTTGTAGAGCAGTGTCAATGTCCGGCCCGGACTGGTGGTTGTCGGTGTAGAGCAGTGTCAATGTCCGGCTCGGACTGGTGGTTGTCGGTGTAGAGCAGTGTCAATGTCCGGCTCGGACTGGTGGTTGTCGGTGTAGAGCAGTGTTGGCGGGCGCGGGAGAGTTCCTCCGGCGCTGACCCGACTGTGGACAATGAAACAATCCGCCATTGTCGTCAGCGCGAGCATGGAACAAACGTCCGATCGCCGTTCTCTCTTAAATGACCTCACGAGTGTCCCGGTATCTCTGACCACCGCCCTCTCCACTGACCTACACCAGCATGTCCACGTATCCGGCTCTACTCTCTCCATTAACCTCACGAGTGTCGCCAATTCCCCGACTCTGCACTCTCGGTTGACTTCACTAGTGTTGGCCACTCCACAACCTCATCTGACGTCGCTAGTGTCCCCAACTCCACAACATCAGCTGATGTCACTACTGTCTCCAACTCCACAACCTCAGCTTTTGCACGCGCCAGACATATCTCCGGGTCCATGTGTGGTCCGTGTCCTAACACACTCGCATCTTGGGCTCGCGGCCGTGACAATGCCGGTTCTGAGGCCTGGTATTTATCTTCGGATCCAGTGAATGGGTAATCCTGTGTCCCACGTCCACGAGCCTGTTTGGTCTAGCTGATACTGTGTCTAGCCTGCAGCCATGAGACGCGTCTGACGTACAGCTCCGTTACCATATTTGTTTTTGATCTGTTTGGTAGCCCCATTAAAGCGGCTTAAGGCGCACCCCTTATCTCACCTGAGCCTCATTCCGTACTAAATCTCACTGGCACTCAAGTGTTCCAACCTAATCCTCCGCACGGCAGGCACCCCGACCCTTCTATTCTACTCTTGTATAGTCCTCACTCTGACCCGCAGCATAATCGACCCTCATGCCAACACTTGTCCTAATCCCCACCCTTGATCCTCTTCGATACTCTTCTGACCCTCATCTGTCCTTCTTGGCTCTCTCCAATTCTTCTCCAACCCTCCCCAGACCCTCCTCCTCCGACCCTCCACAGACCCCCAGCCTCATTTGACCCTCCTCTGGTCCTCCTCCGACCCTCCAGACCCTCCTCTGATCATCCTCCAACTGTCCCCCGACCATCACCGAACCCTCCCCAGACCCTCCTCCGACCCCCCTGATCCTCCTCTGACCATCTTTCGACCCTCTTCTGACCATTTCCTGAAACTCCCCAGGCCCTCCTTCAACTCTTCCCAGACCCTCCTCCGACCCTCCTCCGACCCTCCTCTGACGCCCCTACCGGCCGGCAGACTCGCCTCGCTTCCGCTCAGAGCCTCGCGACGTGGCCGTCGACGTGGGACGCCAGGCGACTCTGGTCTGCGACGTTGACGCCAACCCGCAGCCGCAGATCACCTGGGTCAGGCTCGACTGTCCGTCGTGTCCCGAGGTGGGTCAGACTCGACTGTCCGTCGTGTCCCGAGGTGGGTCAGGCTCGACTGTCCGTCGTGTCCCGAGGTGGGTGGCTGGGTCAGGCTCGACTGTCCGTCGTGTCCCGAGGTGGGTCAGGCTCGACTGTCCGTCGTGTCCCGAGGTGGGTCAGGCTCGACTGTCCGTCGTGGGTCAGGCTCGACTGTCCGTCGTGTCCCGAGGTGGGTCAGGCTCGACTGTCCGTCGTGTCCCGAGGTGGGTGGCTGGGTCAGGCTCGACTGTCCGTCGTGTCCCGAGGTGGGTGGCTGGGTCAGGCTCCACTGTCCGTCGTGTCCCGAGGTGGGTGGCTGGGTCAGGCTCGACTGTCCGTCGTGTCCCGATGTGGGTGGCTGGGTCAGGCTCGACTGTCCGTCGTGTCCCGAGGTGGGTGGCTGGGTCAGGCTCGACTGTCCGTCGTGTCCCGAGGTGGGTGGCTGGGTCAGGCCACTGTCCGTCGTGTCCTGGGTCAGGCCGACTGCCGGGTGGGGCCACTGGCGTCACTGTCCGTCGTGTCCCGAGTGGGTGGCTGGGCTCACTGTCCGTCGTGTCCGATGTGGGTGGGTCAGGCTCACTGTCCGTCGTGTCCCGAGGTGGGTGGTCCACTGTCCGTCGTGTCCCGAGTGGGTGCTGGTCATTTCTGGGTCAGGCTCACTGTCCGTCGTGTCCCGAGGTGGTCCACTGTCCGTCGGTCCCGAGGTGGGTCAGGCTCGACTGTCCGTCGTGTCCCGATGTGGGTGGCTGGGTGACTGGTTGTGCGGTCGCTGCAGGCCGCATAGCTGAGCCGCGCACAGGTGACGACTGTGTCAGCCGCCTCAGCACCGGTGGACTGGACACCGCGACCCAGCAGTCCCACGCCGGCTGCCCTGCACAGGCGTGCCGGCCGGGTCGGGTCGGGTCGGGTCGGGTCGGGTCGGGTCGGGTCGGGTCGGGTCGGGTCGGGTCGGGTCGGGTCGGGTCGGGTCGGGTCGGGTCGGGTCGGGTCGGGTCGGGTCGGGTCGGGTCGGGTCGGGTCGGGTCGGGTCGGGTCGGGTCGGGTCGGGTCGGGTCGGGTCGGGTCGGGTCGGGTCGGGTCGGGTCGGGTCGGGTCGGGTCGGGTCGGGTCGGGTCGGGTCGGGTCGGGTCGGGTCGGGTCGGGTCGGGTCGGGTCGGGTCGGGTCGGGTCGGGTCGGGTCGGGTCGGGTCGGGTCGGGTCGGGTCGGGTCGGGTCGGGTCGGGTCGGGTCGGGTCGGGTCGGGTCGGGTCAGAGTTACGCAACGGCATGTCGGCCTGTCAGCCACACCACTGACCCATGTCTACCGCGGGAGCAGAGCGGCGCACGACTTCAGTATACACCAAGTGCATCTCAGGATTTGTTTATGATTAGTACGCGGCGATTTTGTCCCCATGTTGCGACATAAAATGTATTGATCAACACGGAACTCTTCCTTTGGCTTTATGTGCACGCAACATAGCAAACGGAGGAACATGATGTGGACACATGGTTAAAGCTTTCTTATTAGCAACCAAAGATTGAATGATAGCATCCCATACGTTTTCGCAATCATGTTGTAACCTACACACCAATTTATCTACACTGGAATAGCTTGAATGACCCTAGTCGCTTTTACTCCAAAACAATTTGTGCACGTTAGTGAATGGACCACGTGGCAGGTGAGTCAAATTGTACGGATTACGTGGCAGGTGAGTTAAATGACACGGATGGGAGAGTGCAGAAAGATGCACCAGTTTGTATTCAAAATAGATGTGTGCATATAGGTATCGAATATTCTACCGACCGCAAATATTAAACCGACTGCTGGATTCGTCTTATTCGTTAAACAAAATGCAAGGCACAGATCCGATAACTCAGCAGAGCTCGAATTAGCGCCGGGACTCTAATTCCGCATGCAAATTATCATACTTTGGAGAAGAAATATAAGCAAATACATGTTTTTACATCGCGCTAAGCCCTACAGAAAATGCGAGGCCAACAAAATGACTGATATTTTCAAGTGGATGAGAAAATTGTCTTCCGCGGCACCGGTCAAGTGGATACACTCAATTCGACTATATATATATATATAAATGTATTCGTCAGTGCACCAGTACTGGATACACCAAGTTTGACTATATATTCGTTAGTCTCATGACTTGACTAGCTAGAAATAAAAATATGGGTGATAATTGTCTTCGCTTAATGGTTTGGAATAATAACTCAGGCTAATGTAGCATGTAACATTACGTCTATCAATGCCGTTAAATTTAATGAATAGCATCAACGTCGCTGGATGTTGACCGATCTATCTTTCAAGCGAGTCAATTATTTTCGATGAACTTGATTGTATCTGTGGGAAACCCAACTGCAGAGCTCTCCAGCGATTACAAATATGAATGATACATTCCTAGCTTTGACCATTATGTTAAAGAATTTATATTAGCATAGCTTGGTATGAGCCTAATTAAATGAAGACATTTTGACCGTATCTATATGACTAATGACTGCAATACGGCTCAATTGTATTCAAACTTCGGGAATGGGTAGATAATTGTGTCATCGATGTAAGCAATCAATCTGATTTGTGCTATCGCTTTGATGTTCAAGCTAGATTTAATGAATGGCTGAATGTCTGAAATTAAAAAAAGTCGACGAAGTTAGGACAAAGCCCTTTCTTTGAACGATTCTACTGCGTTCTGAGAAGCCCACCGTAGAGATCTCCAATGGTTACATTGGAGTTGTAATGGGTTACATTGGAGTTGTAATGGGTTACATTGGAGTTGTAATGGGTCACACTGGAGTTGCAATGGGTTACACTGGAGTTGTAATGGGTTGCATTGCAATTGCTCCGCCGTGCGCATACGTGCTGGCGGCGCTCTGTCATCTGAACCAAACCCGTGTGTAAATCCGCCGGCCGTGCGAAAATCCTGCACGCAAAACACACCACACGTTACCGCCATCGGCCGCTATTGCCTGAGGCGCACCTGCCGGCGGCGGCGGCGCGGGTGGCGGCGGGGGTGGGGGCGGCGGCGGGGGTAGCGGCGGGGGTGGCGGCGGCGGCGGCAGCGGCGAGTCTCGGCGGCGGGGTGGCCTGCCGTTGCCGCGCCGCGCCGCCGGCAACGGGGTCGGCCGGGGTCGGCCCGGCCGGCGCCCGCCCCGACAGACCGGCTGACGCCGCCCCTGCGGCGGCGGAATGTCGTTGTCCGGCGTAGGTCAGCGGCGGGCGACCTCGGCCGGCGGCGCCGCCGCACCGCCAGATTGCGCCACGGTGATGGCGGCCGGTCACGACACCCGGAGGTGGCAGAGTGGAGGGCTGTCGGCGGCGGTCTGCGGCGCAAGGTCGCCCTGGCGACCTCCGGACAGCTGGACAACAGCCGGCCCAGCGACCTCCGGACAGTTGGACAATAGCCGGCCCAGCGACCTCCGGACAGCTGGACAACAGGCGGCCCAGCGACCTCCGGACAGCTGGACAATAGCCGTCCCAGCGACCTCCGGACAGCTGGACAACAGGCGGCCCGGCGACCTCCGGACAGCTGGACAACAAGCGGTCCAGCGACCTCCGGACAGTTGGACAATAGCCGTCCCAGCGACCTCCGGACAGCTGGACAACAAGCGGCCCAGCGACCTCCGGACAGTTGGACAATAGCCGTCCCAGCGACCTCCGGACAGCTGGACAACAAGCGGCCCAGCGACCTCCGGACAGCTGGACAGCAGGCGGCCCAGCGACCTCCGGACAGTTGGACAATAGCCGTCCCAGCGACCTCCGGACAGCTGGACAACAGGCGGCCCAGCGACCTCCAGACAGCTGGACAACAGCCGGCCCGGCGACCTCCGGACAGTTGGACAGCAGGCGGCCCAGCGACCTCCGGACAGTTGGATATTAGGCGGCCGAGCGATCTCCAGACAGCTGGACAAAAGGCGGCGACCTCCAGACAGTTTGACAGCAGGAGGTGTTGGCTGGGCTGGTGTTGCTCCGGGCCATCCGTCCCCGGACATTCCGAGTCGTCGACTCCGAATAGTCTCAGTGAGCATCGGGGCCGACTGTTGTGACAAACGGATCCGGTGACCCTCAGTCCGGGACTTCTGGCCACTTCCCCATCAGCGGATCTGGCAGCTTTGAACTACGGATCCCACAAAGTTAAGCTAGCCAGGGGCCCGACAATTCAAAATAACTAATCCGAAAAATCGACGCTACAAATCTCACCGCCGTGAGCCACAGGCTTAGCCATGCACTAAGCCACAGCACTGAGCTACAATACTGAGCTACAGTACTGAGCTACATACTGAGCCACAGCACTGAGCTACAGTACTGAGCCACAGTACTGAGCTACAATACTGAGCTACAATACTGAGCCACAGCACTGAGCTACAATACTGAGCCACAGCACTGAGCTACAATACTGAGCCACAATACTGAGCCACAGTACTGAGCCACAGTACTGAGCCACAGCACTGAGCTACAATACTGAGCTACAATACTGAGCTACAGTACTGAGCCACAGTACTGAGCCACAGCACTGAGCCACATGCCAAGCGACTCTACGCCACGAATCCAGTGATCCGGATCTATTCATCTGGAAATCGAAACCTCTGACGCACCGCACGACGTCTGAAGTCCTGTCCACCACTATATCCCGACCTGTCACCCCGCTGTGCACCGCACGATGTCTGAAGTCCTGTCCACCACTATATCCCGACCTGTCGCCCCGCTGTGCGCCGCACGATGTCTGAAGTCCTGTCCACCACTACATCCCGACCTGTCACCCCGCTGTGCACCGCACGATGTCTGAAGTCCTGTCCACCACTATATCCCGACCTGTCACCCCGCTGTGCACCGCACGATGTCTGAAGTCCTGTCCACCACTACATCCCGACCTGTCACCGCCGGCGCCCGCTGTGCACCGCACGATGTCTGAAGTCCTACCACCATCTAATCACCTGTCACCGCCGGCGCCCGCTGTGCACCGCACGATGTCTGAAGTCCTGTCCACCACTACATCCCGACCTGTCACCGCCGGCGCCCGCTGCACTGACTCGAGAATGCCGTGCCGCCGACCATTCGGCACAAATCGGCCCATGTGTCAACCTGTCGACCGCCAATTGGTCGCGGCCGCCTTCCAGCGGTACCCTCTAACCAGGCCGGCGCGGCCGCCGTCCGCCGGCCGCGCTAATGACGATAATGGCCGGTCTGTTTGTTGGCACATGCGCCGACGCTGGCCATTATCATTAGTGCTGCAAGCGTTCTGCGTTGAGCGCCCGCGAGACGTCGACAGTGGCAAGGGAGCTGGCGGTGTGTACAGCGTGTCGTCTGGCCGAGCTGCCGACAGCTGCCGACAGCTGCCGACAGCTGTCGGTCGGCTGAGACCAGCTGCCGACCCGGCCACCGACCTTGCCTTGTCGGGCTGCCGGCTGCTCAGAGCGTCAGCGACGCCGCGCCGGACCGAGCAGGACCGGCCGTCGGGTCAGTGACCTGCAGGTGCAGCGCAGTCCGGCACTGTGCCGCGGCCCAGCCGCCGCCCGTGTGCGGACGGCACTGCGTCGCCATCCCAGTCCCCCCCCCCCATCAGTCGCCGTCTCAGTCGCTGCTCCCCTCAAGTCTCCAGCCCCGTCGCTGACCCAGCCGCCGACCCAGTCGTCGGCTCGGCTTCGGACGCAGCCTCGTTGCATGCCGACGACAATTAGGGGCGGGAGCAGCCGGCTGCTGCCTCCGTCTCGCCTCCCGGTGGTCATTCAATTTTCACACGGTTGTCCGGCGACCGAGCCGGCGGTCTGACGGCCGCCGCCGCACTTATTTCCGGCGTTTACACAAAGATGACGGTGCTTGTAGGTGGCCAACGGAGAACTAATGGCAGAACGGGTTCTCGAAATGTGGCCGGAGATGAGCTGCGCCCTCATCACGCTCGTCGTGCACTTGCTCTTCTCGGACGCCGAGCCTGTGCGACCAAGCTGGCATCCAAAGTTCTTATTGCGTGCAATAGTGGCTGGTTGATGATTTGTTGCTGCTGTAGAATGTAGCGAATCCAAGTGTGTCAATAATTAGCCGCGAGTGATGCATCTTCTTTAACTGCTGTTGGCTTATATGGTGCGTGGACAAAATGAGAATTAGACGGCTTATGACGTCAGCTGCAACTGTGATCAAGCGCTTCTGTGCCAACCAATACTGTATCAATCAGTACGGCATTCCATACTTGTCATATAACTAACGGACCCCTTTCCTACAGTTCGAGTTGGTGGGCTGTGTGGGAAAACAGTCGTGGCTTAAAACGAATGTTTATTTTGCTAGTAGCGAAGCTGTGGGAAATCGATAGACACAACAGAACGGCCATGGAACTCCTGTAATGCATAATCGTAAAATGTACTTTTGCAACCATGCTTTTCACAATGTCAACACTTTAGATTTACTGTTTTGTACTTGCGATATACGTTACGGTACTACCTTGTAGGTGACATGCAAAGGCAATGTTCCTTGATGTATGTGTTTCCTGCGACTTTGCCTGTAAATGAGCAACAGATTATCCGCAGCAATAAGGGCGACATTCGGGGCATTGGCGAACTGTTCTATCTCACTGTTTCGCACCTGACCCGGTCATACCTGTGCGACACTGTGGCTTGGTGCACCTTCTCGGCCAATTGACTCCTCTGACACTGTCATTCGTGAAGCATTGACCCGTGCCCCATGTAGGACACCAGTCCGATACAGGCTGACTCCGATGTCGCGGTGACACTGACTGACCCCATACTGTTGCAGTCGTGCAACACCGACTGACCTTCCGACACCCGCCTAACACTGACTAACCCTCAGAAGCATGTACAACACTGATAGATCCTCCTACACCCGTGCAACACTGAATGACCCACCGACAGCCGTGCGACACTGACCGACCCCGTTCTCGGACAGCCGTGCGACACTGACCGACCCCGTTCTCGGACAGCCGTGCGACACTGACCGACCCCGTTCTCGGACAGCCGTGCGACACTGACCGACCCCGTTCTCGGACAGCCGTGCGACACTGACCGGCCCCGTTCTCGGACAGCCGTGCGACACTGACCGACCCCGTTCTCCGACAGCCGTGCGACACTGACCGACCCCGTTCTCGGACAGCCGTGCGACACTGACCGGCCTCGTTCTCCGACAGCCGTGCGACACTGACCGACCCCGTTCTCCTACAGACGGGGGCGCGGGCCGCACGCTGACGCTGACCGCGTCGGCGACCACGGTCGGCCTGTACGAGTGTCGCACGTCGGCCGACCACCACGCGTCCGTGTCGGGCCGCGTGCGCCTGTTCGTGCGCGAGGCGCCGCGGGTGCGCGCGCCGGCCACGCAGCGCGGCACCGCCGGCCAGCTGGTGCACCTCGAGTGCGACGTGGCCAGCGTGCCGCCGCCCACCGCCGTCACGTGGCTCTACAACAACCGACCCGTGCCACTCGGTGAGGCGCCGGCCGGCCGTGTGCCTGCGTGAGACGATTCGGACCGGCCGACCGTGGGGCTTGGGGTGTTCTGAGTGAACCGAATGTAGGGCTTGGGGAGGACTTGGCGGATCTCAGGATGTAGCTTGGAGTGCAGTTTTGGTGGACCGAGGACGAGATGACCGGCCGACTGTGGGGTTTGGGGTGTTCTGAGTGAGCCGAATGTAGGGTTCGGAATGTTCTGAGTGAACCGAATGTGGGGCTTGGGATGTTCTGAGTGAACCGAATGTGGGGCTTGGGATGTTCTGAGTGAACCGAACGTGGGGCTTTGGATGTACTCAGTGAACCGAATGTGGGGTTCTGGATGTCCACAGTGACCCAAATGTGGGGCTTTGGAAGACTTGGCTGAGCTCAGGATGTAGCTTGGAGTGCAGTTTTGGTGGACCGAGGACGAGATGACGGATGACACTCGAAGCGATTGTGGACAGACCAAGGATAGGCTGGGAGTGAACCAGGAATTCGCTGGAAATGGGCAGGGTAGATCAGAGATAATCTGGAGACACATCGGAGAGTCTGGGAATAGATGGGATACGCTAGTAATTAGGCGAGGGTTGGACTTCGTGTGGAGTCTGTATGAACTGAACGTGAGTACAAGAAAGCCTGGGAATTGCATGCTTAAGTTGTTGTTCACCATAACGTTGTAAGTACCCGGGAGATGCTGAGTGCGAACCAAACATCTCCTGGCACACTTTCGGACGTTTTCTAAAGCCTCGGTTTGTTCTTAAACACGGCCTGAGTCCACATTCAGAAACAAACTATTGCTAACGCTCGAGCCGCCGGAACAAAAGCTGCTAAGAGTCTGTATAGCTTACATGTCTCCAAATGCGCCGTGAAGTCCAATTTGTTTGTTCTGAATTCCCAACTTCTCCTAGAACGCTGAATGAGAGCGACATTGACAGCAGATGTGTGTGGTATTCATCGCATTCATCGCAGGGTAAGTGGGGCGTAGTTTGCACACCGTCTTTGTTCCGCATCACCTGGGAGCAAGTACTTCATCACTACACTCCACCGTTCCAACATTTCACCACTCCACCACCCCACAACTCGCTTCCATCACTCCACCACTCCACTCCACTCCACCGCTTCACTCCACCACTCCACTCTACTCCACCGCTTCACTCCACCACTCCAATCCACCACTTCAATCCACCACTCCACTCACTTCACTCCACCACTCTACCACTCCAACACTCCACTCCGCCACTCCACTCCAACATTCCACTTCACCACCACATCACACCACTCCACTCCACCACTCCACTCCACCACTCCACTCCACCACTCCACTCCACCACTCCACTCCACCACCTCCACCACTCCACTCCACTTCCACTCCACCACTCCACTCCACCACTCCGCCCCACCACTCCACCACTCCACAACTCGCTTCCATCACTCCACCACTCCACTCCACCACTCCACAACTCGCTTCCATCACTCAACCACTCCAGTCAACTCCACCCGCTTCACTCCACCACTCCACTCCACCATTCCACCACTCCACTCCATCACTCAATCACTCCACTCTACCACCAGTGATCAGGCACTCCACCACCGGTATGGCATGGTATCCACGATCGTGACCTGCACCCATTGGCCATCTCTCTGGCATCCCTCGGTGATCCGGATAATCAGCCGCGGCATGATGACCGTTGTCACGGAAACAACATTTCCGGTAATTGTCAGAGTCACATGGTCCAGCCAAACACGATTAAATCGTACATAGGACGCATTGGTGCGGCTGACCAACTATAACGCATAGGTAACTCGATTATTTAGATATTGACATGGGAAAAACTGCATGTGCTGTTGGGGATACGCAAGCACCCAACTTTCATGGTACACTCCCTACTTCTATTCTTCATCACCAGTTTCCATGATGCGCCCCTGATTTCTCATCTGAAATGTGAAACGTGACGTCGGTAGCGATAATGTGGTGCCGGTAGCGAACGTTAGAATAAGCCATTTGAACGATGGGACCAGGACAGTACTTTCAATACATGCTTCACTTAAGAAGGCAACCTCTATGTGCCATTTCAGAATATTGAACGCGCTCCCCATTTCCTCCATCTTAACGCTTACAAAAAAAATAGTACTGCACGAATTATAGCTGGCAACTGTTGGCGAACATCTCCAATTCCAAACATAGCTATAACTGGCAATGTTGATGGACACCTGCAACCCCAAAAATAGCTATAACTGGCAATCTTGGTAGACATCTGCGACCCCAAACATAGCTATAACTGGCAATGTTGGTGAATATCTCCAATTCCAAACATAACTATAATTGGCAATCTTGGTGGATATCTGCAACCCCAAACATAGCCATAGCTGGGGTACTGTTGGTGGATATCTCTAATTCTAGCTTTCATCTTTTGGTCGTTGACACATAATCTGCAACGTTATGGCTTCTTCGATCCAATAGTAATCCGAAGTAATACGCCTTTTCTCTCGCATTATGATGCATCGTAGCGTGTGCCAGGTGTGCTTCATCGCATTATGAAAGGCATTTAAGTGGCCTTTTATTAGGGAGCCATGTGGAAGGGCCCGCGAAAAAAAAATAGGGTGAAAAGTGGGGGGGGGGGGGGGAGAGAAAAAAGTAGTTTTCGAGGGGAGGGGGGAGGGCGACAGTAAATATCACTGATATTTTTATGTCAGCACGGTGACGTGTTGTACCGGCTGTGACGTGTTGTGGCGGGCTGTGACGTGTTGTGGCGGGCTGTGACGTGGTGTGGCGGGCTGTGACGTGTTGTGGCGGGCTGTGACGTGTTGTGGCGGGCTGTGCCATGTTGTGGCGGGCTGTGACGTGGTATGGCGGGCCGTGACGTGTTGTGGCGGGCTGTGACGTGGTATGGCGGGCCGTGACGTGTTGTGGCGGGCTGTGGCGTGTTGTGGCGGGCTGTGACGTGTTGTGGCGGGCTGTGACGTGTTGTGTCGGGCTGTGTCGTGGTATGGCGGGCCGTGACGTGTTGTGGCGGGCTGTGACGTGGTGTGGCGGGCTGTGACGTGTTGTGTCGGGCTGTGACGTGGTATGGCGGGCTGTGCCATGTTGTGGCGGGCTGTGACGTGGTATGGCGGGCCGTGACGTGTTGTGGCGGGCTGTGACGTGGTATGGCGGGCCGTGACGTGTTGTGGCGGGCTGTGGCGTGTTGTGGCGGGCTGTGACGTGTTGTGGCGGGCTGTGACGTGTTGTGTCGGGCTGTGTCGTGGTATGGCGGGCTGTGACGTGTTGTGGCGGGCTGTGACGTGGTGTGGCGGGCTGTGACGTGTTGTGGCGGGCTGTGACGTGTTGTGGCGGGCTGTGACGTGTTGTGGCGGGCTGTGACGTGGTGTGGCGGGCTGTGACGTGTTGTGGCGGGCTGTGACGTGTTGTGGCGGGCTGTGACGTGGTGTGGCGGGCTGTGACGTGGTGTGGCGGGCTGTGACGTGTTGTGGCGGGCTGTGTCGTGTTGTGGCGGGCTGTGACGTGTTGTGGCGGGCTGTGACGTGTTGTGGCCGGCTGTGACGTGTTGTGGCGGGCTGTGACGTGTTGTGGCGGGCTGTGTCGTGTTGTGGCGGGCTGTGACGTGTTGTGGCGGGCTGTGTCGTGGTGTGGCGGACTGTGACGTGTTGTGGCGGGCTGTGACGTGTTGTGGCGGGCTGTGGCGTGGTATGGCGGGCCGTGACGTGTTGTGGCGGGCTGTGGCGTGTTGTGGCGGGCTGTGACGTGTTGTGGCGGGCTGTGACGTGTTGTGTCGGGCTGTGTCGTGGTATGGCGGGCTGTGGCGTGGTATGGCGGGCCGTGACGTGTTGTGGCGGGCTGTGGCGTGTTGTGGCGGGCTGTGACGTGTTGTGGCGGGCTGTGACGTGTTGTGTCGGGCTGTGTCGTGGTATGGCGGGCCGTGACGTTTTGTGGCGGGCTGTGACGTGGTGTGGCGGGCTGTGACGTGTTGTGGCGGGCTGTGACGTGTTGTGGCGGGCTGTGACGTGTTGTGGCGGGCTGTGTCGTGTTGTGGCGGGCTGTGACGTGTTGTGGCGGGCTGTGACGTGTTGTGGCCGGCTGTGACGTGTTGTGGCGGGCTGTGACGTGTTGTGGCGGGCTGTGACGTGTTTGGGCGGGTTGTGACGTGTTGTGGCGGGCTGTGACCTGTTGTGGCGGGCTGTGACGTGGTGTGGCGGGCTGTGACGTGGTGTGGCGGGCTGTGACGTGTTGTGGCGGGCTGTGTCGTGTTGTGGCGGGCTGTGACGTGGTATGGCGGGCTGTGACGTGTTGTGGCGGGCCGTGACGTGTTGTGGCGGGCTGTGACGTGTTGTGGCGGGCTGTGTCGTGTTGTGTCGGGCTGTGACGTGTTGTGGCGGGCTGTGACGTGTTGTGCGGGCTGTGACGTGTTGTGGTGGGCTGTGACGTGTTGTGGCGGGCTGTGACGTGGTGTGGCGGGCTGTGACGTGTTGTGGCGGGCTGTGACGGTTGTGGCGGAGCTGGTGGACGGGTTGTGGCGGGCTGTGACGTGGTGTGGCGGGCTGTGACGTGTTGTGGCGGGCTGTGACGTGTTGTGGCGGGCTGTGACGTGTTGTGGCGGGCTGTGACGTGTTGTGGCGGGCTGTGACGTGTTGTGGCGGGCTGTGACGTTTGTGGTTGTGGCGGGCTGTGACGTGGTATGGCGGGCTGTGACGTGTTGTGGCGGGCTGTGACGTGTTGTGGCGGGCTGTGACGTGTTGTGGCGGGCTGTGACGTGTTGTGGCGGACTGTGACGAGACTGGCGTGTTGAGGCGCTGGCTGTGACGATGTTGTGGCGGGCTGTGACGTGTTGTGGCGGGCTGTGACGAGTATGGCGGGCGTGACGCTGCGCGGTGGTGGAAGTGTTGTGGCGGGCTGTGACGTGTTGTGGCGGGCTGTGACGTGTTGTGGCGGGCTGTGACGTGTGCGCGTGTGAAGGTGGCGACTGTGACGTGTTGGCGGACTGTGACGATGTGCTGGGGGGTGGAGGGGGTGGCGGGCTGTGACGTGTTGTGGCGGGCTGTGTCGTGTTGTGGCGGGCTGTGACGTGTTGTGGCGGGCTGTGACGTGTTGTGGCGGACTGTGACGAGACTGGCGTCACGAGACGGCAGCTGCGCGGTGGTGGAAGAGGAGGTGGAGGGCTGTGACGTGTTGTGGCGGGCTGTGACGTGTTGTGGCGGGCTGTGACGACTGGCCGACGGTGGCGGCTGGCGGTGGGGGGTGGCGGGCTGTGACGTGTTGTGGCGGGCTGTGACGGCTGGCGCCGACGGCGAGGCTGCGCGGTGGTGGAAGGGAGGTGGCGGGCTGTGACGTGTTGTGGCGGGCTGTGACGTGGTGTGGCGGCTGACGTGTTGTGGCGGGCTGTGACGTGTTGTGGGGGCTGTGGTGTTGTGGCGGGCTGTGACGTGGTATGGCGGGCTGTGACGTGTTGTGGCGGGCTGTGACGTGTTGTGGCGGGCTGTGACGTGTGGCGGGCGTGACGTGTGCGTGCCATGTTGTGGCGGGCTGTGACGTGTTGTGGCGGACTGTGACGAGACTGGCGCCGACAGAGACGAGCAGCTGCGCGGTGGTGGAAGAGGAGGTGGCGGGCTGTGACGTGTTGTGGCGGGCTGTGACGAGACTGGCGCCGACAGAGACGAGCAGCTGCGCGGTGGTGGAAGAGGAGGTGGCGGGCGGGATCCGCAGTCTGCTGGTCATCCCTGACGCAGAGCAGAGCGACTTCGGCCTCTACAACTGCTCTGCCACGAACGCCTACGGCTCCGACTCCGCCCTCATCATCCTCGAGCAGCAGGGTGAGTGCGGCTGTCCCGTGGAGCAGCATGATGAGCTAGGCAATCGCTGAAGCAACAGCGTGGGTTCGTATGTTTGAACGCTGTGAGCCTTGCAAGTACTTTAAGGCACCATTCCATTTGCGTCCTAAATTCAGTCAGTTCCGAGCGTCGAATAGCAGATCCACACACACACACAGTGAAACACAGACTTACACATTGCTATATACATATACATATACATATATATATATATTTGGCACATAATTTGAGAAGTGCCAGTCGAACAATATTTATTGCAGGAATGTTTGTTGCTATGCAGTTTCCATGGCTGCTTTATGTCTTCTACGGACTTTTAAAAATTCCAGTAAAAATTGAATTCCTGACATCAGGCACGTGCATGTTCACGTGCGCTCGCGTGCGGGCAGCATTTTTGTAGACTAAGCTGGATAACATGCTGACTCGGCGACAGCTGTCGCGTCAGGATCCGTCTCGTGCAGGCGATTAGTGGCTCTGGCGGTCTGTCAGGCCAAAACGGCCAGTAACTGGACTGGCGCAGGCGTCGGTGAGCTGCTATGGTATACTATAACAGCTTGCAACTGTATTGGCGCAGGCGTCGGTGAGCTGCTATGGTATACTATAACAGCTTGCAACTGTATTGGCGCAGGCGTCGGTGAGCTGCTATGGTATACTATAACAGCTTGCAACTGTATTGGCGCAGGCGTCGGTGAGCTGCTATGGTATACTATAACAGCTAGTAACTGGATTGGCACAGTCGTCAGTGAGCTTCCATGGCATTTTAACAGCTAGTAACTGGATTGGCACAGTCGTCGGTGAGTGCCATGGTATTATTTTAACAGCTTAGTAACTGGATTGGCGCAGGCGTCAGTGAGCTTCCATGGCATCTTTAACAGCTAGTAACTGGATTGGCACAGTCGTCAGTGAGCTTCCATGACATTTTAACAGCTAGTAACTGGATTGGCACAGTCGTCAGTGAGCTTCCATGGCATTTTAACAGCTAGTAACTGGATTGGCACAGTCGTCAGTGAGCTTCCATGGCATTTTAACAGCTAGTGACTGGATTGGCACAGTCGTCAGTGAGCTTCCATGGCATTTTAACAGCTAGTGACTGGATTGGCACAGTCGTCAGTGAGCTTCCATGGCATTTTAACAGCTAGTGACTGGATTGGCACAGTCGTCAGTGAGCTCAGTCTGAGGAGATCCGTGAGTAGTCGACTTTTTTGTGTCGAGCTAACTAAAGGTTGGTCTCCTATTGAGTGATAACCATGCTTGACATCGTCTCCCTGTAATACATTGTGACCTGCTGGTAATGGTCGGCTCGGGGGTGGTATTTTTAGCGCCTCTGCTGGTCAGTTTGATATTCCGAGTTGACTTGTGCGATGATCTGGCATCTGCTGCTGACGTTGCCGACTGGTGCTATACCACACCCCGCTCCTTGGTGGCTAAGTCGACCCAGCGGTGGGGGATATGATGCAGGCACTACCGATCATTGCGGAAGAGTGGGATGGAACTAATGCAACAGATGACCTGAAGCTCCTTAATGTTACAAACAAAGTCAAGATGCGTTGTGCAGATCCAAGGACGGAGACGTCTAATGGGTGAATTGGATTCGTCCCATTTCCGGCACGATTGAGACGAGAGCCCACCCACATATGGTGGCCACCCACAAATGATGCCCACCCACATATGATGCCCACCCACATATGATGCCCACCCACATATGATGCCCACCCACATATGATGCCCACCCACATATGATGCCCACCCACATATGATGCCCACCCACATATGATGCCCACCCACATATGATGCCCACCCACATATGGTGGCCACCCACATGTGATACCCACCCACTTATTGTGCCCACCCCCTTATGGTGCCCACCTACATGTGGTGCCCATCCGCATATGGTGCCCACCCAAATATGACGCCCCATCAACTGAGACGAGAACCGACCCACATATGATGCCTCAACGCTGCCTACCTGCGTAGACAAACTATATAACTATAAACAACCTCAACGCCGTACACAAACTACACTTTTCGAGATGCCCGAAGCGCCCCGAAAAGTGCACCACGCGCCCAAGTGCACTCAACGCGCGCTGTAAGAATTAGTCAAAAACATCTTGGGCACACCCGGAGGTGTCCGAAGGTCACCCACAGACGTCTTACATACGCACTTAGAACACAGGCTTTGTCGGTACTCGACAGATGCCCTAAGGGTGTTCATTGCCGACCCACGGCTGTGTGACACAACTGCACTGCCCTTGGACAGCATCAGGTGTCATAGGGGTGTCCATTGCCCACCCTCAGCTGTATGACTCTCTCACCGACCGCGGGCAGTATGCCGGTTAGCAATCAGCAACACTTGTCACTGTTCACCACCAGCGAGCGCGAGGCCATCACGAGCCGTGTGTCTGCTCTTCTCCAGACGACCTGCCCCTGCTCGTGATCGTGTCCATCAGCATCGGCGGCGTCATCATCATCACCACCATCACGCTGGTCGTCATCCTGTGTCAGCGCCACCACCGCAGGGCCGACGATGTGCACCGAGGTGAGCGGACAGGCCACCAGACCGGATCGGAGAAAATCGAGTTGTACATTTTAAATTGCTCTACCCATATGATAATGTCCCATTGAGTTCCGATTAAACCTATGTTGATAGGTTTTGAAAAGTTTGGATTTTCGCTGGTCAGATAATAACTTTTCTGTTGTACCTTTCGTCATGCTAACCTTTTAACGCCTATGTCATAATGTTGCGCCCCTTTTTGAAGACTAACTTGGCACTTAAGCTCTTGAGACATATCTTAACCTTTTCATTAAAACGCATAATTATGAGACGAACAAACATGAGGCAAACAGGATTATGACTTATTACCTGCGAAGTCCGGTGGAGCATTTGAAGTTGTCCAGCATGTGAAATCGACAGTCAATTAGTACGTACACTGTCGGGCTAAATCGTGAGGAATTGATTGCATACCAATGATAATGTTAAAAAACAATTTCGTACCCATTTAACGTCATCCTAATGAAAAATAAAGCGATACAAAATATGAGCATGTTTCTTAAACAACTATTTTAGTAGTTTGTTATATCAAAATTTGTGCTCATTTGTATGCATTGTGTTTTTTAACTAAAATTGGCAAAATGTGTCGGAAGAATTTGAATACCAGGTTTGTTTTTAAGAAGTTCACAAAATCGGCGCAATATTATAATATTGGCGTTAGAGGGTGAACAGCGTTGTTATGTTTAACCGATCGCTCCCAGCGACCGACCTTCACTGCACTCTGTCTGACTGGATTGCAGTGGTGTATGATGTTCCAGAAGACAGCATTATCGGCCCTATGGAGTTGCCTGTTGGTTGCTAATATCCCAAATCGCATACAAAACAGCCGTCAGATCTATGTGGATGACATCAATAATTACCGCAGAATCGAATCACAAAACTACGTCGACTCTCCTAAAATGGACTTGGATATCCTCTGTCAGTGTTCTCAGATATGGAGACCAAACCCAATCCATTAAAATGCGAATCATCTTCATTACACTTCACATCTCTGCTTTCGATACTTGCTACACTTTGAGCGGTTATCAGCTGGGACGCTTTCAGCACATGCGTGGTCTGGATGCTATCTTAGATGCCAAGCTCACCTTTGCTCATCACATCGACGCCAAGATTTGAAAGACATGCTTGACCTTCTCAAGTGAAGCATGCAGATGCTACCATTCCCCAACAAGTGAAGTGTAGTAGCACAGCTCTGCTATGTGAGCATCAGGCTATTCCTATATAAATCACTAAATTTGCCAATGTTATGCGGTGCTATGCGGTATTTGCAGCGGTGCTGCCATGACCAATCTTGTCTGTCTTGAGCGTTTACAACATGGATTTATTATGCGACTAGGATCATTATCCACATTCCAGTTTCCCCAACCTACAGTTACATGCTAGCATTTGTTACCTCGCATCCATTAAAGCTTGGTTCGCATTATATCACTGTAAAAAATTAAATGTGAGTGCTGTGTATCGTAGGAGCACATTTGCTTTTTTCCCAAACTTATGACCGTGACACCTTTCGCTAGTCCTGAAAATAGCCGCATGGACATCACACATCTATCGTATAATGAATAAGTCTCATATATTGCTCTAGTTATGCGACGAATATTGTGCTTGAACACACAAGCGACGGAAGGAGAATTATGAGACAGATCGAGAGTCTACACAAGAAAGAAGTGAATCAAAGAGCATGTGCTTAATCAGCAATGCGTGTCACGCCTTTTGTTGGGAGCGGTCGGGGCGAGAGGCGACATCTTGGATGCCGGCCGTGATGAGGTCGTGTGTGTATACCCGGGAGATTAGCCCTCATCTCTCGGGCGACACTATTAATCATGCGCCACGCCACTCGCACTACGGCTTACACCTGTCGCCCGGGGTGGATTACTCGTGTTGCGTCGGCTGATCACTCCGGGCAGAGTACAGCGCTGTTTGCAGGCCGTCGATGGCCAGATAACCGCCATGCTTGATCGACCGGCGCTACAGAACACGCGGCGTTCACGGAAAAGTCAGCCGAATCATGGCGTGTCGACATGTCTAAGGCGCACGCTAATCATTCGCTGACATCTGCAGGGCCGACTGAGCCGGCTCACAAGGTCGTGTCCTCGGTCCGCCGCTCGTGAGACTCGACCAGACGGGACGTGTGATCTCCCGACCGGCGAGCGCCCCCATCAAGGCCGACTTAAAACGAAAAACACGTCCTAAGCATGTGTTAAGTGCTTCGCGGTCGCTTTTCCCGTCGACAGGTTTATCCTGTATGGAAAGCTGGCGGATTTGCCGTTTTGGCAGTGCCATGATTGATAAATTAGCCATTAATAATGGATGATGGGAGGAGTATACTAAGGCCGTTGATGTTCACGCGCGATAGCTTGCCTCCAGACCTGACTAACCAACAATACGCTCATGGATACTGACCTGACTAATCAACGTCACACTCACGGATACAGACCTGACTAATCAATACCACAGTCATGGATGTGCCGCCAGATAACCATCATGGAATCAGTTTTGCCAATCGTCGTTCCAGATAAAGGGGTTCCTGTGAGCATGACACAACCTCCAAAACCCAGGGCTTCCGGCACGCCCTCACGCCCAGAACGAGACACCGCCCATCTCCAAGCAAAGCTCCACAGCCCAGAGCCTAGTGCTCACGTGTTCTGAGGGCAACCGAGTGTTCCGAGTGCCACTGAGTGGACCGAGCGTCGCTGCCCGATCTGACCGTCACGCGGCGTTCCGGCAGACACCGTCGTGTTCGACAAGTCCAGCAAGACGACCGACGTGAACAGCTCCGACTCGGACCTCAAGGTGGAGATCCGCACCTCGTCGTCCGGCTCTGGTCAGGTCATCACCGACCGGTGGGACGACCCTCAGTACCCCAGCCCCAGTCCGCTGCACGACGACACCAGCGACGTCAGGGCCTTCCCGCCGTTCGCCAAGGTGCGCACTGGTCACTGCGCCAGTCGCCGGGCCGGTCACTGCGCCAGTCACTGCGCCGGTCACTGCGCCACTCACTGCGCCGGTCACTGGGCCATCACTGCGCCAGCCACTGATCAGTCAATGTACCAGCCATTATATCAGCCGGCCACCACTGGCATCACTGCGCCAGTCACTGCGCCATCACTGGGCCAGTCATGCTATCAGTCAATATACCAGCCATTATATCAGTCACTGCGCCAGTCACTGCGCCGGTCACTGCGCCAGTCACTGCGTTCACTGTAACTGCGCGGTCACTGGGCCACTCACTGGGCCAGTCACTGCATCAGTCAATATACCAGCCATTATATCAGTCACTGCGCCAGTCCTTGCGCTAGTCACTGCGACAGTCACTGCGCCAGTCAATATACCAGCCATTACACCGGTCACTATACCGGTCACTGGACCATCACTATACCAGTCATTCCATCATTCATTATACCAACCATTGCACCAACCATTGCATCAGGCACCATGCTAATCATTGCAGCAGGAGTAATTATCTAGCTATAGTCATAGTCATCCGGTATAGTGCATCCGGTATAGTCACTACATCAGTCACTATACCGGACACTGCATCAGTCATTCTACCAGCTACTGCACTGGTCACTATACCAGCAATTGCACTAGTCACTATGCCAGCCATTGCACCTATATTTCCAGTTGCTCCTGGGCTTGCCAGCTTTGTTGTAAAGTTACAATGGTTTAGTGCAATTGCATTCATCTGTGACTTGCTCTGCATTCTCGGTTTTCTAAAAGAAATGATCGATAGAAGGGCTCAGTTGATCTAAAAGCTACGGAAGTTGAAGCAAGCTTCGATACGACCGTGCATGGGTATTGCATCATGCAGTATTGCAGGTTTCGCTTCTGCTGTGCTGATTTTAGTCGCTGCAATACGATCAAAGTAGGCATTCTGAGAATGCACGCAGCTGATTCCAGTTTACAACAAAGCACCGGCCGTTCTGTTTGACTACACTAATGGGTGATTTCCCATCCACGCAAGCCACAGCTGCAACCTGCCGTTTCCAAGGCATTGTGAACGAGTCATGCATGGTTCGTCTCAGTGAGATGTGAGCAGAGGGGCGCAAAACGTCAAGTATGTCACCTGCAATCATTGAAACGCATGAATCTGTCGTATTTCGAAATCGTAATCGAACCCTATCAACTGTCACGTCATATCTGTCACTGTGTGCTAAATAGCCAAAAATTAACTTTATATGATTTTTTTTTGCGTTAAAATGTCTTTCCTGAGGTGATACAACTTCTTTATGTGGTGAATGCTTTTCCTTCTTCGAATAATGATTATCTGTCACAACAATGGCACAGTTTCAGCCAATATCTGTCGCCTACGCTGATAGGCGAGTTGGCAAGTGTGTGCACCTCAGAGTGTGAGCTCAGTTCAGTGAACGTCACCGGAGCGGGTCGCCTTGCAGGACACCTTGCCGGCGACGGCGGCGGCCGGCTACCCGCCGTGCGACCAGGACGGCTACCTGCAAAAGTCGGGCAGCCACCAGCGCATGCTGCACGCCAGCACGCCCATCGAGTTCGCCTCGCACGCGCAGGAGCTGCCGCACCACCGGCCCGGCTACTACCCTCCGGAGGCGACCCCGCCGCAGCCGGGCTACTACCCTCCGGAGGAGACCCCGCCGCAGCCGCGCTACTACCCTCCGGAGGGGACCCCGCCGCAGCCGCAGCCGGACTACTACCCTCCGGAGGCGGCCGCGCCGCAGCCCGTGTACTACGCTCGGGGCGCGACCCCGCCACAGACCCATCCGGGCTACTTCCCGAGCCGCGCCGCGCCGCCCCACGGCCAGCCGGCCTGTGGCCCGCCGAACGGCGCGCAGTCGCCGGGCGCGCCGCGCGCCGGCTGCGTGTACAGCCAGCGCGCCAGCGACAGCGGCAGCTCGTCGCAGTCGCGGCTCAGCGGGCCGCCGCCCGACGAGGCCGCCGCCAGCGCCGCCACCGGCCGCTCGTCGCACTACGAGTCGGAGGCGCGCCGGCCGCCGGCGCGGTGCTCGCCGGTCGCGCCGCCGGCCGGCCGGCGGGACTGTCGCGCGGACGCGGCCGCCGGCAGTCTGGGTCGCGCGCGGACCGCGGACGTGTACGGCGAGCCGCCGGACGGACTGCAGCTCAAGTCCGGCAACCTGGCCACGCCGGTGTGACGTGACGTGACGCGAGAGACACGGGACGATCCGTGCTGTTCCGTACTGTTTCGTGACGCCTCGTCGCGTTCGATGAGGCGACGGCGCGGCACCGAAGGCCGCGACGAACGTTGCGCACCGTTTTTGGGTGCGTTCATGCCTGGTCATCCCATCTTCAGCGTCACGGACAATAGTACGGCAATCAAAACCGAGCAATGCGGCATGGCGAAATTTGCAAAGTCCTGGAATATCGTTGGCTCAATGGTCACCACAAGCGCCCATTGCTTGCGTCCTATTCGTGTTCCAAGTCGACCCGAAGCAGCGATGATCCGGACGTGCTTCTGAGCCTGCACCAGAGGCTCAGCCTGCATCAGAGGCTCGCGGCACTGTTCATGCATGTGCTTCTGTGCGTGAAGTCAGTTCACTCGTACGTTTGCTGTTTGCGAGTACTACTCTCCGACATTACTCAACTATTGCATAGTTGAGTGTGCGAGTCTAAATGTGTCGCCTTGATGTGGACGGTCTAAGTGACTGGCCACACGCGCCGCTGTGTCCTGGCCGTCTGTGTGCCGTCGTCGGTGCGGTGCCACTGGTGTAGGCAGTGGTGCCGCTCGTGTCCACAGTGGTGCCGCTCGTGTCCACAGTGGTGCCGCTGGTGTCCACAGTAGTGTCGCTGGTGTCCACAATGATGTCGATCGCGTCCACAGTGATGTCGATCGCGCCACAATGATGTCGATCGCGCCACAATGATGTCGATCGCGCCACAATGATGTCGATCGCGTCCACAATGATGTCGATCGCGCCACAATGATGTCGATCGCGTCCACAATGATGTCGATCGCGCCACAATGATGTCGATCGCGCCACAATGATGTCGATCGCGTCCACAATGATGTCGATCGCATCCACAATGATGTTGATAGTGACCACAATGATGTCGATCGTGTCGACAGTGGTGTGTCATCAGGATCTGTGGCCAATTGTTACAGTGTGGCCACTTGTCGAGCCGCGTCATATCTGGCCCCGGTTCCGGACATCTAGGGGCGTATCGCATCGTCACGGTATCTGATGTGCTCTGAAGCCATACAGGGCATGCATGTTTTGTTATTCTGTTTATGAACATGTGCTGCTGTGATAATATGTAAATATATTGTATATTTGGCGGCAGTGGTTTTATTTCAGGTTAGGTCCCAACTGCGGCAGAACATGCGAGTTTCTCGGAGCGGGTGCACGCTGGACGACTTACTGGTGGCTTTTACTAGCCTGTGACGAACTTTTCTCAAAAGGCAACACGGTAAATTGTTGGTGCTATTGCAATGGCTCTGTTCCGGTTCAGGATCCCTACTATATAATTTTAACTGAGGCCGCGTGCACTGACAACCGTGGGATCGCCATCTGAACCAACTAGACCCACCCTAATTTCATTTGTTGCATTGTTTCTAGCAAATATAATTCGAGTACGTGCTCGGATAGTTTTACGGTGCTAAAGCTCGTGCTAATATGGTCATGTTGCGTCAGCCATAAGCCCACCAATTGGTTGCATATTGCCAATCAACCAACCAAATCATAATCCAGAGCTAAACGCAAGGCGCACCCGTAGCTTGGGTTGTAGCAGCACATGCCACACAGCTGTGCAAATGCCTTGACATAGATTGATGTGCATGCCGTTTTTCATACCGGGTGAGGACTTTTAGCGTTCTTTCTTGCCAGACCGTTCTGATGTTCCAAGGTGGGAAAACTACACGGAACGGGGAAAACTGGGAGGAAAGCCTTGCAGGCGGCACCTGCGACTTGGAGCAAATTCAACAAAACGATGTAATTTATTAAGCCGTTCAAGTGGAGTGTCTTGTGAAATACATTGCAAATGCCTCTATTCTAGCGGAAATTTTATTTTTCAGTTGCGATTACTTGTAGCTTCATATTATTTTCATTTTTATTTGAAGGCAGTAAGAATTCTGCACTTCACGTAATTATTTTGAGACAAAGACTTCTATGATGAAACTTGCCACAGTATGCTTGGACGTGAAAGTTCGAGACCATTAAGCAGTGTTTGCTTTTCCCTTGGATCCACCAGTGATCCTGTACTGCCTTCAGCTGCCAGAGCTTGGCACAGTACAGCAACAGTCAACGGGACACTGGACAGTGTCTGAACAATGGTGAATTTAAGAATCGGAATCCTGACGAATTTTGATCAAAGGATTCAAATCAATACGGTTCACTAAATTCCCAGACGAATTCCACGTTTGAACGAACAGCAGGCGGACGTACGTTGTCGCTCCGAAGTCGCAGCTACGCAGTGAGTCAGTCGAAAACGGGTACCCGAAGACGATGTTACGGGTGCTTGGCGGACGTCGGACGTCAGTAAAACCTAAACTGTTGCGATGTGTACTGGGCTTTACATTAGACATGTATGAAGCATGCAAAAGTCCACAATTCAATTGGAAGCTGTACGCACTCTCACCATACCACGGGGGGTGGGGATGGCCGAGTGGTTAAGGTGTTGGGCTCTGGGTACCAAAGGTCCCGGATTCGACACTAGCGCCGCTGGAGGAATTTCCCAATCCCGCGCCCCACCGGCGAAACAGTGTGGGCGGCGCAATTAGCCGCGAATGTGCATAAAGTGCGTTGTGAGCCATCCAATAAACAAACAAACAAGCAAACAAACAAACAACACCATACCACAGTTTCCTAATCCCAGTTTCATCTGGTCCTCGTCGATGTGCATTTGCACCCTTTGTGGCCCTCGGGTATGTTAGAAGCACCTCACTTTATACTAGCATTTAACCCAATGATCTGCCACTCCCACTATGCCGTTATGATTGGCCACCGGTAATGTTTCAAGCGTGGTAGGTTCACGGATCGAGTCCAGCCTCCGACGTCGGCCGGCTGCGGCTCGGCTCAGCCCACTGTGGCGGACCACACCACCGACTGTTGCGGACCATACCACTTACTGTAGCGGACCACACCACTGACTGTGGCGGACCACACCACCGACTGTGGCGGACCACACCACCGACTGTGGCGGACCACACCACCGACTGTGGCGGACCACACCACCGACTGTGGCGGACACCACTGACTGTGGCGGACCACACCACCGACTGTGGCGGACCACACCACTGACTGTGGCGGACCACACAGCCCACTGTGGCGGACCACACCACCGACTGTGGCGGACCACACCACTGACTGTGGCGGACCACACCACTGACTGTGGCGGACCACACCACCGACTGTGGCGGACCACACCACTGACTGTGGCGGACCACACCACCGACTGTGGCGGACCACACCACCGACTGTGGCGGACCACACCACCGACTGTGGGGGACCACACCACCGACTGTGGCGGACCACACCACCGACTGTGGCGGACCACACCACCGACTGTGGCGGACCACACCACCGACTATGGCGGACCACACCACCGACTGTGGCGGACCATACCACCGACTGTGGCGGACCACACCACCGACTGTGGCGGACCACACCACCGACTGTGGCGGACCACACCACCGACTGTGGCGGACCACACCACTGACTGTGGCGGACCACACCACCGACTGTGGCGGACCACACCACCGACTGTGGCGGACCACACCACCGACTGTGGCGGACCACACCACCGACTGTGGCGGACCACACCACCGACTGTGGCGGACCACACCACCGACTGTGGCGGACCACACCACCGACTGTGGCGGACCACACCACCGACTGTGGCGGACCACACCACCGACTGTGGCGGACCACACCACCGACTGTGGCGGACCACACCACCGACTGTGGCGGACCACACCACTGTGGCGGACCACACCACCGACTGTGGCGGACCCACCACCGACTGTGGCGGACCACACCACCGACTGTGGCGGACCACACCACCGACTGTGGCGGACCACACCACCGACTGTGGCGGACCACACCCCGACTGTGGCGGACCACACCACCGACTGTGGCGGACCACACCACCGACTGTGGCGGACCACACCACCGACTGTGGCGGACCACACCACCGACTGTGGCGGACCACACCACCGACTGTGGCGGACCACACCACCGACTGTGGCGGACCACACCACCGACTGTGGCGGACCACACCACTGACTGTGGCGGACCACACCACCGACTGTGGCGGACCACACCACTGACTGTGGCGGACCACACCACCGACTGTGGCGGACCACACCACCGACTGTGGGGCTACCACCGACTGTGGCGGACCACACCACCGACTGTGGCGGACCACACCACCGACTGTGGCGGACCACACCACCGACTGTGGCGGACCACACCACCGACTGTGGCGGACCACACCACCGACTGTGGCGGACCACACCACCGACTGTGGCGGACCACACCACCGACTGTGGCGGACCACACCCGACTGTGGCGGACCACACCACCGACTGTGGCGGACCACACCACCGACTGTGGCGGACCACACCACCGACTGTGGCGGACCACACCACCGACTGTGGCGGACCACACCACCGACTGTGGCGGACCACACCACCACACCACCGACTGTGGCGGACCACACCACCGACTGTGGCGGACCACACCACCGACTGTGGCGGACCACACCACCGACTGTGGCGGACCACACCACCGACTGTGGCGGACCACACCACCGACTGTGGCGGACCACACCACCGACTGTGGCGGACCACACCACCGACTGTGGCGGACCACACCACCGACTGTGGCGGACCACACCACCGACTGTGGCGGACCACACCACCGACTGTGGCGGACCACACCACCGACTGTGGCGGACCACACCACCGACTGTGGCGGACCACACCACCGACTGTGGCGGACCACACCACCGACTGTGGCGGACCACACCACCGACTGTGGCGGACCACACCACCGACTGTGGCGGACCACACCACCGACTGTGGCGGACCACACCACCAACTGTGGCGGACCACACCACCGACTGTGGCGGACCACACCACCGACTGTGGCGGACCACACCACCGACTGTGGCGGACCACACCACCGACTGTGGCGGACCACACCACCGACTGTGGCGGACCACACCACCGACTGTGGCGGACCACACCACCGACTGTGGCGGACCACACCACCGACTGTGGCGGACCACACCACCGACTGTGGCGGACCACACCACCGACTGTGGCGGACCACACCACCGACTGTGGCGGACCACACCACCGACTGTGGCGGACCACACCACCGACTGTGGCGGACCAACCACTAACTGTGGCGGACCACACCACCGACTGTGGCGACCACCCCGACTGTGGCGGACCACACCACCGACTGTGGCGGACCACACCACCGACTGTGGCGGACCACACCACCGACTGTGGCGGACCACACCACCGACTGTGGCGGACCACACCACCGACTGTGGCGGACCACACCACCGACTGTGGCGGACCACACCACCGACTGTGGCGGACCACACCACCGACTGTGGCGGACCACACCACCGACTGTGGCGGACCACACCACCGACTGTGGCGGACCACACCACCGACTGTGGCGGACCACACCACTGGCGGACCACACCACCGACTTGGCGGACCACACCACCGACTGTGGCGGACCACACCACCGACTGTGGCGGACCACACCACCGACTGTGGCGGACCACACCACCGACTGTGGCGGACCACACCACCGACTGTGGCGGACCACACCACCGACTGTGGCGGACCACACCACCGACTGTGGCGGACCACACCACCACCACCGACTGTGGCGGACTACACCACCAACTGTGGCGGACCACACCACTGACTGTGGCGGACCACACCACCGACTGTGGCGGACCACACCACTGACTGTGGCGGACCACACCACTGACTGTGGCGGACTACACCACCGACTGTGGCGGACCACACCACTGACTGTGGCGGACCACACCACCGACTGTGGCGGACCACTGACTGTGGCGGACCATACCACCGACTGTGGCGGACCACACCACCGACTGTGGCGGACCACACCCTGACTGTGGCGGACCACACCACCGACTGTGGCGACCAACCAGACTGTGGCGGACCACACCACCGACTGTGGCGGACCACACCACCGACTGTGGCGGACCACACCACCGACTGTGGCGGACCACACCACCGACTGTGGCGGACCACACCACCGACTGTGGCGGACCATACCACCGACTGTGGCGGACCACACCACCGACTGTGGCGGACCACACCACCGACTATGGCGGACCATTCCACCGACTATGGCGGACCATTCCACCGACTATGGCTGACCACACAGCCGAATGTGGCGGACACAGGTAAAAAAGTTGCACACTCATGAACCATGGTGCGTAGCACGATTGACCTAGGGGTAAGCCCAGGTAGCAACTGTCCACATTCAATTTTACTCTGCATGTAGGCGCCAGCATAGCGCCATATCGCTCTATTTCCTCGGTAGCATATAGCGATATATATATATATATATATATATATATATATATATATATATAATTGATGATTATTTGGGTTAAGGGCACAAGCTTTTATTTATATATATATATATATATATATATATATATATATATATATATATATATATATATATATCAGTAGCAACGACGTTTTTCAGAGCACTTACCGAATAACGTCAGTAAACAAGCATACCGGAGTGTCGTGCAGAATGCTAAAAAAATATGTTACGTCAAGCACTTACTGAAATTTGCATGGTACTGGTGGCAACAGTAAGCATCAACTGCTGCATTTTCAGTCCCTATAGGTGCTTTGCGTTTGCTATGCCAAGGTAGATATGGGTAGTTATTTTCTCGTGCGTAGCAAATTTGAAAATTGCTTGATCTCCGGTGGTGGACGAACCTTCGTCACATGTCACCGTCATCCAGTGACCTAATGCCATTCACAGGACAGTGGTCGTCACAACAAACCCCCACAAATGAATCATTTCCGCGATGGATGGATGGTTTCCCATAGTGCTCCTCGTACGCTGGTGCATGTGGTGTCACTAGAAGATGCCCATCTATTCCGGGCGCGAGAATGGGAACGGTATTGGCTGAATCGCGCACCCTGTGACGGGAGAACTGGACGGTGACAGGCGGCCGCACAGTCGTCACACGTGGCCCAGCGCAGATGCCGGTGCTGATCGTGCGTGGTGTGCGTGCATGGGTCCGACGCACATCACCTCTTCTGCCCTTTGCTCAACCTTCGGTGCTTGTGATCTCAGAGCTCTCACAGTGATCAGACTTTTGCCCAATCTAAGGCTGGGGTTTCCTCGCCGCCCCGTGTCGGTCCAGCCGATGGAGTAGTCTGGCCCAGCGCGCTAGGGACCGCTCTGTTCCCACTGGTTCGGTGGGTATCGCGGGAAAAATCGGGACTGCATGCAGGACGAGTGTTCAGTCTGACGTCACCAGTGAGTGGCTAATCTGACCAATCGGCAACCGGCCAGAACGGCAATGGAACGCCATCGGCTCATTTGGAACTGTTTCGCGTAAAAGTGATGCGCATAAAATCACGCTATAAGCTAATCTTATGCATGGGTGGTCGTAGCATTCGTCCGCCAGGCAGAATGTAGAATGTGTTGAATATAATCAGTGCACGCTCCATCTCCCGTGAACAAAGCATAAATGTCTGAAAAAGAGCTTCCTGTGTATCGCCCTCTGCTCGCTTCGGCAACCGATTCAAGCTCCGACGTTAATGCCTGATTGATTGAGCTCAGACCCGCATCGCGATGCAACTAGTGATCCCCGTACTGCCGAGCGCAGGCTGCACGCTACGGCGAGGAGTTCCCAGAAAGCTGTCACTCTTTGTTGGTAGTGGTTGGACAAGAGACTGCAATTGGCATCTCTACTGACGGGCGCATGCAAATCGACACGCGTGCCGGAACGGGGAGGGGGGATTGGCCCAGTTTCTCCAGTCTCCTTCCAGTTTCTAGACGATATATAAAAACGAGTGGAGATGCTGCAATGAAATCTTGTGACCGTCAACAGTTTATACGCGCATCGAATGCATGCTTCTAGAAATATGCAAGCATTGAAGCTGCGAGGTGCAAAAACGACAGACCGGGTGCCCGTCGACCGACCGCCGTGGCGCAGAGCGTTCAACGTCGTAGAGCTCCAGCCGGCACGGTAAGACGGCTACGCGACGTGGCGACCGACCGCAGACCTCATCCGACCATGAAAGTATCGACCTAGCGACATAATTTACATTCGAGAGCGCCACGCAATATACCCGCCAATTTGCATATCTCCAGCTTAAGATCTCGGGGGGCCGAATCGTCCCCACTCCCCTACGCCGCGCGTCATGCGAGAAGCCCTCCGGCGCGCCTGTTAACACCGGCCTCGGCGAACCGTTCCGGGACGTGCCAGATACGTGGTCAATGCAATAGTAATTATTCCGAGGCGCCCGGCACGTGCACATTGCACATGACAGCCGGGATTTTCCGATGTATTCATGAATTCAACACGACTGGACTGGCATGGTCTTCAGGGATTGCCCAGTCAAGCGTCCAGCACCATTGCCAACCCCGGCGATCAACTCGGAGCCCTGGTGAATGTTTAGCCGGCGCACAAAGACATGCTCAGCTGTCCGGCCATATCAGGTGATAACGCGACAGTTCACAAAATGTATTTCGCACGATGAATGAAGTATAAAAACGCTTATAGTGAAGTCATCCTAACCAATATGATTCGCTCAGATGACGTCGTCTGTGTCCACAATCCGATCAGGTGACGCCACCTGTCTCCATGATACGCCAAGCTGAACGTGCGGGCAATAGCAGCCGTCTACCGTCCAGCCCGACGATTCGGACACGTGATGATTGCCGAGTACCATCCAGCCAAGACCCCTACCTCCATCATCTCACCAGCTGTCCACATATGGGGCAGCAGGCCTCGCAGCGCCTCGTCTAGCAATGGCGGAAGTCACGTATCCTGTGGTGTGGCACGCAGTAGGTCAGAACACGCTTCTGGCGGTGTCTGCTCACCAGCACGTGATGCGAGCTGACCTACCCGGTCTGGCCTGCTGACGTCTCCTTCCACCCAACACACTGGGCTTGACTCAGGTCACTCGCACACAGTCCAACTCAAATCCTGGCCAAACTAAACCTGAAATGGGCTTCAAACAAATTCAGACTGGGGAAAACCCGATTTCGAGTTCGATTAAAAACTGCCTAGACTTGAGCGGAACCCAGTCCTAACTCAGGACGGAATAGTTTGGAGGCCAGTCCGTGCTCAGAGCGAGTTCGGAACCCTCTGGGCTGGAGGCGCGGCACGGAGAGACGTCACGGACCCCCCCCCCCCCAGTCTGGGGGCGCCGCACGGACCCGTCCCGGCTGGAGGCACCTCAGGTGGACATCAGACAGCGGCCGCGGCCGGCGTCAGCCTCAGTACCCAGCCATCTTGCTGCGGATCCAGTCGGCGAAGCTGGCCACGTTGACGTACACGCCGGGACGGTTGGCCTCCGCGCAGCCGACGCCCCAGGCGACCAGGCCGGCCACCGTCCACTGGCCGTTGACCTCGCAGGTGAGTGGAGCTCCCCCGTCGCCCTCGCACGAGTCCTTGCCGGCCTCGCCGCCGGCGCATATGAACGACTGGCCGTCCAGGTTGAAGTTGTAGCCGAGCCGGGTCTGCCGCAGCTGCGCCTGGCACGCGTCGTGCGCCACCACCGGCACGTCCACCTCCTTCTGGATGAAGCTGTACTTGCCCTGCGAGCCGAACGCGTCCTTGCCGAAGCCGGCCACCCAGCAGGTCTGGTAGTTGAACGACTGGCCGTAGGAGGGCAGGCAGGCGGTGTTGATGTGCGGCGTGTTGTGCAGGCTGAGCGGCTGCGAGAGTCGCAGCAGCGCCACGTCGTTGTGCAGGTTGGACGGGTTGAAGTTGGGGTGCACGTGCATCTGGGTGACGGTGCGCTCCACGTGCGCGCACGGCTCGTGGTTCGGGTCGCTCGCGTCCCACTCGCCGAAGCGGATCTGCGCCAGCGGATTGGTCCGGTCAGCCAGATAATTCACATTAACTGTGAACGGAACTGTACAACCTGACAGCGTTTGCAGCGAAATGGCATTATTTCACTCTATAGTGGTCGTTCACTTTCATATGTGTGTAGTACGTAGTATTGCAATAAGTCGAATCATTTTATACCGCCGATCAACGTTACCTTAGCCAATTTTGGACTCTGTGTGACTACGTGCACATACAATAAATCAGCGAGAACCTGATGATTATGAGTGGACGAGAAATATTCGTTCTTATGGTTCAAAATACCATGTGCTAAGCGGTATCTTTTCTCTATTTTCTCCAGGTTCACCGTTGCCCAACCCTCCCGAGCAGGCGCCTACCTTAATGCCGCCGTAGTTGTTCCTGTACTTGTTGACGTGGTGGGCCACCGTGAGGACCCACTGACTGTCGATCAGCACACCGGACGACACGTAGGCGTCGCCCTCGCGCAGTATGGTCGCCACCCACGGGTAGGCGCCGAAGCTGGCCTCGCCCGGCTTGCTGCTGTAGCCGGGCACGGCGATGGGCGAGCGGAGGCCGCACTGGCGGGCGGCGCCGGCCGGGCAGCTGTAGTAGGAGGGCTGCACCAGACTGGCACTGGTGCCGCCGCCGCCGCCGCCGCCGCCGCTGCCGCCCAGAGGACAGCACAGCTCCTGGTACCGGCGGTCGCACTGCGGCTGGTTGCTGACAGTCTATCGGGCGAGCAGAAGCCAGGGTGGCAGTCACTTACCGGTGTGACATCTGATAACGAAATGGACGCTACTAGCGATCTGCAGTGGCACGTGCAAACGTGAAGCCACTTGTTGGATCTGTGGCACCAGCAGTTTGCGGCAGTAAGTGCAGACGTGAAGCCCGCTTGCTGAACACAGTCAAATGACAAACACTCCCCCCACCCCAAGTGTTAAAATATTAATCGCATTTATTGGCACCTATATTTAGTCAGGAAGCCGCCTTGCGTGCAGAGTGAACGACGCTTACTACGAGTCTGCTTTTATTGCTAATTTCATGTTCATTGGCATTGAAACATCTGTGCAAATGAATCGGCAAAGAAATAGATCAACAGGTAAGCCATGCGCGCGAAACATAACTATATTTTTCATTAGTTGCTTTAAAAAGAAAGTCGAGAACATACCTATCACTTTTCAGGGAAGCTTTTTATGCGAGTAACTGGTTTATCCATAATAGTAAGGGCATCCACATCATTCGCACACAATTTTCCGTTGATGTGACCTATCGTAGAAGCATAGAGTTCAATGGAGACATTTTGTTCTTGCAAGTGAAACTTGCTCGACATTCGATGGGGCTGGGCTAGCTCATGTTTCATCACATTATCACCTTCCATCTTGCTCACTGATCTGCGTCGGTCAGCTTGCCGGACAGCTGAGCGACTGCGCTGAGCAGAGCTAACTTTGGCCGATCAATCTCCCATCTCGGTCACATTTGCCTGCCAGCGTATGCCACGCGACAGGGGGAGAGCAGGTGGCCGGCGACAGGCCGCTCACCGGTCTTTTGTTGACGATCCGGATGTCGATGAGGCCGGCGCCATCAGAGCCTTCGTCGTAGCTGCACTCGTTGATATTGGCACAGTAGCACTCGCCCTGCGGCACTCGACCTTGCACCTGTCCACCGTTGTACACTGGAATACCGGCAGGCGAGTTAGCGGTTTTTTTCATGCACAGTACAAGATGACACTGGAAGGTCGTGCAGTCACACGTGAGAGTTGTTCGTTGTAGGGAGAGTTGTTTGTAATGAGAGTTGTTCGTTTGTAGTGAGGCGGAGTTTTTCATTCGCTCAGATCACCGGCCTGCGTGAACAATAAAACTAGCAGCTCGCCATGAATAAGCTGTGCGACAATGAACTGTACACCGACCAATCCTGGGGCTCACAGATGAGAAATTGAAGGCGGGCAGGTCTCACTTAATTCTTACTCGAAGTTCTACTACTAAAGCTCTTGCAACTTGAAGCCACCCAACTGAAAGCCTCAGTGGAAGTGTTTCCGAACGCATTAGGCGGCCGAAAAATACCTTCGCATTGACTCCATCCCTCGATGTGCATGGAAATACACTTGGGGCGGAATGTAGGGCACATGTCTATGGAGACGGGTAGCCTTGAGGTCTAGCCCTTAGGCACGACTCCGCGTGGGCACGGCCACACCACGCAGGCCCAAGGCTCGCACGCACCGTTGTTGGCCTGGTGCAGATTCTGACTGGAGCCGCCCTGGTATGTCGGCTGGACCTGGCCGACCGGCGCCGGCTGGTAGGACGGCTGGTATTGGCTCGCGCTACTCCCGCCGCCGGTCTGGTAGCTCGGCGCCGGGTTGTGGTCGTTGTTGACGATGCGGGACGGGTAGTCGGAGCCGGGCACCGGGTTCAGGTTTCCCAGCACGCTGCCGACCAGCCCGATCCGGACGGCGGTGTCGCCGCCTGGCGTCTGCTGTCCGAACTTTGGACTCACGCTCCGACTGGCTCCTCCGAACGTGAAGCTTTGCGACCAGCAGCCGCCCAGCACGGTCGAGATCAGCAGCAGCCGCAGCATCTGAGCAGGGAGCAGAGAAGCGTCACACGGCAGATCACAGTAGCGGCACAGCACGTCAGAAGAACTGCAGCAAGACAGCACAGCTAGGCAGCAAGACGGCACAGCTAGGCGGCAGTGTGGGCGCACAACTAGGCGGCGGTATGGGCGCACAACTAGGCGGCGGTATAGGCGCACAGCTAGGCGGCAGTGTGGGCGCACAGCTAGGCGGCAGTGTGGCGAACAGCTAGGCGGCAGTGTGGGCGCACAGCTAGGCGGCAGTGTGGGCGCACAACTAGGCGGCAGTGTGGGCGCACAACTAGGCGGCGGTATGGGCGCACAACTAGGCGGCAGTATGGGCGCACAACTAGGCGGCAGTGTGGGCGCACAGCTAGGCGGCAGTGTGGGCGCATGACTGCAGCTAAGCAAGGGCATCGCATGGCCATGGTGGACCAGTGGCGTTGTTTCACGACCGTAGCGGGTTCGCGGCGTGTCCCCCGGCTATAGCGGATCGGCAGTACCGTTTGGCGGCCGCAGCAGACCAACAGCGACGCCGGGTGCCTCTCGCCGGTCCGTGCTGGAAACTGCAACCGCCTGTTCTGGCATTCGAAAACTGGACAGCCCGAGTATAGCATGTTTGTGGAAAGGATGTGCTTGCGATCAGTTACGACAAGTCGCAGTCATCTCATCACAGATGGCAGCACAGACACCTTGGCGATTGGCTCAGGCTCTCCCATCCACATCTTTAGGGAACGCCGCGAAGTTGGCTTTGTGTGAAACATTGCAGTTTCCCAGATTTGTTCGTAGTCTCCAATGCAGTCTTCATAATCTTGATCCATCCCGAGTTTTCGAGTCGGCTACTTACAGGGCACGTCAGTTGTTTTGGTGTAAAGCGCCGAAAATTTCCGTGTCGCTAGACCCACTAGTTGCCGTGATCTAATGTTGCCAAAAACAGCAAAACCACGATGAGAAATGAAATTAGAGAGTGAAATGATTAACCGAGTGAAAAAAATGGAAGAAAATATGCTTTTCCACATACATTTTCCGAACAAACGGAATTTCAGAACATGCAGCTTTAGATGATGAATCGATTTGATTGCAAGCGAAAAGACCATATACGACCGAACAATTAGTGACTCGTCGGAGTTGCCATTTTGTTCACACATTGATACCATCACACATTGCGTAGCGAAATGCAGAAAGGTGTCAGTTTTGGAATGTACTGACGCACAATTTGTGTTCGAACGACGGAACGAACCCGAATCTATGCATAGAGTGCATACTATTCGGATGCACAGGTTCAACTGATATTATCCATTTCGTGCTTTTGCTCGCGAAGCAGTACACAATAGGATGGAAAATGCAGAGAAAAGTGTCGCCGCCGAAATTAAATGGACGGATCAGGAGGATACATGAAGTTGAAAGATGCACCGAAATCTAGAACGAATCCATGCAAATATTCAAGGATTGACGGCAACCACTTGCGCAAGACGTACATAGAGGTACAAATATATTCACCTGTATGCGTGACGGCATGCGGAAATAAAGCGACGGTGCAAGTCGAGCAGAAGTGAAAAAGAAAGGTTGGTGTAATCTTGAGGGCAAAATTCCCCTCCCTCTCACATTCGAGAGTCCCAAATGTTCCATCCCAAACCCATTTCACTGGAGCTCATTGAAGCTAGTTCTGCAGTCCATTGAAGCTAGTTCAAATGTGGTAAATTTCTAAATGTTCATTTTCTCATCTACGTTCATTTATGCAAAATATATCATTAGTAAAAAAAATATCCTGATTGCATCTGGCGAAGAAGCTTACGCATGGAGGAAAGATGTCAAGAACCCCACCCAATCAGTTTCTAGATTGAATAAGGGAGCTTGGCTTTGAGTCGGAGGATGCGTACGAATTCTGAACAATATGTGCATCCTTGACCAGCTGTCACTGATCTGGGCTCACTGGTTGTAATATCTGGTCACGCAAAGGTAACCGATCGCCAATTTACATCCTGGTTGGATTTGATTGTTGTTTAGGGGCGCGTCGACATCTAGGGTCATTTTGCGCCAAATTTACATCATCGTCCAACAATATGTGCATGCAAAGAGATGCCCATTCCATGAAATCAAGTATCTCGACCAGGTTCTGCGAATGGGAAGCGAAGATTCAAAATGCATCAAAAATTGTCTTCAGAGTCAGCGGTAATGTGCATTTTTAAGGACATTGCATTCGCAGAACTCAGGAGCTTCCTCCTCTGTAATGGATATATCCTGGCTGATGGCATCTGCCGAACGACTTTCTAAAACTTGCTGAAAACTTGGAAATTGAAATGTTGCAAGTGGTAGAACTCAGCATAATAAAGCGATCGGTTCAAAATCAACCGTAGGTTTATATACTTCGTTGTTCTGCATTAACTAATCAAACCATCACAGCTTGTGTAAGAAGGTAAAATAGTCCGCAAGTACGCTATATTACGTTATCCTAAAAGCGAAACATTGCAACCAAGCAATATATCTAGAATATCTTCAAGGTGCGGGCATGCACTGAAGGGAACATGTAACCGGATTAACTATGATAGAGCTTTCGTACACTCGCTTCAATTTCCACCGCACGGAGCAACACGGTCCAGAGTCCCTCCAGACAGCACTCGTCACGAGCGCCAACAACTGGGCACTGGTAGCACTGGTCCGGTCGCCTTGGCAGTCGGCAACAGACGGCGTGTCACGACACGACACGACACGACACGACACGGTTCAGATTCACTCCCAACAGCACTCGCCCCGGACGCAGACAACAGCGGCACCGGCCGCAGCGGCCCGGTCACCTTGGCAGTCGGCGGCAACAGACGCGCGCCCGCCACCGGCAGCCACTTTTATCGCGTCACGTGACTGCCGGTCACGTGGCCAGAATTTCCAGCCGAGCCTGTGCCCGGCGGGCACGCCGAGGCGCCCGGACACACTCCTCGCTCGCCGGACTCGCCAGGCTCGCTGGGCTCCCCGGGCTTGCTCCATCGGGACTGTCCCGACAGTTGTCCCGCCAGCTTACGGGGTGTTCGAGTAACCGGAAGCTATGCCCGCCATGACGAAACTGATGAAGTTATGTAACCAGTCTCTCGAAGGCCACTCGAGGAAATGCGGTGAGGAGACATCGCGTCCAGTTGTCAACACATTGGAGCTTGGCCTTGCTATACCGAGAGGTGCAATCCTAAATCATGGACACGTCACAGAGTGGTAATGAAACTAGCATAGAACATCAAGCAGCCCACTTAATTCATGAATTCCAACGCATATGAATTGGTTAAGATCAGCTTATATGCTTCATTCTTGCGAAAGAATGTATAAAACCCTGGAGATTGTACTGGGGCCCTAAATGACCTACCACCATGATGTAGCCAATCCAAAAGTACCATGCAACAGGTGCCCAACACGTGAGATGTCCTTGCAACTATGCTGGAACCTGATGGTTGTTAAAAATTGCTGCTCCCATATCCTGACCGCTGGCATTGTTCGCTTCCTCTTCAGCAAGTTCGAACCAGGCATGAGTAACTGGATGCATAGAAAGAAACCGTTGTTAGTGTAGCATCCTGGCATTATGAGCAAAATAAACCTAAGAGCTGGTTGGTTTCTGGATGAGACTGAATTTTTACGTACCAAATATGGTAAATTGGGTAGATCGGGATACAGTTGGGTAGATCGGGATTATTACAATCAAACATGCTTTCATGCTGGTCAAAAAAGCTGCATTGAGGGAACATTCCGAACATTTCACTGCTATCAACATTGGACATCTCCTCTAATCAGGTCAGTTCACGATGTCGTCATGCAACCAACCACCCAGTCTTCTGTGACCTTCGGACTCGGGTCGCGAAACAAATTCGGTCTCATGTTTCAACATAGATGATGGACTAACTTAAAAGCTGATCTACAATCATGCTACATGCGAAGGTCAAAGGTACGGATCGGTGTAGGTCAGGTACCAGGAAATATTGACTAACTGAGGAATCTGGTGATCTTATTAACATGTGTTCAGAAAGGATGACGAACGATACTGACACAAAGCCAAATATCAGCCTATGATGAGGGTCAAGGTCACGCGAGGTGTACATGGTAATGAATACCTTGTACAAATTTCGAACGTAATTGCACAGCAACTTTCAAACGCAGAACGATAAGGCGATGAAATAGTAATAAATGAAATCGGAAACACGGCATGAACTCGTAGTTAGTAGATGGGTTGTGTTTCTGTTGCTTTTTTTCAATAAGTAACAGATGAATGCATTTTTATTAATCATGGTGAAAACTGGTCGAGGCAGTATAGCATAGGTAAGGTCATTATCAGGTTTAAACGATCAACTCCTAAACGATGCCCGTGAAAGAGGGGGAAATCCCATTGGCAGGGCAAGACGCCTTATATCTCCATTTCCGTGCATAAAGGTCACAATAGGTCAAACCTGTGATACGGACATTACCTCTGAAAAAGACCCGAAATGTTATATATATATATATATATCGGGTCCTTCTAACCGAACCATTCATATAAAATACTTCCATTTGATCAACATCCAAAAATTATAAGGCCAGGTTATGCCACGCCATACGGTCAGGTAGAGTAAGTTTAAACTTAGATATGTCTGGAACATAACTTTTGAAGAACATAGCTATTTTCGAAGACGAACTGATGCCACACTGACCAAACAAGATCACATATAACCCACTTTTGCGGTCATGCTTATCATGTAACAATCTAATTATATGATTCGTGTTTTGTTGAAGCAAAATCAACTCTGAAAATCATGTTGCTGCAGAAAGCAATATTGTGCACGCCCAATCACGTAGGCCAATGATCGAATCACCTTGAAAAGATGCAAGCACTAAAATACATACAGAAGACATGTGAGCGGATATGATAGCATGCGATATAATTTGTTTGCCTAAAATGACTTCAGTGCTCATGCGACAATTGCCATTTTGGGACAAACATGTACCGGTGCACATGCCTCTTATCTGGTCACACCTCTCATCTGGTCTTATATCGATCAGTGGTGTGGCGCACATATGAAGGGCAATGCTCTCTATCACATATATTCCAGCTTCGGTGCTGTACTTAGGAAACAAAAATCACATTGACCTAATCTCGGGGCCTAATGCATTACTCAGTCGCAATTGGTTACAACTTGTTTTCGCCCAATACCAACCCATCAAAATATGAAACTTCCGCATGTCTTTCAAACAATATCAGACAGTCCTTGTGTAAATTTTCTAAAGACAACAGTTTTCGAAGCTAGCGACCTGATCTTGCCCAAGTATAGCTCGATGATCTCGAATCATCGAAAGAAAGTGATACTGAAAAGATCCGCTCTCCAATTGTTGAAAGGTTGGCAAAGTTTGCGCGCGATATCTCCAACTCTTCGGAGCTGTCCCGAACACGAGAGACTGCGACAATATATGGACACCATTCCTTCCAGCAAATATCGGGTAAAAATATATCATTTTTCTCATGCGGAAGGCACCAAAAAAAATCACATTAGGAGAGATATTCCAGTTCGTAATGGTTTTCCAGTATAGTCAAGTTGCGCTTCAATAAAAATGTCAGGACCATGTGTCCAGCATTTCAGCCCTTTATAAACGGAAACTGGCGATGACAAATCCCACCAGACAAATCCCACCCGACAAATCCCACCCGACAAATCCCACCCGACAAATCCCACCAGACAAATCCCACCAGACAAATCCCACCAGACACGATTATAATATAGCCGTTGCTCATCGCGATTTATTTACGCTGTTGTCATATATGTTCACTAATTTCTTGCTGGTGATCTGGCGTTCACGAAATAATCGGGAATTCACAAAACTGCATAGCCTTAGTACGGAAAGCGAGTTGGATGATTGCAATCATCATGAAGTCCCCAAGGCACCGTATAAAAATGTAAGCTTCCCGTCTTTGGACACATCCAAGAACACCAAATTTCCAGAGATGCCATGCTTTGAGCTGAAGATACAAATCTTCAGTAATGCTGTAGTCATTTCAGTGATGATATCGCTACTTCATCTAAGTTGATAGAAGACGCGGAATTCTGCAATCTCATCCCATAACGGATGTCCAGTATGAAATGCGAAAATTCAGTCTCTTCCACACGATCAATTTTCCTTGCATGAGAGCGAAACTAGCTTCACATGTTGGGTCCACATGTTGGGTCCACATGTTTGGTCCACATGTTTGGTCCACATGTTTGGTCCACATGTTTGGTCCACATGTTTGGTCCACATGTTTGGTCCACATGTTGGGTCCACATGTTGGGTCCACATGTTGGGTCCACATGAATCTCGTCCATAACGGATGTCCAGTATGAAATCGGGAAATTCAGTCTTCGGGTCCACATGTTGGGTCCACATGTTGGGTCCACATGTTGGGTCCACATGTTGGGTCCACATGTTGGGTCCACATGTTGGGTCCACATGCTCCGACATTATGTTTTAGTTCCTAGGCACCCAATGGATAAAAGACATGTTGCCTCCGCGACACCTCAGGATCAACTTGGCCGATCGACTGCCAGATCAGAGTGGGATCATAGCCAGAGCATTGCAGGGAGGGATCACAGCCCGAGGCACATCGGTACCGCTGTCTGCCCCAGCAGGTCCACGGTCTGGCGGGCGTAACGGGCGCTGGCGAGATCTGGCCAAAATAGGGCCGCAGATTCGAACACTTGGCACCCGAAAATAGTACCAGAGCTGGGCGCAAGCACATTTAGTCGTACTATGCACCGCTCACATTGCCAGTCTCGGGACAATTGCCGGTTGTGTTATCCTGCGGCCTAATGGCTACTCACACCAGCAACATTCCCGGGCCCGTGCCTTCCGGCATCCTCCGGGCTATGGGAAGGCCGTCATCACCAGCAAGCGCATACAAACTGGCGTTTAAAGGCATCCAGCTACCGCTGTACGTCATATGATTTTCCTCCGCATATAATGCCAAGCTTTCCTTGGTAGACGCGGATGTGCTTCCTCAGAAGATAATGCCAAGCTTTTCTTGGGTGGCGCGGACCAGCTTCCTCCGCAGGTAATGTCAAGCTTCTAGAATTGTAGCAGATTCCTCCACTGCGGTCAGTTTATGTTTAGTTCTTTGTTGAAGACTGATCACTGTTCAGAACATCAACCTGGATCACTAGAAGCTCAAAATTCATTGCAAGAAGACCCCAGTCAACACGATATGAATTTTCGTGAAAACTGGGCAATAATCCAATTAGATGTTTGTAAAAACATGCATGCAAATATTTGCTTCAAAATGCTACAGTGCTTTCTGAAACTTATGTTCAACGCATAACATATACGCATGTACAGTTGAGAAACGTCTTCGACTTTCATTGTCGGCGGACCTCGGGTCCACAATCATACAAACAAAACTATCTTTTAATTGAACAAAGCAGCCAGCCCAGTATCCTAAAGCAAGGTTTTCATATTGATAAATATTTGCGCCATGTACATTGCATATGTTTGAATAGTCTTAACTGCTGCGAATATGGTGCTCTCCATACAGCTTCAGACTCGCAAAGGCTTGAAAGCATGCCGAATAGCCAGGCTGTCCACCAAAGCATTGTTCAGAGCACCAACTGAGACTATTAAATCACGTGGGATGGAGCACAGCCAAAAGAAGAAGACATATGCATAAACTGACATTTTTCCATAAACCAGTGCACCAAAGGGAAAACATGCCAAAATAAATATGATGTAGTGAACTGAAGTTAAGTTTATACCACTAGAAGACTGCTACGAAATGATAATAGCATAACTTGTCTAACCGCACATCTCTAGCAAACGTCCTTCCTGCCAAACACTAGTAGGCTTTGGAATAAGTTACCAAACCATATCAGACCCATTCTGGACAGCTTGCTTTTAAATGAGCCCCAGAATATTGGCATCGAACATCTACATATGTAGTACTTTTTGGACTCTTATTGAGATTTTTAAAGAAAACGCAATCCACACTGGACCCGGAAAAAGAATAACAGCTTAATTGCACGCGATTTTGAATCCTAAATAAAAAACCACAAACCACAAATTGCGCTTGCGTAGATCTAATGAAAATACTTCTCATTCCACCCTCCATTGTTCACTTGTTCCAATGTGCGCATTCGACAAACCTCAGTTAACTGTGAGCGGATTCACACAACTTCAAGAACATGTTGCGACCCGCAAAATTTAATGTTGCCCTCTTTGGAACTGGAATTCTGGCGCTCGAAGAGAGGCTGGCACATCTTTGTCAACCGTTCCCGTCTAAAACAGAGAGTTTTGGCTACTTTGCGCTGTATCTCTCCACTACTGGTACGTACACTTCTTGGACATAGCTGCAATTGTGGTAGAGGACGTCGGCGAACAACGGTTGCGACGACGGACATGTTCACGGCGTAGGAATGACGTAGACGAATGGCATGGTATTTGAATCATTTATTAATACAAGATAGAGAAAGGTTTAAGCTGAAGTTTTTTATGCCACCCATGTATGATGTAGGGGTGTGTGTAAACACTTATTTAAATCATGATTGCCAAATTCTTTATAGATGCCATTCCCACAGAACATCCATCGCGGGAATGGCAATCCCATCAGGTGGGAAAACCGGTGAAGTATCATTATGACATGCCGAAATAGCAGTTAGGATTAAATCATTTGAGCACCAACTAGCTTTTCTTTTTGGAAGCCACGCATCCGGACGAAGTCATTGCCCGCTGCCACAATGGCTCAACCTAAGTGTCAAGTAGCTTAGTTAGCAAACAAAGACTACCATTGTCGTATGGGTGCCCAATGCTTGCGTTTCACTCGCACATGCTGAACGGCAGATGGTCATTGGGGCATTGTCAGACGGCAAGCGTCGGCTTCCCCGTGGCAACACGATACCGCCACGTACTGTGGCGAGGTAGCCTCTTGTCCGGCGTGACACCAAGCGTCGGCTTCCCCGTGGCAGCATGGTTATGTGGCGAGGCAGACTCCTGTCCGGTGGCGGACACGCCGGGCTTGCATTAGCGACAGCCCAGTAGTGGCCATGTAACCAGGCGGGGGACAGAGACCAGTACAACCTCCACGGTCGTCCTCCGTGTCATTAGAGCATGGTTTGTACACCTTTAGGGCAGTCGACTGTCTCATGTCAGTCGTCCTCCGTGTCATCAGAGCATGGTTTGTACACCTACAGCGCAGTCGACTATCTCGTGTCAGTCGTCCTCCGTGTCATCGGAGCATGGTTTGTACACCGGCAGCGCAATCGACGATGGGAATTTTTCTGACGTCACCAACACACCCCGCAAGATCCGGGTGTTCGACCCGGCAAGCAGCGAAAGTGAGTCTCCTCGCTGGAGGGCGGTTCACAGCATGTCATTTACACGCCATGCATCCACTGCCCGTCAACAGTTGTATGCCCGTAAAAGTATAATTGTGCTCATTCATTCAGATGTGGCCTTCAGTCAAATTGTGGAGAATCATTTACAGATCCCGAAGCGCACCTAAATAGCATAAACAAAGCAGGAGCAGAAGAATGGAGAATAAATGTCCTGGAAATACAGCCGCAGCTGGCCACCTCACTGTTGGCATGGCAACACGCAAGCATGCCGTCCATCAGACGACAACCTGTTGACAATCGCATGTGCACAAAGGCCGAGGCCATAAACATTGCCCGGACCACGGCTCGTGCTGCTGAGAGGACCTTCACGGGAATCATCCCGTGATTGGGCTGGCGCGGCACGACTGGAGGTCACGTGACGGCCGCTGGGAATTCCTGGCGTCGCCGCTGTCCCGGCCACGACGTATTGAATCTCTGCGCCACGACCTTCAAAGTGCCCAGTCATTGTGAAGACCACATGCATGCGAGATCGCACCGACGCCAGCGTAGTAAATCGAAGGAGCAATAGCAAGTTTTCGCTTCCCGCTCAACATTTGAGGAAGACTAACATTGTGGTACCGTGTCAGCAAAGGGTGTTTTCAGGTCACAATTGTGAATGCTACCCAATAAAGGCCTTCGAGACGCGCAGGCCCCAACTCCCGGCCTGCCACCACCACCGCCCGAGGGCGGTGACGTCATCGGAGCGCTTGGCCGGTGCACAAACATCCTGCCGCCACCGGTGGATGGCAATTAGTCGCCATCGGGGCCGAATGGATTTTCACTGAATGGCGGATTCGACAAAATGTAACGAGGAATTAGGGCAAGATTTACGCGACCGGAGAAGAGCTTCAGATTCAACCCGCCAGGCTTCAGATTCAACCCACTAATAACAAACAAAATCTAGGGCATAATGAAAAACGGGATTCCATCGTCTGCGCCCAATAATTTACTACGCAATTGATTGACTACTACATTTGACTACTACATTATTGACTACATAATTGACTACGTACTACGTAATTCAGATGTTCCAGTGACAGAAGCATGCAGACAGTCTAGTAGTTCTCCGGCAAAGGTGGCGCCTTTGCCGGTCTCCTGCACCTGTCTCGGCCGTCCAGCACGGCGATCTGTGCTAGGTGTTCGTCGCCCTCTACTGTCGGTTAAGCGTGCTTGTGATGTGTCGGAAGTACTTGCTCACCACTGTCCGTGCAGTCAGAATTCTTCAAACCTAGAGTCATGGCTGTGGCGAAGTTATCGTGCGACATCAAAGGCCATGCTTGGGATGAGCAACCGCCGTAGCCATGACATGAATAGAGTCTTGACGCTTAGTTGAGAGTACCGGCGGCCACAAATAGCTCGGCCAGTCTGGCTGGGCGGCTCGGCACCTGAATATCCTGTATAGATATAGCTGTGGTCGGAAACGGTATACATATGCAGGATGTTCAGATGCCAGGACTCTCAGTCTGACCCAACCAACCTACTTATGACGCAAATTATGCATGGCGAATTTGCACGCGCATTCAGCTTTCCACACGACTTGCTTCACGAGTTATTGTGATACTTGAGACATAAAAAGACTTCAAATATATTTAAACAGTTTCTCTCGCCGATTATGCTAGGTTGTTGATGCATAGCGCACCAGATAGATCCAGACTAAACAGGGTGATTTACAAACCAACGTGTAGGTATGTTCATCTCATAGCAATGCCCATCAAGGTATCCCACCTAGTTTGTACCACACATGTGCCAGAAATACTGTATTCCTGCATAGCGTGTTTTGACGACTAAACCACTTCGGCAATCCTCCACGCAGATTGCTCTCGGGATGAACCAGGTAATTCAGCTGCTGGCAAGACTCGACCTCAAGATACACCTTTAGGCCAAACAAGATATTTTGAAGAATTAGCATGCCCGAAGGCAACCTGGTGTTCGAGTAAGTAGTTAGGTGGCAGAATAAGTTAAGAAAACATCACCAAGTTTACATAAGCATTGCCCTGTATGCATGGGACGAGTGGTCTAGGGGTAAGTTGCCCGTCTCACAAACGAAAGGTTGTGGGATGGAGTCTTACACAATAACCAACCAGCCAACCCTGTGTGCAGTAAATATCTACTTGGATGCCACATACAACAAGCACACCTCGGCTGAGAGCATGGGTGTCTCGACACTTCACCGATCACCCGGACTACCGAGTCAGTCCCGCTGACCGCAGACGGAAGCGTCACGGTCGTCGCCAGCTGACCATTCCGGTCGCGCGGCCGCCATCCAGACCCGCTGCCAGTCACCCAAGGTCAATGGGTCAAGGTCGGATTGAGCAGTCTGGGCGAGACCACCCCGCCGCCAACCAGCCGCAGGCGCATGACTAGCGCACAGGGAATGTCTGTGCTGGCCGGGGTGCTACGTGACCGATGCAGGATATGTTGTAACGATCAGCGTTTGAGGGGTTCGTATCTTTCAGCCGAATGTGCGTCACTGGGTGGAGGCGGCGGAAACCTTTGCATTGTACAAGGAAAATAGCATAGAGGCGAGGACTTTTTGATAAGGTAATCAATGACAGATGTTGCGACATAGCTGCACAATTATGTATCGGATGACTTTTCCATACTTCGCCTTGCTCAAATACATTAAAGGATATAGGCAGATTGAATTGGCAGGAGACTAACTATTGCTTCAGAGATCTGCTTAATCATTATGATGAATAATAGCTGGAAATTGTGACCGGGCGGTGGAAGTAAACCGACCAGCACAGTTTCCGAGTTATGAGCTTTTTGGTCCGTTTAAAGAACACATGAGTTTAAATATCACATTTCTGCAATATGTTAAGCCAAGGAAAAATAACAGGCTTTCTACAAGCGAACATCAATGCATAGTGGAAATGCTAGCATGCTTTTCTGATGGTGTTTAGCGAGGTTGTAGTGATGTTTAATGTTTTCGGGAAAGCTCTCGGGAATATGACAAATCCCAAAAAGAAGTCATCTGCCACAAAACTGGGCATATTCACTGAAAACATACAAAGGGCACCACAATAATTCAAGCCGTTACGTGTCCAATTATTTTATAAAGCCAATTTCTGCTTCAACTCCATCAGTCTTCCACACGAATATGCACATATATATATATATATATATATATATATATATATATATATATATATATATATATATATTTTAAACAATGTATATATAATCATAAAATATATATATATATATATATATATATATACATATACACACAGATCTGCAATTATGGGCACAAATGATCAATTCTGATCGAAACGTCCTAAAGCCCAAACAACTGGCTACATCCGAATCTATGGACGCGTTTGGAACTCGGATCCTGTGGAAAATTTTCCGTGTGACGTCATGTTTTTTAGCCGATCTGCCAATTCACCGGACCGAAACTCACAGGATCCGGAATATTATATGGATCCTGCGGGGAATTTTTCAGACGAAGTCTACAGGATCTGTGCGACGTCACTGGTATTAGCGGCACTTGTGGCGCACAAGTTCATACAGCACGCGCCATGTTGCTTTGACCCATTGAAGTCATGGTGCTCGATAATGGGAAGATGTAGGTAATTTTTCCAGCTTGAGTTTGAATGTATATGATTGCGATGTTTTTGAGCCCAGATAAACCAAAATAATACAATCTTAGGCTACAATAAGCTGGTAACCCTGCAAGGACCAACTTTACCAAGATACCAAGCCTGGGGTCGGACCCCTCCTGCCTTCCAGACACCATTCAGCTCCTTTCATCCAGCAATGAAACAGACATTCATCACTTCGGGTAAGATAACATCAAGGTTCCCTTTGTCGGAAGTGCCGGGCTCGATAATATTCCTGGCCACATCCAATAACCTCTCAGTGAACATGCCGACAGCGATCCGCCAATGTCGACATGCAGTCGACATGCAGTCGACAGGTAGCCGACGTGAGGCCGATGTCGGGAAGATGTCGGGCTGCTGTCGGGGCGCTGGGGGCCCGCTATCGGCTGGGGAGTGAAATAGGGACCTCAATGTTCGCTTTGCCCCCTCCAATAATAAAACGTTTTAACATTTGACCTAATGGAGTGTGCCCCCAATCCACTTGAAGTTCCTCATTGCCTTCACGCATTGTGTCCCACGCTCTAATAATATTCAGAAATAAACATCAGGTCAGTATGCCGATGTCAGGCCGATAACTGCCCCATGTCGGCATACCGTTAACGAGATCCCAAGCTCGCCTCGACACATGCGGACAGCGGGACAACATCGAAATTTTTATTGGACCCATCATCCAAGAGGAATTTTTTTTTTACTAGATCCGCCCAAACCCCGTAAACCGCTCCTGAACTTACTACAAGAACACTGGCGATGCGAGCAAGCGTGCGACTCGCGTAGCACGTTCACCACATTTGACCCACAAGCGCACTATTTGTATTCGACATTTGGAAACCAGACAGGATCCGGCTGTGAGCTTCGAAAGCCGGACGGAAAATGTTCAGTTCTCACGGATATTATTATCCGAGCTGCAAACGCACCCTATAACCCAAGCTGAATAAGCGTATGTTATAAGCATAATACAGCGCCATCTGCGCAACTTATCCACTTGTCAACTTATCGGTACCAATATAGGTGGCGGTGGCGGCGACATCGAAGTGTGAGCGAGTAGTGAACAAATTCGTGATTATCTCGCAAGCGAGTAATTTGCAACAAATATATTAGAGAAAAAGTGTAAAATATGCTCGCATATCAATCTACCCACTGAATTATGTGGCTTGGAATGATGTTCACTTGAAGAGTAATGCCCGAAAAATCAAATAGTGAATCTTTAAGACATTAAATGGTTTTCTGAGTATTATAAGTTACATCTGCACGAAATGGTCCGAGGAATCCGAAGTGCCCATGCCAATAAAAGCAAAAAGATAAGTTATGAGCAGCCGGCATCACCTACACGGTGGCAGGCTGGCCACCATACACACACCATACATACACCATAAGTTACATAGCATGACCCTGTGTAAAACGCTCGGGAGTTTCCAGCAGCTCCATAGTCGGACAGTCATCTGACGGAGCCGACAGGAGCCCTGAAAGCTCACCAGTGTTGTGCATAGTCATCCCAGACCAACTGCATCGTAGACTGCTACGAAGGCGCAGTACCTCGGCAACGTTGGAATGCCCCGCTTGACAGCAGCTCAGCTTAACAGCGGCTCTACACCCTACTGGTACAGGTGGTTCACTCTTGCTCTTAATGACAGCTGTTCTTCATAATCAGCTCACGAGCAGATGTGCTATCCTGACCCATATTCCTAGATCAGGTAGGCCGTCCTCACACTCAGTTTTACAGCAGGTTTGCCACGATCACCATCAGTCCTACAGCAGGTTTGCCACTATCACCATCAGTCCTACAGCAGGCGTGCTATTCTCACACTCAGTCCAACATCAGGTGTGCTATTCTCATCAAGCACACGTGGCACACAGAAGGCACGCAGCACACTGTGTCACCGCCAACATCAGGTGTGCTATCCTCACACTCAGTCCAACATCAGGTGTGCTATCCTCACACTCAGTCCAACATCAGGTGTGCTATTCTCACACTCAGTCCAACATCAGGTGTGCTATTCTCACACTCAGTCCAACATCAGGTGTGCTATCCTCACACTCAGTCCAACATCGTTTTATTCTATCAGTTCAACATCAGGTGTGCTATTCTCACACTCAGTTCAACATCAGATGTGTTATTCTCACTCAGTCCAACATCAGGTGTGCTATTCCCATACGCAGTCTAACATCAGGTGTGCTATCCTCGCACTCAGTTCAACATCAGGTGTGCCACCCTCACACTCAGTTCAACATCAGGTGTGCTAATCTCAAACTCAGTCCAACACAAGCTGTGTTATTATCATACTCAGTCCTAACATCAGGTGTGCTATCCTCGCACTCAGTCCTATAGCAGTTGTGCTATTCTCACCGTCAGTCCTGGGTCCGCAGTTCGGCAGCAGCAGCCGTGGAGAGCCCGGATGCGGGCGCCGGGACCGGGCGGGGTTTGCCGAATCAATGACCGCCGTGTGCGCATTGAAGCGCCGCATTGAAAGCCAGTAAACAATCGCTCGACCAATCACTGTGCTCTCTTCAAGGTCACCAGACGGACGGCCAATGACACGGATGGGTTTGAGTGGCTTTGAACAGGTGCTTTGGGATGTCGGACGCCTGCCCTCTTCCCCTACCCTCTCCCCCGGCCAAGGGCGGCAACAGACTTATCGGCAGGTGGACTCTCTCTCCAGGAATTCTTAAGCATGACAATGTATGCTTTGCACTACCACTGGGAATACGCATATGCTTAAGATTCCATATCGTACGCTCATTTAATCAGAGACTGAAGTATTGTTAGGAAATCAGATTGCCAAAACAAACTCTGTCAGAAAAACAGAGAGACAGGGAGACAGAGAAGCAGTGAGACAGGGAGATGGGGTGACAGGGAGAGAGAAAATTATGTTGAAGTTTACTGCCGAACGTTTTGACCCTCATTCTGATTCCGAAAGCCGGAAGAACGCAGGTGTTACATGTTTCAATGATAATAATTGTTTTTTCCCAGTATTATGCTTATTATGTGGCCACTGTGAAGCGGTTGACCACAAAACAGTATGTACATGGCACCTTGTGGCGTGTGCAAAGGTTAACAACCGTCAGCGGGCCCCTGCCAGAGGGTATAAGTCTCTGCTTATTACCGCCGGGTGTGGAGCTACCGCTTAAGCATTGCCGTCGTTTGAGGAATGATATGTATGCACGTATGGATAATCGGGAAAATTTCCACTAAGCCACTCCCCTTTCTTCCGACGTTTGGTGTAGATCGGTCTGGGGAGATTATGTCATGTTCCGAGGTAAGGTCTCCTTTGAGTTAATAATCTTGGCTGTGACATATTAACAGCGGCGACAGGATGCTGAATCATTAGAGTTGATTTCCATAAGAAACTCTGGTGAAAAATGGCCTTACATGAACAATATCAAAGGGCAGTTTAAAAGTTAGTTTTTTTGTATCTGGCCAAGGAATGGAATCAAGCATCATGGATGATGCAACGGGTTAGCGCCTGCGCACGGTTGCGGTGAATTAAATTTTGCACATCTAAATGTCGTACATATTTTCGAAACCCTCTTTTCCTGACACAATGACTTGGGCTACGCCAGGACACCACCGAGGTAATATATTTTGTTTTGTAAATTGTTTTGTGAGTCGAGTTGTCGCAGGCGCTGCTTCTGAAGGTGAAAAATGTAAGATGATGAAAGCTCAATTATAGATCAATTGAGTTTAATATTAGTAATTTAATAAAATTCAAAAGTGTTTCCAGAGGTTTCAATTATATTGTCTCCATCGGGGTAGACATGTGTGGGCCAAAACTGAAAGCGTTTCGGCCAATAATTTGTTCTCTTTTAAATCATGCTCAAATTAATTTTTCCTACCCCCGACTTCCGAACCTTTTCAAAATATCACAAAGCCGTCACAGTGCATGTTATGTGCAGGGCACGATAGACGCGCGGCATTGGTTCGACGCGCTAACCCGCGCCGTCTGGGAGGCGCGTTGGTCTTCCCCCATCCATCAGGTTTTTCGCAAATAGCGAAAGAACGGCGAGGGGTAGCGTGCAGGAATTTTGCATACCTTTTCTCACATCAATTTGGCATATTGCTTCAAATTTTTTGAAGATATGTCATCTAGGATAAACGAGTTAGTAGAGGTTAAGTGAGGTCACCTCCAAAAACGTTCAATCAGCCGTCACGCTTTAACGGATACAGATGTTCAAATGAAACTTTCAGCGTTTGCTTATCTTCAGAGATGCAATAAAACGTACGATAGGATATTTTTCGTTTTTGACTACATATTATTTTTGCGTATTTGCCTATTAGAGTTCAAGTCGAAGATTCTGGCTAAAGTAAGCATTTTTATTTGTGGAAACGTTTCTCGAGCCGCTCTACCAATTAGAAGAGGAAAATTGAAGAAAACTTGAAAACTAAAAAATGTTTAATACTAAAAATTTGGTGGCCAAAAATGGTATGATACTGGTTGATTTCATTGTTCTTATCAGATTCCAAATAATTGTTGCTTCTTCAAATATCCCCCAAAATGGACTCCCCAGAACCAAAAACATGATGTAAGTCGTGAAAATCTAGGCCCCCAGTGTCGTCACTTTTGTGAGAAAAAATGTCGGGTGCGGTGTCGGGCTATATTCGTCGAGTGCTTTCCGATGACACTTCTTCGTTTTCGTGCGACGCTCAGTGGGGATATTAGAGGGGTTTCTATCCCCCCCCCCCGAGACGGGGTGTGAGGATCTGACCGGAGAGGCCGTGCCAAGATAACAACACAAATGCAACGAAGATCACAATTCTTTATCCGGTGTCAGTTCATCGCAACGCGACGGTAATATATCATCAGTTCAGCTGTAATGATAGAAGTCTTATGGAACACTATTGGTGTATTTGGTGCGCCCTGAGTGGCAATGTATGTCGCCTCCTCCCCTCGCCACTCAGTCCTGATACGATTGTTTGGAATGATGACCGTTTCTGCACAGTCCGGTAGGTTTTCTGCCCTGTCCAAGTGAATTACTATGACATTGGACATCCTGTAGGTGCGAAGGTCTGCCATATGCTCTTTTTACCGAACTGTCACTACTACTGAGCGGTAAGTAAATTAATGTATCGTACAGGAGAAATGTCTAGATTGTCTTCTTTGTGTTGGGTTTCCTGAAATTTGGTCTCGTCGGCTTTCGAAAGCTTACAGCGATGGATAAAACTCTGTGTGGTGGCAGTCGCAGTTGGAAATGTGCGTGTTAATTTAACGAGATAATCACTGTCCCGAATGTCGGCGTCGATTATCCAAACAAACTCGTTGGCTACAGGTGGAGAGCCAGTTGATAAATCTATTGCAGCCTCTGTGCGAAGCTTTAGCAGCAGTCAAACGACCCTCCCTACATCTCACGCTTCACCGTATCTCGTCCAGGAGTGTCAATTTGTATCCTTTTGTGAGGGCCATGGCCTCCACCAATGTTGATCTTGGCCCCTCCCTAATGTTGATTTAGGCCCCTCATCCCCAATAACCTATGCTGTTTTATGCTGATAAGAAAGCTGAAGTAAGAAAAAAGAACACCATGCTACATAGAAAACTTAGTTGATGTTAACCAGCATATTTTGTACTGTAAAAAAAAACAGATTAGTTTTAGATAGTGAACTTCCCGACCCTGAGCTCGACCCGCCAAAACGTTGGCTTCGTCCCTCCCTAATGTTAGGGACCAAGGAAATACCTTCACCCACCGTCATCACAGCTCAGGCCGGCTGTGCTCCGATGCTCCATCAAGGCCGGTGTGTTTTAGCCTGCATATGGGCGCATAATTTTTTTATTTCAGCCGTTGTGTGTTGGTTGGTGTTTGGAGTGAGGGGATGGTGACGATGACGATGACGATGACGATGACGATGACGATGACGATGACGATGACGATGGACCCGAGCAAATTGTATGACACTGTAGTCGTATGCTTTTACTCACATGCTTTTACTCACAGTTTTTATGTTGACATACACGGTCCACTGTTCTTATGCTTATGTTACTTCACTTGTTACTGGACGATTTTTACAATTAGCGAGGATGCTGAATAAGCAGACATACACATCGTCGAATAAACATCAGAATTATTGAGGTCTGACAATATAGTAGGCGAAGTCCGATAAGTTTTTTTTTTGGGGGGGGGGGGGTCCAGTACACTTCGGCCCCCCCAAATGTTCTTTAAAAATCAGCACCCCTGGTCCCGTCACGAATCCCCCGACGGAGGAGCGTGGCGGCCAGGTCCGGCCACGTCACGTACGAGGACCAATCAGCGGCCGGTACACAGCGCGGCCGCCGGGCGGGTCAGGACGGTCAAGGTCACGCGGTGGCGGTCACCGACGCGAGCACGGATCATACACTCTGTTGTGTCTTAGGTGAAAGGGAAGATGTTGAGTCTCCGGTGTTAAGTAATACTGAATTGTGCCTGTCTAAAGTGTGTTCAGTAATATGTCGCGGGTGTGCGGGGTATGTGTGCGTATTTAATTCCAACCTGGATTATGTTCGTTGAAATCGCCAGGCAAAATGCAGTTATTTTTTATAATGTGGTGCGTGATTTTCTAAGTGCGCAAAATATTTGCGTTATCTGTGTGTTGCGAAATATAAATGGAACAAATATATATATATATATATATATACATTCCTACCATATGGCCGAATAGTGCGGACTACCGTCAGCAACGGAGAGTTTAGTGTAATTTGGGTGTGTATGGTCGTTGTGAATGTATGTTCAGGTACCACCACCGCAATGTGGTCCTTGGACCTCGTCGTGGCGGTACAAGGGCTAATTAAAGATAAATGGATTGAAATGATGCGTATCGGTGGGCAAAAGCCGTGTTTCCTGAAGTGCAATGCTAATTGGAGTGAGCGTACTTTAAAAAAGCCATTCGTATCAGCCAAGTTGAATACTAGACTATAACATTTCCATTATAGGAAAGCAGACATATTAAATACAAACTCAGTGTATGTCAGCATCTTTCGGTGCATGTCTCAGTCATTCGTGGAGGTCAGGAGGGCATGGGGTTGTGTCCGTACGGCCAATGAGGGGCCACCGAGCCGTCTGACCGACCGGTGTCCTTGGAGAGGTCACGTCGGCCGGTCATAGCCAATTGGCTGGCAGGCGTCGGCAGTTGCCGGGCGTCTCGGCGCACCACAGTTGCCTTGCGTGCCTCGCTCCCGCAGGTCGCTTCCGCTTGTGAGTACCCGGAGTCAGCCAGTTTTTCTTTTTCGTGGGTGACACGCGTTACTCTTTTCTTTCATTTCAGGGGTGACACCCGTCACTCTTTTCTTTCGTTTCTGGGGTGTCCGTACCTTTTCTTTCGTTTCGGGGTGACACCCGTCACTCTTTTCTTTAATTTCAGGGGTGACACCCGTCACTCTTTTCTTTCGTTTCTGGGGGTGACATCCGTCACTCTTTTCTTTCGTTTCTGGGGGTGACACCCGTCACTCTTTTCTTTCGTTTCTGGGGGTGACACCCGTCACTCTTTTCTTTCGTTTCTGGGGGTGACACCCGTCACTCCTTTCTTTCGTTTCTGGGGCTGACACCCGTCACCCCCCCCCACACACACACAATTCCCCCCGTCGTAATTCCTTTGCCTGTGTCTGTGTTCTTGTTTGTTCAGATTGCATTAGGTAGGGTTTCTTTCCCCGCAATGGGGAAGAAACGCAAAAAGGACACTGACCCCAGCTCGCCACCGGACTCCGATTCAGAACTCCCTCCGCTGACCACACCTGCTGACCATCGCTCGACCCCGGACTTGGCCCCTGATGCTCCCTCACTTAGCCAACCCGTCGATGACCCGCGCCGAAATATCGCTTTGGACGACGCCATGGAAGCCCTCTGCTCCTCGCCGACCCCTGCCCGTCTCAAGACCACGACCTCGCCTCGAAACCCAGACCAGACCATCACTCTTCACGCCGCTGACCCTTGCTCCGACCGGACCACACCCTCTCCACATGAACCCATCCAACCCACCGAACCCTACCTCGACAGTGCTGGCTCGTACGTAGTATTCAAACCTGTCGAGGAATCCGTCTCCTTTCGTCGTGTCAACGTTTTCTGGCCGACTAAGCAGCTCCTTGCCATCTGCTCCTTAGCCAATCCCGACATTGAAGCCACAGCCAACGGAACCCTCGTTATCAAGACCCAAACCCGAGCCCAGACCAAAGCCCTCCTCCGTACCACCACATTTTGTGGGAAATCCGTCACCGTCTCTCTCCATTCAAACCGCAACACCTCCAAGGGCACCGTCTTCGCGCCGGAGCTCCGCTTTATGTCCGAGGAAGACATTCAGGCGGAGCTCAGGCCGGAGGAGGTGACCCACGTCCGCCGCATGACTTCCTTTAAAGACGGCCAGAAACGAGACTCGAGCCTCCTTGTCCTTGCTTTTAATTTTACCACTCTTCCCAAAACCCTCATCGCCGGATACCTTCGCTACCAAATCCGTGTCTTTATCCAAAATCCTCTTCGCTGCTTCAATTGCCAGCGCTTTGGGCATGGCAGTAAGAATTGTCGCCAAACAGCCCGCTGCCCAAAGTGCGGTGAACCACCTCATCCTGACTCCACCTGCTCCAAGCCTGCCCAATGCCTCAACTGTCACACATCCGACCACCTAACCACATCACCCCTCTGTCCACTTTGGCGCAAGGAGAAGGAGGTCTGCGCTATCAAGGCCACGGCTGGTGTGTCGTACCCCCAGGCCCGTCGGTCAGTCAAGGCCACCACCCCGTCGAGCAAAACTTATGCCCAGGCTGTCACTGTTGCTCCACCCACACGTCGCGTGATCACTAGTTCTACTTCTATCCAAACTGACATGATCCCCGGCTTAGCTCCACTCAAGAAACTGACACCGCTGACCACACAGGCACAAAAAACCAATGCTCCCAACACAAAGACCGCTCCAGCTCCGCAGTCCCAAGCAACTTCATCAAGAAATCCTAGAAACCGCAGCCATTCGGCTACAGGGGAAATGCGTTCCACTTCGGTGGGCCGCCGACCGAGCCCGACGCGTTCAGCGCCGGCCGGCGGCCACGTGACCCGACCGACTCAACCCAGCAGGTGTACATCCCCCGCGGCAGTGACCGGCCGCCGTGACCTTGCCAAGGTCACCGGCCGGCCGGATGGCTCGGGTGGGTCCGCTGGAGCGGATCGCACACAACCCACACGCTAACCGGAGCTGCACTCCTGGCTCCGACAAGCACCGAAAGGTGCAGACAAACATTAAAGCTTTTATTTCCAATGTCTACACTTATGCAATGGAATTGTCGCAGCTTAATCTCTAAATGGGCCGAAATGAAAGCCGAAACAAAACGCACTTAGCAGAATAGACGAATGGTCATTGAAGCACGGTTTCATTTTTTTCGGCCACAAAATCAGCAACAATGATATTTAGTAAACTCCCTGCGCAAACCCAGACACCCCGCTTCACCTCGGGGACAGCTACATACCTTTTGTAACTTCATTTAAATTTCTAGGCATCACTTTAGACCGCAGACTTTCAATGCATAGCCACTTCGAACATATCCGGAACAAGTGTTTTCACCGACTCAATATATTTCGATGTATCACTTCTTCATTACTTGGAGCCTATCGCCGTACACTTCTACTTCTCTACAAATATTTAGTTCTACCCATAATAGAATATGGATCCGTAGTATATGCCGGTGCCAGCGTATCATCTTTAAAAATTATAGACGCCATTCAAAACAAACTTCTCCGTATCGCACTTGGCGCAATGACAACTTCTCCAATCAATTATCTACACGTAGAAGCATTCAACCATTAAACATCCGAAGAATGGAACAAACACTTAGGTATGCCGCAAAAATTCAATTGAAAGAGCATCATCCCACACATGCCTCATTACAAGTTCTCCCAAATTTACACCACAACTATTTAGTTCTCGCCGAAAAGCGAACCGGCCTTACATAGCTTCACGCTCAAAACATATTCTGCACAACTCCAATACAATATTCCATATATTACCCCTCTTCCTCTACCAGCTACACCACCGTGGCAGATGACGGATCGACATATTTTTTATCCCACCACCACTCCAAAATCACAACTTTGTCCTGAATACGCGAAACAAGAATTTTACCAGTATCGCTCTCGTTATCGCCATATACATTTTATTTTTACCGACGGATCAAAAGACGCCAATCTCACTGGGAATGCCATAGTTTCAAACACACACACAAAACAGCATCGCCTACCAAATGGAACCTCCATTTTCATCGTAGAATTGCACTCCATTCTCGTTGCCCTTCGTTATGTCTACAACTGTTTAATTAGTCGTCCCATACGCAGTGTCGTCATCTGTTCCGATTCCAAATATGTTCTTCAATCGCTTTCTTCACTTTCTTTTTCACACCATTGCCATATTTCCATCTACGATAACCTTCAAACACTCTATCTGATGGGCGTGAAGGTCCGTTTCCTGTGGGTGCCCAGTCACCGCGGCATCCCAGGAAACGAAGAAGCTGACAAATTAGCCAAAGCATCATTGCACCTACAAAACATCACAGAAATTCAACCACATTTTGAAAGCATTAAATCATCAATACAACAGAACACACGGCGTTTTTGGAAAGAAAACTGGACACAAAACACAGATCATACACAATTATGTTTCATTAAAACTGTCGTAAATACCTGGATCACATCATACCAAAAAAAAACCGACACGAAGAAAGTCTTATCACGTTTTCGCATCGGTCATACTTTTCTTACACATCGATATATATACACGGCTTCACCTCGACCTTCATGCCGCCCATCATGCAACACCCATCTTACAGTTCCACACATTCTCCTTGATTGTCAGAAATACCGCGGCCCTCGAAAAATACTTACAGATTTTTGCCATACACACAAAATTCCCTTCACTCTAGCAACATTATTGGGGATGATCATCCATTTCTCATCAAATTACTTTTCATTTTTCTACGCAACACGAACCTGTTCCAAGATTTATGAGTTGAGTTATATCGCATAACATAATCTACATTTCTTATTAATGGCACGAAATGGCCTGAGGAGGCCGAAGTGCCTAACACAACAAAAACCAAAGTCTCGGCTGGCAGGAACCGGCCAGGTAACATGGATGTCGGCAGGCTTTCCCGGCGGCGTGCTTGATTCAGGCGTGGCTGCTGGGCCGGCTGAGTGGCTGCTGGACCGGCTGAGTGGCTGTACCGCTGAGTGGCTGCTGGGCCGGCTGAGTGGCTGCTGGGCCGGCTGAGTGGCTGCTCACCTGCTGAGTGGCTGCTGGGCCGGCTGAGTGGCTGCTCACCTGGGCTGGGCCGGCGGGCTGGGCCGGCTGGTGGCTGCTGGGCCGCTGGGTGGCTGCTGGGCCGGCTGAGTGGCTGCTGGGCCGGCTGAGTGGCTGCTGGGCCGGCTGAGTGGCTGCTCACCTGCTGAGTGGCTGCTGGGCCGGCTGGGTGGCTGCTGGGCCGGCTGAGTGGCTGCTGGGCCGGCTGGGTGGCTGCTGGGCCGGCTGAGTGGCTGCTCACCTGCTGGGTGGCTGCTGGGCCGGCTGAGTGGCTGCTGGCCGGCTGAGTGGCTGCTGGGCCGGCTGAGTGGCTGCTGGACCGGCTGAGTGGCTGCTGGGCCGGCTGAGTGGCTGCTGGGCCGGCTGAGTGGCTGCTGGGCCGGCTGAGTGGCTGCTGGGCCGGCTGAGTGGCTGCTGGGCAGGTTCCTCCTCGTGGGACTCTAATGAGTTTTCGGAGCTGGAGTTGTGTGTGTGGTGTAGGTGATTGGTGTAAGTTTGGTCAGGGGTGCCAGGACGGGAATCATGTCGGTGTATGTCGAGTTGGAAGTGGTGTGCACACAAGCACACAAGGTGGGGAAGCGATACTAGCCGCATGAGCGTAAGCTTTGGTGGGGCGAGGTTGCCTCGACGATCCTCCTGGCTTGGGGATATGAAACGCCGATGGTGGCCCTGACCGCACAAACCTCCCCGTCTACCAGTCGTGAAACCGGACATAGATTGGATGTGGTTAGGTGGTCGGAGGTGTGGCAGTTGCGGCAGTGGGTTGGTTTAGAGCAGGTGGAATCAAGACGGGCAGCTCGCCGCACTTCGGACAGCAGGCTGGTTGGCGGCATGTTTCAACCAATCCAGATCCGTTTATCTCCACCAAATTACATGCGATCTGCTCCGCTATCCATGTTAAACGGATATCCGCATGGACATCCAATCTATGTAATGCTCTACCTGATAGTCAACCACAACCTATGTATAATATGGGGATGTAAGAGGTACCTCACGCCGGTACAACTGTACATCTCATCATCACTTATTGGAAACGTGCTCATTTTTCTTAGCCAGGATGCTCCCATGACATTACGCATGACAGTTATTGTCCTGGATTTATTTTACATATTAACCTCGCATTTAGTGTTTGCTCAAGCTTATATTTTCGATCGAGTTTCAAGGCGTCCGACACCGCTTGCAAAAACAAGGTGATTGTCTCGGACTGCTTTACATTTAGCTGTACTGTTTTTTCTCCATATATGGCAGCATGGTCGTCTCGCCAGTTTTCTTTCGGTGTGAGGAGAAATACAAATGATTGAAGCAGATGGCATAATATGGCCTTCCAACATTATTAGTTGCATATTCCATTTCGCGATGGCGATTTCCGATTCCCTCTTCCTTTCCATGCATCTTTTCAAATTGTGTCTTTTCTTTCTATAGGTTCTTTGGAGAGATATATGGTGCTATTTGGTGGAAACACTACCAACTGGATGTCGAGGTGTAGTTCGAAGCATATTTGACGGTATCATGCATAATGTATGCATGCAGTTAGCTAATCTTCAACAAAAGAACGTATATTTCATAGTAGGATGTAAATCGATTAGCTTTTATCAGATTTGATGTGAAATATAAACGATTTTCTCTGGAAATTAGTTCGTGCTATCAGCGTGATGATCTATACAGTGGCTGAATGCCTGCTCACCTGCTGAGTGGCTGCTGGGCCGGCTGAGTGGCTGCTGGGCCGGCTGAGTGGCTGCTGGGCAGGTTCCTCCTCGTGGGACTCTAATGAGTTTTCGGAGCTGGAGTTGTTTGTGTGGTGTAGGTGATTGGTGTAAGTTTGGTCAGGGGTGCCAGGACGGGAATCATGTCGGTGCATGTCGAGTTGGAAGTGGTGTGCACACAAGCACACAAGGTGAGGAAGCGATACTAGCCGCGTGAGCGTAAGCTTTGGTGGGGCGAGGTGGCCTCGACGATCCTCCTGGCTTGGGGATATGAAACGCCGATGGTGACCCTGACCGCACAAACCTCCCCGTCTACCAGTCGTGAAACCGGACATAGATTGGATGTGGTTAGGTGGTCGGAGGTGTGGCAGTTAAGGCAGTGGGTTGGTTTAGAGCAGGTGGAATCAAGACGGGCAGCTCGCCGCACTTCGGACAGCAGGCTGGTTGGCAGCATGTTTCAACCAATCCAGATCCGTTTATCTTCATCAAATTATATTTGCGATCTGTTCCGCTATCCACGTCAAACGGATATCCGCATGGACATCAATTCTATGTAATGCTCTACCTGCCGGTCAACCACAACCTATGTATAATATGGGAATGTAAGGGGTACCTCACGCCGGTACAACTGTACATCTCATCATCACTTTTTGGTAACGTGCTCATTTTTCTTAGCCAGGATGCGCCAATGACATTACTCATGACAGTTATTGTCCTGGACGTATTTTGCATATTAACCTCGCATTTAGTGTTTGCTCAAGCTTACATTTTCGATCGATTTTCAAGGCGTCCCACACCGCTTGCAAAAACAAGGTGATTGTCTCAGACTGCTTTACATTTAGCTGTACTGTTTTTCTCCATATATGGCAGCGTGGTCGTCTCGCCAGTTTTCTTTCGGTGTGAGGAGAAATAAAAATGATTGAAGCAGATGGCATGGTATTGCCTTCCAACATTATTAGTTGCATATTCCATTTCGCGATGGCGATTCCCTTTTCCTTTCCATGCATTTTTTCAAATTGTGTCTTTTCTTCCTATAGGTTCTTTGGAGAGATATATCCTGCCCTCTGGTGGAAACACTACCAACTGGATGTCGAGGTGCAGTTCGAAGCATATTTGACGGTATCATGCATAATGTATGCATGCAGTTAGCTAATTTTCAACGAAAAGAACGTATATTTGATAGTAGGATGCAAAACGATTAGCTTTTATCAGATTTGATGTGAAATATAAACGATTAGCTCTGGAAATTAGTTGGTGCTATCAGCGTGATGATCTATACAGTTCTTAGATGGCAACTACGGCTATTGTACTATTTCCAATCGAAGTACACTCACATGCGGGAGTGTACTTCGATTGCATGTGTATGCTAGCTAAATTTGCGTGCACGTGGGTCGTGGAATTTTGTGTATACTTTGGACCTCCTCCAAAGCCATGGTGACTTCAGGGACACCTCCACGGCAACCTGTTTCGTTTGCAAGCAACATGTGTGCTAGTTTTGGTGCGCTGATTATTTACGGGCTGTAATATTTTATAAGCTCATTTTATGTGGTCGGGCAGTCAATCGTATTGCTTTTCTGTGCAACAAAAATTGCAAAGCATAAATTGTATCGTTGATTGCATTCTGTCATTGGGTAGTGAGCTTACAGCTCCATTTGGCTCACTTCAACCATGAAATGTGCGACTATGCAACGGCCCCATTCCCGCTCGGTCTATTCGAGAATATCTAAATAGGCTGCCGTTCATTTATTGGATGGAATAAAGCCAATACAATTTAGCCTACGATCTAGTTTGCTTGTCCATCAGCCACAGAAAACAAAAGCAATATTGATGATGACAGGTTTATTTCAAGCATATTCTCTCATTTGGACAACTCTCATTATGCCAACCGCTCAAATAATCAAATCATAGTTTGCATAGCGTATACCTGAAATACGCACATCAGACACATCCCATACATCCCAACAGACATGCGTGCCACTGCCCGTTCCCGGAGGGGGCGGGGCGGGCCATCCGGATGATTCTAGTTGCCTACGAATGTGGTGAACGTTTGGCTCGCCCGAAAGGGCTTCATCCCGGCTGTGCGGGCTGCCGTGACGTCACACGACGCGCGTGACGTCACACGACACGCGCGTGACGTCACGCGCCAACACCGGCCGGGGGATGAAGCCAAGGCGTGGCCCGGTGGGCGGCCGTGCTGCACCCGAGGGGCGGACTTGAACCCGGCGCTCGGCCGCGGCGCGGCGCGGCGAGGCGAGGTGGAAGTCAAGGTGCATGTGTCCGCTGCCCGGCTCGTGCACGAGGCGGCCGCGGCTCGGTCCGGCGGGACGAGCGCGGCCGGCTCGGCGTGGACGAGGAGCTCGCGGACTGGCCACAGAGTATATAGAGCGTGCCGTTCGGCCGGGCCCGGACCGACCGGGGCCCGGCGCACGCGATGCTGACAGAGGGAGACCCGCGTCGCTGGCGGAACGGCCTTAACCCGCCGGCGGCGGCCGCCCGGTGGGGTTAAGGCCAAGGTTTCCCCGAGTGGAGGCTGTGACACCCGCTGACCCTGGGCGGGCCAGGACCTTAACTGCGGGTCGAGGCTGGCTCGGCAGTTAAGGTCAAGGTGTCGGGGCCGCAGTGCCCGTCGGGCTCGTGTGGTGCCCGTGCGGCGCTCGCGGCGAGACTTCAACGAGCCCGGCTGACGCTGGTCTGGCTGGCGCAGTCGGAGCTGCTCGGTGATCCAGCCGTGCGATCCACGACAGTCGCCGTGGATCACACGGACTCCTCGCCGGAGCTGCTCTGCGGCCACGCCTGGTCGTCGCTCGACGCGCCGTCGGCCGGGTGTTTGCGCACCACGTGGATGAAGAAGGCGGCGTCCTTCACCTCGCCCAGCGGCCGGAAGTCGCCCAGCGTCTCGACGGACGCCCGGCCGTCGAACGCCTCCAGCAGCAGGCTCCGGAAGGCGTCCCGTCGGTGTGGGTAGTAGCTGAGCGAGAACTGGCTGGAAACCCGGCAGTCATCAGTCAGCTGCCGGACTCACGGGGTTTGTCACACACGTGCACTGGACCCATTCCAGTAGCGAATTTCAGCTTCCTCGAATGCTGGTACAATGCATAGGCATCTACGACTTGATCTACGATGTAGACGGTGCTACTGGATCACAAGCGATATATAGGCATCTGGGTGATGTCGCCTCGAAAAGGATGTGCATACAACGTAGACGATGTTACTGGATTAAAAGCCATATGAGGTTAGCTGGGTGGTGTCGCCTCGAAAAGGGTGAATCATTTATAAATCCGCACGCATCTCCGCATTTGCCCATCGCTTCCTGGCACGCGCATGCGCAAGGGCTATTCTCATGTTGGCACTCCTACTCATGCAGGAATCGAGAGCATAGTTTGTAGCCAAGTTTAAATTAACGTACATAGTTGAGAAAGACTTGTAATTCCTGGTTGCAGTTCACGATTGAATAATTATGGGACTCTAAAGTGATCATCATTGTCCGGGAAAGGCATCCGGTTCGGAAGATTGTGAGCTATGTTACCTACGCTTCAGTCTTAGGTCACTGAAGAGCACAAATACTCGCTACATCGTTCACAAATTTCCCAGCTTGAAGTCTGTCCTGGACAGTGGAAACGAAATTAGTTTCTTATATGGCAACAGCCATGCATTTTACATCACGCCCTGTGTGATGGCTGCTAATTTGTTTTTGAAGGCACCAACTTCGAGATCAGCTTTTGCTCATAAACTAAGCGCTGTTTGGTAGCTGCCGATTTGTCTTTGGTTTTTGGTAACGCCATCTTCGAGATGAGCTGCTCATGAACTAAGCGCTTATGCATGCTCACGAATTAAGCTCATAGATAAGCACCAAGGTGCAAAGCTAATAGGGCGTTTCATAAAGCGTGATGCTAATGAACTTAAAATTAACTTCGCTTTCAGATGTAGCTACTCGACACGTGACGCGCATACCAGACTTGGATTGACCGGGCTGCTGCTCACTTGTCGCTGGGGCTGGATGACAGTAGGTCAGAGTTCACGCGGCCCTGTTTGTCCAGCACGTCACTGGTCGACTTGGGGTTGCCCATGACGTAGTCGAGCACAATCTTGGTGGGCAAACCGTTCTGATAGATGACAGACGTCTTGATATCAGACACGAAACGGCTCTGCAATGGCGCGGGTATGGTGGTCACGTGACGTGATGACGTCAGGTTCCCGCCCGCCTGGGTCTACACGTATGTGTGCGACCATGTACGTTAGCGGTCATGCGCCCCTTTGACCGCTTGCACCTCCAATCAGGAGAAACTTACGCAGTTATAGGTTATTTTGGTTTAAACGGCGCATCGACTACAATTGTTCATATAGCACGCTGTAGTAGGAAGCAGTTATAAATCGCTTCATAAGAACCAGATGTATGCCAGTTTGATCAAATCATTAATCGTAAATTGGCGCATGATTTCACATGTAAACGATCAACAGTAAGTAAAATGCAATGGAGTTCAGACCTTGACGTTTAGATCCAGCTGCAGAACAAATGCTAAGAGGTGGTTGAACTTCTTACATTGTAGTAGATGTTTCTGGACGGTGTGCGTCCATGGTCCAGGATGAAGTCGTAGTTCCTGTGGTCGATGAGCAGAATACCGCCGGGCTTGACTAGGCTGGCGAAGTTTCTCAGTGCAAGTCTGTAGAGTGATGACGAGACGTCAGCCAGGGAATTGCATCGTTAAACAAAGCATGCTGTTGCAAGATGCGTCCACAGACCCACACTGGATCTAGGAATCACGAATGCAACGTTTTTGATAAACTGCATTTCACCCAATCGAAAGTTCAGTAGGATTCCTGATGGACCGTATTACCACCAAAGCAACGATTGTCAGAGGCTTTGTGGTGTGTCTCGGCCAAGAATAGTCCTGGCGGAAAATGGTCTCGGCCGAAAACGGTCTCTGCCGAGACTTGTCTCGACCGAGAATTGTCTCGGCCGAGAATGATCTCGGAGACGTGTACATTCGTAGTGGCAACTCCAACATCGCTCGGGCCCGAGTACGAGTAGGGTTATTTAACCAGTTGATCGCTGGCACGACCATCTGTCACAAATATATGTTAATTTCCGTTGCCTTTTCTCTGTAAAAGGTTTTTCTGGATGCAGCCCTTCAGAAATTGCAGTGTGATTGCTTTATGGCAATACAGTGCACTATGATGCCCTATGATACATGCAGATACATCGGTGTATTTTACGTTACGAATTCCGGGCCGATACTTCATATCCAGTGCTTTTACATATATTGTCAGTGTCTTTACATAAATTTATAGTGCCTTTGAATACATTTATAGCACCTTTAAATACATTTCCAGTGTCTACATACATTTACAGTGGCATTGCATACATTTTACTAGTTGGCAGCAGATTTGGTACGCGGCTTGGCGGTGACATGGCCTTCATACATGCATCTACAGTTGGTAAAATGTCCCCACGGATATAAAACGGAAATAGCATTCATACCCCAATTTCGAGGAAAGAAGGCAGCACTAACATCAGCCGTATGCTCTGCGCCTGACCAATCGCAGACAGTTCCTTGGCATAACCTTGACCTGCCATTGACCCGCGTATGGATGTCGGCTGTCCCGTGACCAATATGTAGTCGATTCACCGGTGGTTCCCTGTGTTGCCGGTCCCGACTCATGGGTGGCTCGCCTGGTTGCCGGTCCCGACTCACCGGTGGCTCGCCTGGTTGCCGGTCCGACTCACCGGTGGTTCCCTGGTTGCCGGTCCCACATGGATGCTGCCTGGTTGCCGGTCCCGACTCACCGGTGGCTCGCCTGGTTGCCGGTCCCGACTCACCGGTGGCTCGCCTGGTTGCCGGTCCCGACTCACCGGTGGCTCGCCTGGTTGCCGGTCCCGACTCACCGGTGGCTCGCCTGGTTGCCGGTCAGGTCGGGCAGGTGGGCGAAGGAGTTTCCCAGGCACACCACGGCATCGTACTGCAGTCCCGTGTTCAGGTCTCTGGGCAGTGTGAGCCAGTTGGCCTCGTAGATCTCTGCAGGGTCGCGTGGGTCACGGTCAGGTCAGGTCAGACGTCTGGAGGTGGGGACGCGACTGCTGGAGGTGGGCAGGCTCTGGACAGGTGATCAGGTCTGGATGTAGGTCTTGCTTCGAGGTCCGGCCATGGACCGCTGCTAGATCAAGTGATGGCAACGGACGAGTAAATTATGGGCGATGGCTCATTGGCTCATGAATCAAGACGAGTGCTCCCAAAATTAGTAGGCAATTTCAAGGTTCGCCATTCTGTTTTGCAATCCCATGCCTTACCGTAGTCGCAATCAATAAATCTGTCACATTGTTCTGATTATGATTGCAACGTTTTGAACATACATACATAATTACCTTTGTGAGATAAGCATATATAATCACATCCATTATAATATTTTCAAGGAAGATAATAATTTGAGATTGAAACTACAGTGAGTCAGATTCCGAAATTTTGCATAGCCGTGAGTTTGCAGATGTTCAAACAATGTGAAGTTGTATGTCATTACTTGCTAAAAATGAGTTTCTTCTACAACAAAAGGAATGGCCATAGCTGTCTGAGAAAAAAAGAGATAACTGGGCTTTGCACACATTGTTCTTGTTCCGCTATCTTCTTTACATTCAAGTTCTCGCAACATGCACAATTTGTTGGGTCAAGACATCGAAATTTATGAATAATTTTTTTCCACAAAATTCGTGCTGTTGTTAATTGGATTTGCTTGAATCATTTCCTCGATTGAACCTACCTATACATATAGTCCTACCATCAACCTATATTCACTAAATTTATAGTGTTCGCCACTATTCAACAGAAGATGTCTCCTAGCCGATGTTGAACGATGGGACGAATCACGTCATGAGGGTCCCCGCCAACACCAACACCACTGGAGAGTCCATAGCACACGCAGTCGTGCCCCACGACGCCCACGGGCCACCGCGAGGAGAAGACCCACCCCAGTTGTCGAACGCCTGCTCCTTGCGGCGGCTCCAGCGGGTCTGCAGTGCGGACTTCAGCATCTTGTCGGAAAAATCGCACGAGGTCACCTGGAAGCCCTCCTCGATCAGCATCACGGAGTCGATGCTGTCGAGCGAGACGAGGACCCAGTCATAGGTCATCGCCGAGACAGAGCCGACGACACGTACATGCGCATTGCACGTGGTCAGATCTATCGTCGTCACGTATATCGTCGTCACATATATCGTACGTCATCGTCACACCTATCGTCGTCACGTCTATCGTCGTCACGTCTATCGTCGTCACGTCTATCGTCGTCACATATATCGTCGTCACATATATCGTCGTCACGTCTATCGTCGTCACGTCCATCTATCGTCGTCACATTTATCGTCTCACGTCACATTTATCGTCACATCTATCGTCGTCACATCTATCGTCGTCACGTCTATCGTCGTCACGTCTATCGTCGTCACATTCTATCGTCGTCACTTATCGTCGTCACATCTATCGTCGTCACGTCTATCGTCGTCACATCTATCGTCGTCACATATATCGTCGTCACATTGCACGTCGTCACATTGCACGTCGTCACATCTATCGTCGTCACGTTTATCGTAGTCACGTTTATCGTCGTCACATTTATCGTCGTCACATTTATCGTCGTCACATCTATCGTCGTCACATCTATCGTCGTCACATCTATCGTCGTCACTCGTTATCGTCGTCACGTCTATCGTCGTCACGTCTATCGTACGTCACATATATCGCCGTCACGTCTATCGTCGTCATATTCATCGTCGTCACATCTATCGTCGTCACATCTATCGTCGCTCACGTCTATCGTAGTCACATATATTGTCGTCACATCTATCACCGTCACATTGCACGTCGTCACATCTATCGTCGTCACATCTATCGTCGTCACATCTATCGTCGTCACGTCTATCGTCGTCATTGCATCGTCGTCACATTTATCGTCGTCACGTCTATCGTCGTCACATCTATCGTCGTCACATCTATCGTCGTCACATCTATCGTCGTCACGTCTATCGTAGTCACATATCGTCGTCACATTGCACGTCGTCATCTATCACGTCGTCACATCTATCGTCGTCACGTCTATCGTCGTCACATTTATCGTCGTCACATCTATCGTCGTCACATCTATCGTCACGTCTATCGTCGTCACACGTCTATCGTCGTCACATCTATCGTCGTCACATCTATCGTCGTCACATCTATCGTCGTCACATCTATCGTCGTCACATCTATCGTCGTCACATCTATCGTCGTCACATCTATCGTCGTCACATATATCGTCGTCACATCTATCGTCACATTCGTCATCGTCGTCACATATATCTCGTCACATCTATCGTATTGCCGTCACATCTATCACCGTCACATCTATCGTCGTCACATCTATCGTCGTCACATCTATCACCGTCACATCTATCGTCACATATATTGCCGTCACATCTATCACCGTCACATTGCACGTCGTCACATCTATCGTCGTCACATCTATCACCGTCACATCATATTGCCGTCACATCTATCGTCACTATCGTCACATTATCATCGTCACATCTATCGTCGTCACATCTATCGTCGTCACATCTATCGTCGTCACATCTATCGTCGTCACATCATCGTCGTCACATCTATCGTCGTCACATTCCATCGTCGTCACATCTATCGTCGTCACATCTATCGTCGTCACATCTATCGTCGTCACCTATCGTCGTCACATCTATGTCGTCACATCTATCGTCGTCACGCGTCATCTATCGTCGTCACATCTATCGTCACGTCTATCGTCGTCACATCTATCGTCGTCACATTCACCGTCCATTGCACGTCGTCACATCTATCGTCGTCGTCACATCTATCATCATCGTCGTCATCTATCGTCGTCACATCTATCGTCGTCACATCTATCGCCGTCATCTATCGTCGTCGCCATCGTCGTCAGCATCTATCGTCGTCACATCTATCGTCGTCACGTCTATCGTCGTCACATCTATCGCGTCTATCGTCGTCACATCTATCGTCGTCACATCTATCACCGTCACATCTATCGTCGTCACATATGTTGCTATCGTCGTCACATCTATCGTCGTCGTCCATCTATCGTCGTCACGTCTATCGCATCGTCGTCACATCTATCGTCGTCACATCTCATACGTCGTCACATCTATCGTCACGTCTATCGTCGTCACATCTATCGTCGTCACATTCATCGTCGTCACATCTATCGTCGTCACATCTATCACGTCGTCACATCTCATCGTCGTCACATCGATCGTCGTCACATTGCACGTCGTCACATCGTCGTCACATCTATCGTCGTCACATCTATCGTCGTCACATTGTCGTCACATCTATCGTCGTCACGTCTATCGTGTTCGTCTATCGTCGTCACGTATCGTCGTCATCTATCGTCGTCACATCTATCGTCGTCACATCTATCGTCGTCACATATATCGTCGTCACATTGCACGCCGTCACATTTATCGTCGTCACATCTATCGTCGTCACATCTATCGTCGTCACATCTATCGTCGTCACATTGCACGTCGTCACACATATCAGAACAGAACTGCGCCAGTGCTCGTTCCTACGAAGCCTCACATGCGTGCTGCTCTCAGCACTTGGGCATGCGGTAAAATGGCATCAGCCTGTCTGCATATCAAGAAGAAGTAAACGGCTGATATGCATAAGGTGCGCAATTGACGTATATATAAACCGCGGACAATCACTCAGGTGCTGTCTAAGTTGAGTTCATGGAGTGTGTTTTCAGCCCAGTCTCATGTCATGAGAATAATCGGTTAATTTTCGTAGTGTCGGCTGGCAGCAGGTGGGTGCTATCGTTGCAACAAGCTCCAGGCACGTACTGCGTTTTCCAGCTCGGGGCGATGCTCCCAGTGGACAGATTGTCCGTGACGTTCTTCAGATAAAGGGAGAGATTCCCAAAATGGGGTTATGCTACCTCCCGTAGCCATTCACACAGCCTTGAAGAACCAGCCCATGCAACCGAAAGAACGCAGTCCGTGTTCCAGTCAGCCTTGCGTCCCGGAACGCAGAGCCTGTGCGGTCACAAGGGACCTAGACGAAGGCCCATATATGCCCGAGAGATGGGTATCCTCGTTGGTCACCCTGGCTACGTCGTGGCCCATGCGCATCCAAATGAATAATGCCTTGGTATAGTGACAAGTCGATATTCTTTGACCTCTGTAAATAATTGGACCAACAAATCGACCTTCTGAGACAGCTCCAATGGTCCGGTCCGGCACGTCTCTAAAAATCACTCACCCACCATCGACTTTCCAGAACGTTCCCAACGACGACGCTTCATATGGGCTAAACGTTGGCGCTAGTGGGCGTTGCGCAGTGTGTTGTGAATGCAAAGCGGTGTTGTTGAGGCGTTCTAAGTGGTAGAAATGACTATTTTTGCAATGACTATTATCTTCAAAATGACTTTTTATCGATCCACCCCTGCCCCATCCAATCATTGTATGCCTCAGACAATTGAACATCTGCTCAACTGCACATTATATTTAACCAATACACTTACAATAAGCACTACGCCGCTAGGAATCAGATTCAGCTAAGCCTAGCCACAGTTTTGGGAAATGATATCTCCGATCGTCCAGGGGTGGGAATTGAGTACGACTGCTGAACAACATCCCTGCCGTTCACCCCCTCCCCCTGCCGGGGCGGATGCAGAGAGCACAACAGACTTGTGTCCCTCATGACAAGGTGGCTTCTATTTCACCGGGAAAAGTGGGTCTCCAGGGAGGCTCAAGTGTACCCCCTTGGATGTTTTAGCCAAACTCGTCCTTCCAAGATCCTCGAGTGCACCTGGCTCGACATTTTCAGCCGAAAGTACCCCCGTGGACTCATCCAGTAGCTCCAGACATGCTCTCCATTCAAGAAATATTCTGGATCCACGCTCGTCCTCTTGGCTGCATACTTGGGCAGGGATCCCAGGTCGATACCAAGAACAATAACTAAAGAGATAGTTCTGAACATCAGCCCGTACCCTGCAGGGGAATGGTCGTGTCAGAGGCGGATAGCATAGCAGGCACTGGGGGCATGTTTCCCCATGGAAGGTAACACATCTCTGGCCGGGAAAAGGCACCCCTTAGGGAAGGCTCGAATGTTCCCCTTCGTGTGTTTGAGCTAAAGGTACCCGCCCGTGCACACTGTCAAACTCAGCGTACTAAAGTCCACCTCCTGTCGTTTAACAGATTGTCAGCTGAAGGCGCTCTTCTGGTACTTTTCCTGGGGTGTCCCTCCTAAGAAATGGCGCCCCTAGACAAATGTCCCTCCCCATGACAATTGCTGGTTCCGTCCCCGGTTAGGATATGGAATGCATACACTATATGTATGCTGTCAACCACAAACTTCCCAGCGTCACTTCACCGACGTTGATCGGGAATTCGGGATCATAATTCCTTGCGGCATGCATGCCGAATACCGCGCAAAGTCGGCGAAAGGATGGTAAAAGATAGGCCTCAAAAACACATTTACAATCGATTGCAAGGTGTTTCGCCTTTTCAATCTGCTCATCATTAACAAAGTTGTCATTTATGAGCGTTTCATTTCATGGCTAAAATGCATGGGAGCGGGTCTTGCCCAAGATCGTGTGCCGATATATTGCCTACCGGCCACCTCCAGCCGGAATGGACCGCGGAGCTTACGACGGGCGGCGAGTCAGCTGTCTTGTTATACATAGTTATAAATCCAGTTATAAATACAATGCGATATTCGCATCCAGACATCGGCAACAATAACGACACAAATTGATCATTCCAAAGATTTATCCGGTTTGGGAGTATGAAAAGAACACGTTTCACGAAACCCAGCCAAAGACGCAGGAGATCAGGCTAGATCAATCATCACTCGCATCCACAGAGCCGCGGAGAGTTTCGACAGTCTCACCCGGTGCCACACGCCACGTCCAGTGCGCTGACGCAGTCGTGGTTCGTGAGCTCCCGCTTCAGGAACTCCTTGTAGTGGCTGGTGCGCTCGCTCTGGTCGCCGATGTAGAGGCTCCAGAGGCGGGCCGCTTTGCCGTCCGAGTACTGGTCCAGCTCGAAAACCATTCCGACAGCTGTTTCACACTTTCTGGGAGAATGTGCACAGGTGCCGCGACTTGCAGTCCACTGATGTCTCTGCGCAGCCGGGGAGTGGCTTTATGGTCGGCGGCGTCGGCGGCGGGCCGGGCTCGGCTCCACCAATCACGGGCGAGCGCCAGATGGGCAGCGCCGTCCGCCCCGCCCACCGCCGCCGGCGCCGCTGCAGGGGCGGCCGCCTGTCGTGTCGGTGCGGTGGCGCTGCCAAGATTGTCATAAGGAGACCCCCGTCCTGCCTAAAAAAGCTAGGAAACAGTGTTTTCGGAGTGCGCGGTGCGCCAAAATCTTTTGGTTTTGAAGAGTGGCGTAGCCAAGAATTAGTGCAGGGTGGTGGGAGGAGCAAACATTTAAAGAGGGTCCCTTACCTACCAACTTTTCCGAGCCGATCGTCCGGACGGTCGGGGCTTTGGTGGTGTGGGACTGGCCGCCAGGGACGGTATCAGTGTGACTCCTATCAGGCTCGCCACCGCCGCGGTCCCCAACAGCCGACTTGAGACGCTATGGACACTGGTGAGGCCAGACAGTAGGCGGAAATGTATTATGTGTATCGCCTATCGGCCTCCTAGGCGTATTATAGGGGACCTGAGGGCTGACTTTGATGACTTGACTAATCAATTCCAGCGTATCATGGTGTATTATCCTCAGACCAAGGTGCTGATCTACGGTGATCTTAATTGCTGCCTTTTAAAATCTGATCACGACTCCGCCAAAAAAGATACAAAAAGTGATTTTATGTCTGACCACTCCTTGACTCAGTGTGTTTCATCTCCTACTTACTCAGCAGGATCCCTACTTGATGTATTAATTACAAACTGCCCCGATTTTGTGAAACATTGCGTAACCCAATTCTGTCATTTTAGTCCACCTTATTTTATCCGTGCTTTGATCAGTGTGCCTCGCTCTCGCCCGCGCCGATTAGCTGTTCGGTCTGGCTGTCTCCACCGGGTCGACCAAGCTGCGCTTCATGCTCACCTTATTAATGCTGACTGGCATGGTGTGTTTTCATTGCCGACTGTCACTCAAAAGTGGGACTGTTTTCTCAGTGTGTTTCTACCGATTTTTGACGCTCATGCTCCGGTCAGAGCCGTGTCCATTCGTAATCCCAGCGCCCCTCCAGTCACCGAGCCCACCAAAAATATAATGTCTCGCCGTCGCGTGGCGTTGACTGAACACGGTCACAGGTCACCAGAATATGTCGTCCTAAACAGAGCGGTACGGTCCGCCATACGCCATGACACCCGCAATGACATTCAGCGGCGCATCCAGGAGGACGGACGTCGATCGATGTGGCAGCTCATCAGATCCACCGTCAGTGGTAAGAAGCCTGTCCGTAAGGCGCCCGACTCCACACCTGACGAACTGAACAACTATTTCGTTGGCATTGGTCCGCGTGTTGCGAGTGAGGTGAGAGAGATTGGAGAGATGTCGGACCAAGCATGCCGTCTACCACGTGTTGGCGCCTGTGCGTTTTCGGTGGCACCTTTGACGCTGTCAGAGCTGAGGACCGTCATCCTTGGGATGAGTGGCTCGTCGGCTTGCGGCGTGGACGGGGTCAGCGTACACATGGTGCGCCTGCCTTTTGACGCGATCGGCATGGTGCTCCTGCATTTGGTCAACTCCAGCATTTCCTTCTCTGATGTTCCTCGATCGTGGAAGCACTCCCTCATTCATCCTATTTTTAAGTCTGGCGATCCTACCAGCCCTTCTAATTACCGTCCTATTTCCATAGTTCCTGTCATTGCCAAAATTGTCGAGCGAGCAATTCACCAACAGCTCTACAATTACATGTCCAAAAACCACCTCCTGTCCTCAACCCAGCACGGTTTCCGTCCACGTCACTCAACAGAAACCGCGCTGACTTGCATGTCCGATCATATCCTATCCGCCAATGATCGAGGGGAGTTATCTCTTCTTTGCCTGCTGGACTTGAGCAAATGCTTTGATGTGATTGATTCACTCAAGGCTCTTGACTAAATTAAGCATCCACGGTATCGACACTTCTTGGTTCTCTGCATACCTTTGCGATCATACCCAGAGTGTCAGCCTCACTGACAATCTGGGCAATCTTAAAAAGTCTACCCCGCTTCCCAACGGCATTGGTGTCTTTCAGGGATCTGCTCTCGACCGGCTCCTCTACTGCATCTTCGCCAACGACCTCAGTCTGTTCGTTGAAGGTGCAGGGGTAGTCCAATATGCGGACGACACCCAAATTTTGGTTAGTGGTAAAAAACCGGAATTTAGAAATATCGTCACGAGGATGGAATATGTTTTGGCCTCTCTCGACTCTTAGTTTCGTGCAAACGGCCTCAAAGTGAATGCCGGAAAGACGCAACTAATGCTGCTGGGGAGTCAGCAAAATTTGCGCCACACCCCCCAAAATACCGTAAAATTTCGCGGTCACAAACTCATTCCCATCTCGGAAACAAAAAATATCGGATTAATCTTTGACCGCTCTCTCAGCTGGGACTCCCACGTCTCCACTATCACTAAGCGCTGCTTCGGTACTTTGAGTGGTCTATCGCATCTGAGGAGTTACCTGCCGCCCGCTGTCATTTCCGCTTTAGTCAATGCCGTGGTACTGTCACAGATCCGGTATTGTATTTCGGTGTACGGCAATGGAACGGAAAAGAATCTGTCCGGCATCCAAAACATTATTAACTATGCAGCAAAAGTAATTTTCGGCCGCAAAAAATTTGATCATGTATCGGACCTGCTGGAGAAATTGGGCTGGCTGAACGCGCGGGACCTCGCTCAGTACCACACGCTGACCTTGCTGCACAAGGTGCGCCTCCTGGGTGAACCAGACTCACTAGCCTGTGAATTTGCTCTGGTATCACAGACGCGCGACAGGACCACCAGGCAAGACAGCAATCTGCACGTGCCCAGATCGCGAACTAACATGGGCAAGCGACGTTTTTGTAGTCGTGCGGCTAGACTCTACAATGCCTTGCCGCCCGATCTGACTCGGCTACCAATCCCTCTGTTTGGGCCGCACCTAAAACGTCACTTGCGTAGGAACCCGGATTGTGGAGGCACTTAGCGCCTTATTTATGTGTCTGCTTTTATAACTGCTTGTAGACGTTAACTGAATGTATGATACCTTTGCCGACCTCTCTTTTTTATTTGCATGACGAGGCTATAATAGTCACGAGCTAATTGTGGATGGCCTTAATAATTGTCTGTCAAGTCCCCCGCCCCCACACACACACTTTTCCGAAGCTCCCGGATTTCGGCCACATTGTTTTCGAAGGACCCTTATATAGCCTACATGTATATATATTTTTTTTTTATATATATATATATATATATATATATATATATATATATATATATATATATATAATCAGACAGTGATGGTTAAATACGTTGGAACATTGGTAACTTTCGTCTGGCGTAGCTTATGTGAGACCTCAATCAAGGTCCAACAGTCCGGTAAAGACCAGGAAGAAAAAAACACCATTTCGCTCGCAACAATCAAGAAAAGAGACATGTCACGGAAAGCCAACAGACATGACCAGATCTTCAATGGAAGCACTAATTGTATTAACTTGATAGCAATTTCGGTGCTCATCTCCACGGACACATAGGGAATGTGTTCATGATAAGGATGGGGCGCACATCGTTGCGGCTTTTCAACACCGTCATGCTCTCTCAAGATGAATGCCGGTGGATGCCAGTGGGGAAAAAAATAAGTGGCGGATTTGGGGACAGAGGAAGAACTAGCAAAATGTCTGGCCAGCTATGCCCTGTAAGCACACAGCATCCTGTAAATTATTATTTTTAATTAATACCTGATCGGTGTCACCCGGCGAGGTGACTGGCAACGCGGTCGTCATCACAGCTATCGCTGGGCTGTCTGTTTCGCCACCACTGAAGCGACCGTAGCTGCTGAAGCAGCTGTGGCCAGACCACTAGGAGAGCTGTGGCGGCCTGGGTGGTCGTCACCGCCAGGACGGCTGCGGCTGTTGAGGCGGTCTTGGCCATAGAAGCGGCCGTTGTCGCCGAGGCGGCGGTGGGTACCCTTCTCAGTCCTTGGCAGCATTTACGGCTCTCAATGATGCCTTGTCTTTGAGGCTGACCCTTGGCAGTTCTCGCACCCACAGTCAGTTCTGACTGTTTTAGCTCCCATGGGGCCCCGATACATTAGGTGCCCACCACAAAGCTCAGGAACACCCCAGCCCAGTTTTATCTGGCTCCCAGGTGACATATTCATATATTATAAGCCCTCCTCAAGTTGCATGTGCCATTTCCAGTACTCGACAAACCTTTCTAGCTTTCAGGAGAATCCTGCAGCTTCGAGACAGACCTCGCAATGTTTAGCAAGCATAGGCAGCTGTCGGAGCTCTCCTTAACTTTTAGATGGCTCCTTAGCGATCCAGGGGCGGGGATGGCCGAGTGGTTAAGTTGTTGGGCTCTGAGTACCAAAGGTCTCGGGTTCGACACTAGCGCTGCTCAGGACATTTCCAACTCCCGCGGCCCACCGGCGAAACAGTGTGGGCGGCGCCATTAGCCGTGAACGTGCATAAAGTGCGTCGTGAACCACCCAATAATAAAATTAGCGATCCAGATCCAGCCTCCTCCGTCAAGCTGGTGACCGCCTTTCAACAGTTTTTCCACCAGACCAGGGGCCATTGTACAGCATGGACTCCATCGGTCGGCCCAAGGACCCTTTCCAAAGACCCGAGGTTCTCTGCGGCAACTACGCCCCCTTTGTCGTTCCAGAGGCCCTCTATGCCTATCCAGGGCCTTTTCAGGCAAGCCGGAGGCACTTTTCAAACGCGTGGACCCTATCCACCAGGGTAAGTACCATGTCTTTGACAAGGTAAACGGTTAATGATACAGCTTCAGTCCCATGGTATTGCTTACAGCTTCAGTCCCATGGTAAATGGATAGAGTTGTTGCTTTCAGATAGACAGCAAAGAGTGATGCTAAATGGTACAAAGTCATCATGGCAAAATGTTCTTAGTGGAGTCCCCCAGGGGTCAGTACTGGGGCCACTACTGTTCATTATATTTGTAAATAACATTGAAAGTGGCCTAAGCAGTAAAGTTTTGAAATTTGTGGATGATTTGAAGGTCTTTAGGGCAATAACAGGTCAAGATGAGCATATCTTGCTGCAAAAAGACTTAGACGAACTTGTGAAGTGGTCCGAAGAATGGCAAATGAAATTTAATTTTGATAAGTGCAAAATCATACAGGTAGGTAAGCAGCATATGAATGCTCCATACTTGATGGGTGGCCAAGTGCTATCAGTGACTCAACAGGAGAAAGATTTAGGTGTTATTCTAAACACAAAATTGGGGGCATTAGGACAGACCAAGGAAGCCAGGAAGAAGGCACTGAGAATGCTCGGGGCAATAAATAGGAATGTATCATACAGAAGTGATGAAGTGATCAGGAAGCTTTACTATGCATATGCCAGGCCACATTTGGAATACTGCATCCAAGCTTGGTCTCCTAGCTATGAAAAAGATTGTTGGCTTTTAGAGAGAGTACAAAAGAGGGCTACAAAAATGGTTAATGGCATAAGCAACCTGGCATATGAGGAAAGATTGAAGAAATTGAATATGTTTTCACTTAGATATAGAAGGCTGAGAAGAGATCTCATCGAGGTCTTTAAATTTGTCCATGGTCTAGAGAGGGGATATCTTGGGGAAATGTTTTAATTGAACAGAAATGATGCAATTAGAAGTCATAAATTCAAAATTAAAGTTAACCACAGCAGAGCAAGGTTCAGGCAGACTTTCTTCACCAACAGGGTAGTAGAAAACTGGAACCAGCTGCCAGAAAACATTGCCAGTAGCAGCACATTGAACATCTTTAAAAACGGCATGGACAATCATTATAAGAATAGAGGGCTTGCTTTTCAGTATTACAGGGAGGGCTGATTGACAGATTTGGTGGGCAACTGGTTCAGTGTACAGAGCGCAACCAAGAAGGGCCCTGCCCCCACGGTGGCCAGGGGCGTCGCCACCGTGGGGGCAGAGGGGGCAATTGCCCCCCTGCCGTGAGACTGGGGGCGCCGCCCCCCCCCCGAAATTTGAGGATGCCCCCAGGACGAAAGGAGGCCCCCAGGACGAAAACGAAACCCCAGGACGAAAAGGAGGCCCTCCAGGATGAAAAGGAGGCTCCCAAGACGAAAAAGATATTATACAAATTAGGGGCCTACAGGAGGAGGCCCCTAGTTTGTAAAAAGAAGTCACCTAGGAGAGGGTAGGAGGCCCCAGAAATCAAGCGAGTGCCAAATATTGACACAGAGGCCCCAGGACGAAAAGGCCACCAGGACGAAAAGGAGGTCCCCATGATGAAAAGGAGGCCCCCAGGACGAAAAGGATGCCCTCTAGGACGAAAAGGAGGCCCTCCAGGACGAAAAGGACGCCCTCAAGACGAAAAGGAGGCCCTCCAGCCCTTAGTTTCCCATTCCCGAACCATACTAAGGGCCTAAAAACAGTAGGAGGCCCTAACACAATTGAGGCCCCTTTTCGGGGAGCAGGAGGTCCCCTTTCGATCTCGCCCCCCTGGAAGAATTTCGTGGCGACGCCACTGCTTGTGGCTCATAGTTGCACTTATCTTTGATGTCTTTTATGTCTATTCGTGTATCAAAATATAGTATATTTTGGGTTTTTGGGTTGCTAAGATGCCCCCCATAGCTGCGCCTCAATGTCGGTGTGCATATGTCTCTGTGTGTGCATTTGCAGCAGCAGGCGCCACATGGCGCACTGGCGGCCGGATCTCGGCGGACCGAGCCGGCGCGGTCCGGTTACAGCCGCCCCAGCTGACCGGGACGCGTCATCAGCAGCCGGCCGGCTGACGTGATGTCACTGGGAGGCGGACGGGGCGGGGCTTAACAGACCGTCTCACATGCACCACAGTACAGACCGAGGCCGGCGGAATGCGTGGGGCGGTGGGGGGCGACAAGGGGGCAATGAATCACTAGGATTGCTTACTCTCCCTAGATGCCATGCTTCGTTAGATAATAAATATTTGAAGCTGAGCACTTCATTCTGACAGTTAGGTTATGTAAACACGGTCAGTTGCGGCTTGAAGGTAGGTGTCGTGGTCATTTCTGAGCTTCTAAAGATTCAAGGAAAACTTTGGCAAGAAGACTATCGAAGACCATGGAAAAAAAACTATTGTCCGGGTGCACAGCACGGTCTGCTCAGTATCACTGCTTGAAATTCACCAAACGTGATTTTGTTTCAGTGACGTGGCCATGATTTGCTCCGGGGGGAAATACCTAGAGGGTCCACTACCTACCTAGCCCCAAAACTTTATCGAAACTATTCGGTTTCAGGTTTTTGTTTGTTTTCAAAGCGCCTGATTCATTAATTCATTCATATATATATATATATATATATATATATATATATATATATATATCTTTATATGATGGGCGCTAAATGACCGTGTAGTCGGCGCGCCCTTAAGCCCAAATAATCAATCAATATATGTTTATATATATATTGCAGTGGAGCCTTGTCGCAGTCGGTGCGGCGCTTGCGCCCGGCCTTGACTGTGCCGGCGATCGGCGCGGTGCATGGGTGCTCTCACCACCGTGCTCAGCAACAGTCGCATCACGCCAGGGAGTCCAGGCGCACTATATCAACATTGCCACTCGCCTCCGGTAGTCGGACGAGGGTCACGGCAGCTCCAACAAAAAGCTGGGTGTAACACCATTTAATCCAGCTTAGCGCACTGGCTGGATCTAATATATTCTGTCGTGTAATATATTCTAAGGAATAGGCATCTCTGTGGCCTGGCCAGTTCCAAGAACATTTTTGAGGGACTCGTTTATTAAGATTAACATTAACATTGAAAACTAAGCAATGAAGAATATTTTTGTCGGAAATATAAATCGCTTTGCTAGTTAGGATTAGCAAAGACTAGTTTTTGTGACCTCAATTGCATAAAGCTGCAATTATCCTTATACTCTACATACAACTGTTTTGTCATTCCACTTGAACTGTCAAGTCGACATTTTTACGGGGATTCAAAAGAGGGCTATACTTCTTACAATTTCGTTTAAGGTAACCCTTGAATATTTGGGTGCACTGTATATCCATCACTGAAACACTAATCGTGTCGTGACAAGTTTAATATGGGTGGTTGGAGAGCTGACGGAACCCGTTGCGCAGTCTTGCCCGTAGGCGGTCAGCCCGGGTGGGTTATTTGATCGCGCTAGATGTGGTATATATATTAACTATGCATGATAAAGGTGAACATCTTGACTGTACGTGGATGGAGTGTACAGTCACATAGCAGGTAATTGGAAGAGGCGTACATACATACGTCGTATTGCCTCCGGATCCTAATGGTGCCCACCCCTGATATCCCCGGCAATTGTTTTTCATTTTCAGGCAAAATTTAGTTTCTTTGAAAAATCGCATACAAAAACTTCTCGGTTCTCCTTTCGGTCAAAGCATGCGTAAAGGCGCATGTTTTTATTTAGTGATGATCTCCCTTATTTCTGAACTTGATTAAGTAATTTATAACATTATTATTAATTAAGTAAGAACTACACATTATTATTAATTAAGTAAGAACTACACATTATTAATAAGTAATTAATAATAATGTGTAGTTACTCATCAATACAGAAGGAATAATGTGCTGGTTTATATTGCTCTCATGCCACTTTTTAGTCGATCATAAGCACATCATGTTCTTCTACGACATACGTGTCGCTCAAGCCCAACTGGACCAGGTGCAATTGTGTACTTTCATGGGAAAAAAGCTATTTTAATCAGCAAATTGCATACTCTGATGTCATACACTGGTAGGTGGTGACGTAATACGGGATACCAACAAATACAATAAAAATATGTGACTTAAGCACGATGTGGCGCGACTTGTAATATTGACTTACGTATTTTACAAGCAGCACGCACGGAGGGTGTATAAGCGGATGCCGTTCCTCTTTTGTCTATGGAGCGTTTTTACCTTCTGAGATCCAATATTTTGAACGTCGGCCAGAAGTACGTCTCTCAAGTTCCCAAGTAAGTCTCTCAAAAACTCACAAAACGGACGAGCATAGCGTAGGAGATTTTATACAACATTCCATTGACATAAATGGTTATGTTCAGGTTTAATTTATATCACTGTTTATAACAATGGTATACACAGCCTCAACCACGGCAACTTGGAACATGTAATAAGGTCAATTGCCCTCACTACCAGCGCTGACAACAATTACCGATGAAGTCATACAGTTCCAGTAGTCTCGACTTGTCGCTTATGAAAAAGATGTGTTTATGCTAGGGAGGCGTTTAGTTTTGTTTTGGAACATCAATGGAGCAAAGCCCTGTTCATGCCGACTCAGTATGCAAGTTTGTATGTTCTTTGTCTCAAATATTTTTTTTTCGGATGATTGATAGCAAGACTGCTGACGTGTTCTTGCATTGCGTATTGTATTTTCGGTAGATATTTCCGGCAACGGACATGCAATAAAAAACAATGTACGACGACCAAACAGTTGTTTTCAAGGGGATCGTGTGATGGTTTCATGTTGATCAGGAACAAACCCCACTCGGCTTTTTTCAGCCCAGGGATTAAGGTTGTGGCCTGTTTAGATTGCTCGGCGTCGGAGGAAGATTGAAGGTCTGGACGTTGGTGACACCCCAGCAACATCCACGACCTCTGAGCGGCAGCGGAATCGCCTGCAATGACAAACGCGCACTCGATATCCAGCCATTCTGAAACATGTCTAAGTTGAGACATAGCAGAGCTATGCTGCAAGATGACCGCCGAAGTGTCGCAGGGCTGGTACTTCCAAACACAAATCTGACGAGTATCGGTGGACGGGGCAGCTGGCACCCCTCCCACCACCATGCTGCATAGTCGTCCTGGTCTGTGACAGGCCAACTGCGACACACACACTCACAGCCAATCGGTGCCCTGCGCCGGACGGAGGTCAAGTTATTCGACTTGTGTGCTGCCGCGCCACTCCAGGGAGCCTCAGGCGGGGCACAGCTACTGTGTGGGGTCAGCCGGAACCCGACCTCTGCCGCGCCACTCCAGGGAGCCTCAGGCGGGGCACAGCTACTGCGTGGGGTCAGCCGGAACCCGACCTCTGCCGCACCACTCCAGGGCACCCCAGGCGGGGCACAGCTACTGTGTGGGGCCAGCCGTAACCCGACCTCTGCCGCACCACTCCAGGGCACCCCAGGCGGGGCACAGCTACTGTGTGGGGTCAGCCGTAACCCGACCTCTGCCGCACCACTCCAGGGCACCTCAGGCGGGGCACAGTCTTTGGGCACCTTCCGACCTCTGCCGACCACCCAGGACCCCAGGGGCAGTACTGTGTGGGGTCAGCCGTAACCCGACCTCTGCCGCACCACTCCAGGGCACCTCAGGCGGGGCACAGCTACTGTGTGGGGTCAGCCGTAACCCGACCTCTGCCGCACCACTCCAGGGAGCCTCAGGCGGGGCACAGCTACTGTGTGGGGTCAGCCGTAACCCGACCTCTGCCGCACCACTCCAGGGCACCTCAGGCGGGGCACAGCTACTGTGTGGGGTCAGCCGTAACCCGACCTCTGCCGCACCACTCCAGGGCACCTCAGGCGGGGCACAGTCACTGCGTGGGGTCAGCGGAAACCCCGGAAATGCCTCCACGCCTAACGAGTTCACAAGTGCGGAAATGTGGTCAGTTTTTGTGAGAGGAAACTTTATGGTTGCTTCAAGCCACAAGGATTATTTTATCCTCAGTTGGAATACTGAGGTATTCGGGCATTACGAACACACACACTACAAAATGGAGCCATGTTTGTGCCAAATCGCAGCGGTATGCAGTTAGCCCAGTCCCAGTGTAAACATTGAATGAAGTCAAGGATCTGGTCCAGATAGCGTGCAGTCAGCGTCGGTAACATTATCTATGTCCATGCGAGTCAGGACAATGAGAAGGTGGTTGCATCTTCTGGCTGCCGCCTAGAATCACAGACAAGTGCCAGTCGACAGGGCTTCGTCGTGCCTTCCCAGTTCGGTCTTCCTCCGTGTGGCTGGTCGCGACATAGGACATGTAGCGCGCGTTCCAGGTCGCCGGGGCGAAAATATAATCTACCGGTTGTCCGATAGCATCTTGATTCTTGATTCCCGTCTTCGGAACGTCAGCCATGGTTATAGTTACATGTATATATATATATATATATATATATATATATATACCGGTCCATGTCAGCGACAGTCGTCCAACTAGCTACTCCTTATCAGGGGACAGTATTCCGACCATGGAAGTAATCAAGCACACGGTGGAAGCAATATATATATATATATATATATATATATATATATATATATATATATATATAGGTATTTCATCTGTAACCATGGAACGCAGAGAACAAAAGATGCACAACATTTGTATTTTCGATTACATTTAATTCCAGTCTCCATGCTGATCGAATGTCACGTGATGCATTCGTAAAACATGCGTCTCATACAAGAAACAAAGGCGCAACGAACATAACCGCCAACAACGTACTCTATGAATATTCCGCTTCGGTTTCAAATTTCCAACTGAATATGTAGCGAGATTCAGAATAATATGGGAAATCGAGCCTCTGGAATGCCCACAATGCATCCGGTCGGGCATACACTATAGCTACTGCGCCGCGTGTTCACCAATCAAAACGATGCTTGTTTGAAATGATGTATAGTGTAGGGGGGGGTTAAGCGTGTCGGACCATAAAGGTCATTTGCGCCGCCTTTAAAGGAACACGTTGCATATATATATATATATATATATATATATATATATATATATATATATATATATATCTACGAAAGGGTGTTACGATCAAGGCACAGGCAAGTGGACATTTACGTTAAGGGAATTTTACGTTATACTTTGTGCGAAGTTTTGGGTGCTGAAGGCGGGGGCTGGGTTGGGGACGTCTCCCTCATGTGCAACTGGTTTTAATTTTACTATACTCTTCCACATAATAATTTGTGGTTTGGGTGGGGTTGGGGTGTTTTGAGGGTGTCGAGTTGATTTTGCCAGGGTGCCGGCTTTAGCCTACTCCTATCGAAGAGCACCGAGGGATTTTTACCGTGCGGACAAGGAGGAAATTGTCCACACCTGAGCGCACCGAAAGCGGTCACGTGTCACTTTTCAAAGTCATTTTTCGTGCCCATATTTTTGGAGATGGGGGCTCCCTTATGAGAATCCTGGCTGCGCGCCTAATCGTCAAGGATGCTTTTTGTCAGGAAACTTTACTATCCGTTTCATGATACACAATTTTCCAATGCCAGCTCGACACCAACCGGGCTGATCCGCCCCAAACCGGTGCGAACTGGCACAAGCCGTACTGCCGGTCGGCCACACTGTATACGGTGTTTTTCAGCACCAACGACGGCAATGACTGGCAATGTCACAGACGACGTAATACCGGCACTATACTGCGCATTTTCTCGTGCGCAGCGACGCGAACGACGTAAAATTTGTGTGACGTCTCAAAGGATCTAGGCTGACGCATACAGTGCTTTCTCGTACTTGGCGGAAATTAGACACAAATGACGCAGGGGTCCTAAATAAGAACTTCGCCAGTCGTGTGGAAAGCAAACGTACTTCCCGACGGCGCTTCTTAGTAGACAGACAGACAGACTTTATTGAGGTCATCCACAATTGACTCGTGGCTATTACGACATCGAGTCAAATAGACAAAACAACATAACACAAAAGGTACAAAGGGGGTCAAAATCACAGAATAAATATATAAATAAACAAAGTACAGCAAGTCGAGCAGTCAATCAGTCCGGCACAGGGCGGCACATCCAATAGGTACTCCGGTAGGTGGCGACCAAAGATCGACACGGGAAGTCGCGTCAGCTCAGGTGGTAGTGAGTTGTACATGTGTGGCGCTCTGGAATTAAAACGTCTCTTCCCCATCTCGGTGCGGGACCGGGGGACATGCAAGTTTTGCTCTTGACGGGTGGTCCGGTCATGAATCTCCGCCATGGTGGTGAGATCGTGAGCCAGTGACTCTGGCTCACCATGAAGATACACCTTGTGTGCGAGGCGAAGGGTGTGATAACTGGCCAGGTTCTCCGCGCTGAGTCAGCCCAGCCTCCTCAGCAGATCCGAAACGTGGTCAACTTTTTGCGGCCGAAAATTACCTTTGCCGAGAAGCTTATAATTTGTTTAATACGATATGGGTTATTTTTGGCTCCGTTACCATACACAGAAATACAGCATCGGATCTGCGAGAAGACCAGAGCATTGACCAGCGCGGAGATGACGGCAGGTGGAAGGTGGCCCCTCAGATGCGACAGACCACCCAGAACTCCAAAACAACGCCGAGTCAATTCTGAAACGTGCGAGTCCCAGCTGAGCGAGCGATCGAAAATAAGACCGATATTTTTGCATTCCGAAATGGTGGGTTGATCGTGATCGCGAAATTTCACTGTGACATCCGGTAAGGCACGCACATTTTGTGGCTGCCCAACATCATCAGCTGTGTCTCAGTTACGTTAATTTTCAGTCCATTTGCTCGAAACCAGATGTCAAGGGAGGCCAGAACTGTTTCCATATGAGTGACAACATTTTTAATTTCAGATTTCGTACCACTGACCAAAATTTGTGTGTCGTCGGCGTATTGAACAATCACAGCACCTTCGGCGAACAGGCTGAGGTCGTTGGCGAAGACACAGTAGAGGAGAGGTCCTAGTGATGATCCTTGAACAACGCCGATGTTGTTGGGCAACGGGGCATATTTTTGGACGACACCCAGATTGTCAGTAAGGCTGACACCCTGGGTGTGGTTCTGAAGATAAGCCGAAAACCAGGAAATATCGATGCCGTGGAGACTTAATTTTGACAGGAGTTTTGAGTGATCTATTACATCAAAGCACTTCCTGAAATCCAGCAGGCAGAGAAGGAACACCTCTCCATGGTCACATGCGGATAGGATCTGGTCAGATATGGAGGTTAGAGCGGTTTCCGTCGAGTGACGAGGACTGAAGCCGTGCTGAGTTTGGGAGAGGAGGTGGTTATCGGACAGGTAATTGTAGAGTTGCTGGTGGGCGGCACGCTCTACAATTTTCGCAGTGACTGGGACGATGGAGATAGGACGGAAATTGGAAGGGTTACAGGGATCACCGAACTTGAAGATGGAATGGACGAGAGAGTGCTTCCAAGAATCAGGAACATCGGATTGGGTAATGCTGGAATTGACCAAATGCAGGAGCACCTCACCTAACGAGTCGAAGCACACCTTGAGCATGTGTATGCTGATGCCGTCCTCGCCACAGGCTGACGAGCCGCTCATCCCGAAGACCACGGCTCGCAGCTCAGGTAGCGACAACGGTATCAGGGTAAGCGCACAGGCACCGACACGCGGCAAACGGCAGGAGATACTCGGCGTCGCTCCCATACTCCTAACCTTGTCGGCCACGCACGGGCCCACGCGGACAAGAAATCGGTTGAGGTCATCAGCTGTCGCGTCGGGCAGCTTACGAATGGTCTGCTTGCCGCCGATAAATGATCTAACATGGCGCCACATTGACCTTCGCCCATCCTCACGGATTCGCCGCTCAACGTAGTTCCGCCTATCACACCTAATAGCCGATCGCACAGCTCTATTGGCGTCCCTGTACTCCGTATACTGGTGCTCATAGACAGTCAGCGCACCACGGCGGCGACACATTAAGCTTTATTTTCATCTGATACGACCGGGGCGCTAGGGTTCCTAATTCTAGCAGTCCTGATGGGAGCATGGATGTCACTGATGGGTAAAAAGATGTCCAGAAAAGAGTCCCACTTGAACGTGACGAGGGAGAATTAAAAACGGAACTCTATTCAGCCAAACAAAGATCATAAATCAAAGCATTCGAATCAATACGGCAAAGGCAACGGGTGCGAACAGTGGCGTCGCTCGGTCTAGATCTGGGCACATTGACAGAAAAACGAACAAATCTATGCGGACTAAAGTGACAAAATTGTGTACGACAGTGCTGCACAATGTCACGACAGTTGGTGATAACCAAGTCAAGGAGAGAGCAAGTTGAATAGGTGGGCGAGGTCACACATTCAAATAATGAGTAATCAAAAATAAAATTAGACAGCACACGCCTACTCTGGTCCGAGTCTGTCTTCCGCAAGTCACAGTTTAAATCTCCGCAAATAAAAAGTTTGGACTTCGGATAGTCAACAATCACACGCTGGAATTGTGCTTCCAGGTCTACAAAGTCCGCTTTCACGTCGGTCAGATTCCGTCTCGGTGGGCGATATGCGGTTCAGATGATGAATTTGCGCTTACTGTCTGGTTTAACCAACATCCACAACGTCTCCAGCTTGCTATTGGGATGGTTGACAGCCGTTGTTATCTTCAGCGGAGATGCGTTGACACCTTCCCTGGTGGCCAGCGCCACTCCTCCGTACCCTCGCCCGTCGGGGCGATCGACCCGGTACAACTGGTGCCCAGGCAGCAGCAGTAGTCTGTTGGGCGTCGTAGGCTTCAGCCAGGTTTCGGCCAGGCATATGATGTCATACTTCTAGCGATGTACTATTTCAGACATTGTCAGTAATTTTGGCTTTGGATATTTAGCACGCAAATGTTGAGTCTTGAACTGGGAGCTGGCCATAGGTTCCTCTTCATAGGGACATAGGTTCCTCATAGGTATGTGTCAATCGTGAATGCCTTCGTTGTGGTGAGCTACCTGCGAATAGACGGAACTCGGACATTGGAGATACCTGGTCTAGGTGATGGAATTTTGACAGAACTCTAAATAACTCATCACATTTGGAGGGTAGCGTGGAAATAGCTACACCGACACCAAGCCTAACCTTCTATTATTATCCCCGATAATTACATTTTCGTGGCATCCTCTGGGTTTTCCACCAGAGACCAAAACATCGCACAACTACCGGTTCATCAACTTACACCGCTACAAGAATAGGTTGTTACTGACGATGGGAACGTTGATAAAATGTAAGTTAAATCCAATATATTATGTATGGGTAGGATTGGCTTACGTCCTCTGAAAGCCCATATTCCAAGCCTACAGCAATAATTCTGATTTGAGTCTTGCCTGATCATGGTGCATGATTTATGCCATTTATGGAATGCACAAGCGTTCATTCCGTGGCTGGGCATTATCCTTCATTCAGTCTTTTTCGCCGGGTAAAAATGTCCGTAGAAAATTGAGTAAGATAGCTTGAAACGGTTTTACCCAAAACGTTACTAAAAGTGGTCAGTTCTGTACTTGCTTTCTTTCATTATCAATTCACAAAACGTTGACCCAGGCTGATTAAGTTGATGCAAGCTGCATCAATTTAACCCGCAAGTTTTTTGGTGCAGGCTGCAACATGTTATACAAAATTACGAGTACAACATAAGCGTAGGAACAGGAGGCCAGGGGCCATAGACCACCCACTTTTCACAGTGTGTGGGGGGGGGGGGGTGAGGAAACAATGGTAGCTGCATTACATCGCTGCCTTCAACCTTGATAATTTTCCACTGTAGACAATATTCATGAAATCGATGTTAAATATGTTACGAAGTAAATTTCCGAATAGGAGATAGTGTGCCAGCCAGAACCGAAATACCTTCGTACTAGAGTTTGGCTGCGGTGTTTGACTGTCAGCATACTTAGACGAAGAGAAGCTTCATGTAAATGGGCACAATTTTATGACCAACCGGAGTTCATAACCACGAGAGAGCAATGCTGTAATCAAGGATAGATCCAGGAAATGTCATGGAGGCACCTGTCTGGAGGGGCGCCATTTCTTTGGAGCGGCGTCATTCCAAAAGCAACTGGAGGGGCGCCTCTGGCTGGGAAACTATAAGGGGCAGGATGCACTTGACCCTTCCCAAAGGGGCGCCTTTCCTTCCAATGGGGTGCCTTTTTCTTTCAAAGGAGCGTTTCTGGCTGAAAAATTCGAGTGGGTACACTGGAACCTTTCCATGGAGGTGCCTTTTTCCGGCCTGAGGAAGGCTAACTTCCACTAGGGGCACATGCACTCAGTGCCACACCCTTTATCCGCCCCGGTTGTCATTGCATCTAAATGTGTCCCTGTAAAACAGGAAAGCACAGAAAAGGTAAGCAATGAAGTCAGTATGCCCATATCTACTGCAGCAAAACAATCGTCCAATATTTTACGTTTTTCCTGCTACAAGAAGGCAACGTTTTACCTGCAGCATGGCACTATGGTGGTGTGAAATCGGGCCCAGCACATACGACATGAAGCTAGATGTTCATAGGCAATGGCAATGCTAAGGAGTGAAACTTGCCAATTCGGCAGAATTTGTTGACCGTAAAATATCATTTTTAACAATGGCAAATCGGAAAACCAGACATTGAAAAAGAAGTGGCAGAATTAATGGGACTTTTTTTCTCGCAAGCGTGGGGGTCGGGGCAACCTATTCATCCTGTCTAAGCTTACCGAGTCCCTGGTATATCCCTTTTCCCAATTTCGAAACCCTGGTTACCCCCATGTGTTATAGTACTTCGTTTCAAGTGGCGGATATGCTAAGGTGCACGATGCTTACCATACAGCTGATTAAGGTGACCTATGTGCTGGAGTTAGGCCGTGAGGACACACATCATGCCATGTATTATTATTTATTGCATTTTTATTTTCCTCAGTCTGTCAGCCTGCGAATCTTGGTCTGCCACACACCGGATCAAATAATTTTCAACCAGCGATCACCTGTCTCTCCTGACTCTCAACCTCTCCAGCATCAATCATGAGCCTTCTTTTGCCATGATGCATGTTGCTGATATCCATAGGCGCGCCCAGGGGACCTGTCCCGCTACCGGTAAAAGTTGCATGTTCGCTATTACAATTATCGGGTTCTCTATCCAAAAGTGCTCAACCATTGCACTTTGCGAAATTACTGAATGTGCCCCTGCTGTTGACCCCGGTCCACTCACTTTTTGAGACGCTCCTACGCCTATGGAGTACAGTGTAGCGGCAAACTATGAAAACATTTCACCGTTGCAAAGCTTTGAGAACGTGGTAATGATAAGAAACACATGCAAAGTTAGCACGTGGGTGAGAAAGTAGAAATTCAGGGCGAAACACAATCATCGAAATTTTACTTTCGTTCATAAAATGTGCGACACCGTCACCATTCCGCAGCCGCATGTACTAAAGGTCGAAAGGGCTTACGTTTGCTATTGGCGCAAGGAGAGGGTGCAGTGGCAACATCTGCCCTTGGGGTAACCGGACAAATGTACGTAAAGAAAATGTACGAATGGAAGATGTACGTACGCGAAGACACGTAAGCAAATGTACGTAAGCGCAGATGTGCGTATGGCTAATGTACGTAAGCGCAAGTGTACGTATGGAAAATGTACGTATGCGCAAATGTACGTAAGAGCAAATGTACATAGGGCATATGCACCCAACCAAATGTGTTTAATCGCAAAGGCACGTACGGCTAAATGCACGTACGTTGGCTCATACGTACATTCGCTCGTGCAGGCATTTACGTTTAGGTACTGTTGCGCTTACGTATATTTGCGCTCACGTACTTTTTCCCTTATGCTCATTTGCGCTTACGTACTTTTGCTCTTACGTACTTTTGCACTTACGTACATTTGCGCTTACGTACATTTGCGCATACGAAAATTTGCGCGTACGTAAATTTTCGCACACATACTTTTGCGCATACGTACAATTGCGCTTACGCACTTTTGCGCTTACGCACATTTGCGCTTCGTACTTTTGTGCATACGTACATTTGCACGTACGCACATTTGCGCATGCGTACATTTGCGCATGCGTACTTTTGCCCACACGTACATTTGCGTTTACGTATTTTTGCGCTTATGCACATTTGCGATTACGTATTTTTGCGCATACGTGCATTTGCGCATACGCACATTTGCGCATACGTACATTTGCGCTTACGTACTTTTGCGCATACGTACATTTGCCATACGAACATTTGGACTTACGTACATTAGCCATACGTACATCTGCCATACGTACATTTGTCTTGGAATCGCCCTTGGACTACAGCGTGTACAGTAGACCTATCAATAGTTGTCTGTACCTGCAATAGATGGCACTAGCATCAGTGTTTATGCCCTATGACTTGCATATGTACCTAGGTACCTTTTAAATGGTTCTCACACATTATGCATGACATTCAATATAACATCAGCCAGCTTTGAAGTAAATATTATTTGTAATACAATATGTCATACATATTTGTTTTGCCATACCGTATTTCTTCAGCATTTTTCATATTTTCAATTTCCACCTGACTTGGACAGGAAGAAAGCAGCTATGCAACGGTAATATTATGAAGTTTGTATTAATTTCTGGAAATAATAATGCATATTTAATTTTTGACATGTGTCATCAACTGCACTAAGGTGATTTTCCTGCCTCTCTCACGCTTACCTATTTGGAGGATGGTGGCCTTACCTACCTATATGCATTGCTATCATATCAGACAAATAGGATATACAGAAACATCAGACCTGGCTACTTCTTAAAATAGCTAGAGAAAGCAGCAAAGTTGTATAGAAACAACAAAATAGTACACCGGTAGGGCATTCAAACATAAGTTTAAATCATAAAATTATCATGTATGATTTTGGAGTACTTCTGCGTGCACTGTGGTGTTTAATATAATATGTTACTGTGTTGATTCGATGTGCCGTAGTTCAGGTTATAGGTAGGTGGTTTCGTAAAGTGCATCCGAGGAGTCGTACTAGAAACTGGATAAAACCCGCGTATTTCCCGTTGAGGGCGCTAGTTCGCTCACTACTTATGATGGAAAGGGGTGGTTTCGAAACGTTTTCGCACGCTCGATACCAAACATGCGGTTGCTGTGCTGTCTAGTCATGGAAATGTGTGTCATAACAAAATCACAATTCGCGCAGGGGTCTGTAATTACATACTTTGGTTGTGTTAAGTTGACAGTGGAACACATATGTAATTGTAGACTACTAATATCGCAATACACATCCTTCTGGAGGTTACCGCCAAACTTAGCATATCACATTAATCTATCTTTTCCATATGTCCAATCTGGATAGAGTTTTCGTTCGATAGAATTAATTGCGAATAATATCGGCATCTACTTGAATCATGACGACTCTTCCATATATAAAATTCAGAAGTTTCCCTATATATTTATAATTATGTTTTTCAATGTGCCAATATATCAACAAGTACTGATAACTCTAATCCTTCAAAACAGCGTCGAACGCTGTCAGCGTAGACCTGGCGCCATCTATGGTTACTATTATATACTTTAGATTCAGAATCATCTGAAACAATATAGGGCACGGATACAGACACGATAGACACAATTTATGCTAGCTGCACTGAAGAGTCTAGATTTCGTTGCGGGATACGAGCGTATTTTTATGGGAACATTTCTCACCCGGAGAGGTACCTTGAGCTAAAGAATCCTCCAGTGGGACTAGAGGTGTACTCAACCTCCACAGAGGTGCCTTTGTCACCTGGAGGAGCGACCATCTCTGTCGGGGACACTTTCCCGGTTCCTAAGGGGATGGAGGAGGGCGGTTGTCCCCTAGAGCCCCACTGTATTCGTTCTCGGGTTGCTTGATGCAGTTTGATAAAGGCATGTCTTGACAGAATAATGGATGAACACAAATTTAAAAAAAGAATACTTCAAAACCAGAAGAATTTGGGAAAATTATACAGGAAAGTTGCGCAGAACTAGGCAATGGCAGAAGATAACCTTCATACCCGTATAATTGAATTTAACTTGCACGAAAGTCCCATGTTAAAAGTGGAAATTATTGGAGGACAAAACAAATATTGGAAAGGAGGCAAGCATCCTCCCAATAACGTACAAAGATACTCAAATGTACTTGCAGCGCCACCTGTAAGATCTCGCAAATCTGGTGATATAAGCTCCATTGGCGTTGTCTTACGTACATTTGAAAGGAAACCCGTATCGATTGAATTATGACCGCCGCAATGTTGAAGACTCCCGAGTGCTTAGGGTGAAAAATTAGAAGCGTTTTCCAACTCACCTCACCACACCAATAGACGTTTCCTCGCGTAGCATAGGCAAATCTTTCAATGCTAGATTGAACCACAAGTTTGATCAGATGAAAGTGATATGCCTCCATCGGTCATTTGAAAAAATTCATAGCTTACCTCTGGAGGACGAGAACGCGGAAATTCAACATTTTTAAAGAGAAGGACGTTGCTTGGTCTCCAACGAAATGCGACCAGTGCAACAGACGCAGAAAAAATATATTCCTCTTCGCCAAAATATATTCCACAAGATGCAAGCATTTGCAGACACAAAAGGTAAAAGAAGCAAACAGAAAACATCCGAGCACACTCATATTTAACTGGCGGATCCGGAGGCGGGCGTGCACTGGATGATCCCGTGCCGGGCCCTGATCAGCGAACGACAATTTTCATATAACCGAGAAAAGTGGCGCATCGCGATGGCACATCCGTACAAACTTCAATCCGCCAAATGCCACCATCCCGCCACCCGTCATCGAAATGTTCAGCAAAATGTGCCCCCCGGACAGAAATTCCTCAAGATGTTCCTGCATATCCTTCACTCTCCACACCCCAAAACAAATTCCACATCCCTGTTCCGGATCCACAATTCAACGGCAGACAATAATAACAAGCCTGGAATCAAATAAATAAATACAAAATTGTTCGGTGAGAGGCGTCTTACCTTGCCCTCTGTAACAAACATTTGGATCAAGCTGCGAATTTGTCGAAAAGTCTTCCAACAGCCATCTGGATTCAAAATGAATTTGGTTCTTACGAGTGCCTATTTGCATTAACTTGTAATGATCTAGGAAAAGAGATAATCGCACGACTCTTAAGGGAAGAGAAACTTTTCACGCCAGCTTCGATGCTTTCCATGAAAGACATCTATACCCAAAACTATTAAAAGTGTGCAGCACAAGCTATCATTGATCCTCCAGCTGGAACGACGAACTTCCAACATATGCTAGGCCTGTGTCCAGGCAGTCGCAGCACATGAAGAACATCAAATGTCATAATAGCGCCTCCCAACGACATGCTAGTATACGTTTGTCATGAAGTGGACTGTCACAGGCTATAATCCATCTAGTGAGCCCTCTCTTCAGTGGTGCACAAAATGACACCGCTGTCCCACCACCACTTGATGTCCCACTGTGGTCGGAAGGTGTTTGTCGGGCAGCAGCTAATCTCGACCACCCAGTTGGCACCACTTGCACGCCCACAGATGCTGATGCTGAAAGGTGCTGATGCGGCAGATGCTGAAAGCACAAAATATGATTATGCTTTGTTACTAAATATGCTCCCCATTCTGCGAAACGGGTACAGGCCATTGTATTTGGGCTGGCAGACCGGACACTTTGAATTGTGCTGACAGGTATGCATTTCGTACACACAGAATCCCAACTCTGGACTAAGCCCTGACAGAGACCATGACAAGGCTGGCCGCATATGTCTGCTGGTGGCACATTCCGTATCACCATGAAAATGAGCATACCTCCAGCTGGCTCCATCTGACATGACACACCATCACATAATCAAACTACTTAGGAAGGATTCTGCATAGAAATGTGGTATTATAGTAGCAGGATTAAATGTCTGGATTATACAATCACCCATTGTCATCATTATACAATCGTCCATCATCATACAAACACCAATTTCAAATTGTAAATGTTGGAGGAAAACCGAGGAATGCCACTAAACATCGATACTGCAAAGTATGACAAGTGGCTCACACGGCACAGCAGCCGTGAACAAAAATATCTACCAGGGAGATTGAATGCACCACCAAATGCAAATAATGAACATGACGTAATAAAAACAAGGAGCTTATAACAAGCATCTTTTCTACATAAACACATCTTGAGATTTTAAGTTTGTTTTAAAGTTGAGTTTACCACATTTTGAAGATTTTCTCTAATTGTTCTGGTTTTCTTCTTCTTGCAAACATTGAAGTCATGTGTGAACTGTCAGTGGATTATCAGTCCACCCACACCAGATACCTGTTTCTGCACCAATTGCTGCACCACCCACACTTCTGGCATCCTGTTCTGCCCCAAGAAGATCTTGTTGAAAGTGCCACACTTTGCAGTCTGGGTTTAGGGGCGCACCGACTGCTTCGGTCATACAGCATTTTACAGTCTGGCAAATTATGTTTGTTTATTGGTTGGTTCACGACACACTTTATGCACATTCACGGCTAATGGCGCCGCCCACACTGTTTCGCCAGTGGGCCGCGGGATTGGGAAATGTCCTGAGTGGCGCTAGAGTCGAATCTGGGACCTTTGGTACCCATAACCCGACGCAAATTATGAAAGGAATATAAATTGAATATGTAATTTGCATAGATGTTCTGAATAATCATTTACAAAAATGAAGAATACTAGCAGGATCTTGAAGCATATTATGCATACAAAATAAAACATCAGTAGATGTGATGCAATCAAACAGTATTTATATTACTGTATGTATTATTTATTTATTCAACAGTATATGAATGTTCCAATGCACTTTCTTAACCAGGGCAAGGAATGTCTTCAGCACGTAAGCAATTTCCTGTACAGACCCAGATTAGTAATAAAATAAAAGTATGAATTTCACATCAAAATCAAGCATTTTAGCATACAAATGATGCAAACGGAATCAGCACGCTAAACACACAAGCCAAGCATGTAGAGTTCTCTAAAATGATGATATGTAAATCCAACACAATCCATTGAACAAAAATGCAAGCATAGGCAGCCTGCCTTCTATCAATAAACAGGACAAATTCCTCCTTACCTACCTACTTACTTAATAATTCAACCTATGCTATATCAACGACAACAACAAACAGCGGTGTTTGTTGTCTGAGTTGCGGCATAAACGCAACTGTTCTTATCAACAAATCCTGTTCGTGAGCCTGCCCTCTCTCCTGCCGGGTGGGTCTACTCTGTTGCCCTGGGCTGTTGCCGTGACCATATTCAGAAACTACCGAACCAAATTCCACCAAACCTTCACCAATCGATTCAGTTGGGTCGATTTATATGGGACCTTTGAATATGGGGACTCTTACCATTACGCAAAGCTATAAAATTACCCCTCAAACTTGGAGCGGCCATTTTGAAATCATTTTGAAAGTGTTGCCGTACCCATGCTCATAAACTGCTGCACCGAACTGAACGAAACCTTCACCAATCGATGCAGCATAGTCGATTTACTTGGGACTTTAAAATATGGTGACCTTGACCTTGACCTAAGGTCGCTGATTAAGTACATCTTAATTTTGAATTGTTGCCGTGACCATGCTCCTAAACTACTGAACCGAATTTCGTGAAACCTTCACCAATAGACGTGACATGGTCGATATACTTGGGAATTTTGAATATGGTGACCTTGGCCTCAGGTCAAGGTCATCAAAAAGCACAAAACCATTTTTAAGACTTTTAACCACGCCCATACTCTGAAACTACCAAATACAACTTCATGAAACCTTCACAAATCGACGTAACGTGTTCGATATACGTGGAGCTTTGAATATCGTGACCTTGACCTTAGGTCAAGGTCACCAAAATACACAAAATCGTTTTCTTGCCTATTTGACACGCCCATGCTCCAAAAGTACCGAACCGAGTTTGATGAAACATTCATCAATCGACGTGCCGTGGTCGATATACTTGGGACTTTTCAATATGGTGACCTCGGCCCTAGGTCAAGGTCATCAAAAGTGTATAAAACTCATTTTAATGTTGATGCGCCGCCGTACTTTCGGAGCATGGGCGGCGCAACAACCATTAAAATGAGTTTTATGCATTTTGATGACCTTGACCTAGGGCCAAGGTCACCATATTCAAAAGTCCCGAGTATATCGACCATGTCACGTATATTGGTGAAGGTTTCACGAAATTCGGTTCAGTAGTTTAGGAGCATGGTCACGGCAACAATTCCAAATAAAGATGTACTTAATCAGAGACCTTAGGTCAAGGTCAAGGTCACCATATTTTAAAGTCCCAAGTAAATCGACTATGCTGCATCGATTGGTGAAGGTTTCGTTCCATTCGGTGCAGCGGTTTATGAGCATGGGCACGGCAACACTTTCAAAATGATTTCAAAATGGCCGCTCCAAGTTTGAGGGGTAATTTTATAGCTTTGCGTAATGGTAAGAGTCCCCATATTCAAAAGGTCCCACATAAATCGACCCAACTGAATCGATTGGTGAAGGTTTGGTGGAATTTGGTTGTATGAATTTGGTTGTAATGAAGGTTCAATGTCGCATGTAAACAAAACGGGTTGTTAGAAGACAAACACTGACGCCATGAATACTCCTGGGAGAGGTGCAAATTTATTCAATTTTTACAGGTCCCCAATTTAGTATTTACAGCATTTCAATTGGCTCTCATTAATGTCAACAAGCTTTTATAAGGGATAATTCTCCATTTTCCCCTATCCCCTTACTCTCCCCTGTCACCATGGACCAAGTGATATGTCTCTTCATATTTCCTCCATGTCCATCGCCTCTTCCTCCTAACCTAACCTAACCCCCAACAGAGCTTCACAGGTCCAAACCTGAGCTGTCCTAACGGAACTTACAAATTACAAAGAAATAAGAAAATAATATTTACCTTCTTGATGACGTCACAAATAGTCTCATAACAACCTGTTTTGTTTACATGCAACAAGTGCGCCAGTTTCAATGACATGGAACCTTGAAACAGTGCAAGATGTGCTTCTGGGAGGTGAATTGAGGTTTGGTAGTTCGTTGTTGTACTAGTAATTAAGAGGTGATCGTGTGGTTTTGAAGCGGAAATAATTGAGGAATATATTATTCATTGTTTATGCTCCGAGATTAACATAGACGAAAGGTAAGTACGTCGCGATCCAGCTACCAGCCAGGTGCTGGTTTGTGAATTTTCACACTTCATGGTGTGTTGGTAGGTACCTACTTACCTACTTATTTCGAATTTCCCATTCATATTTTCGTAAGGAAATCCTTGAGAACTGGAATAGCGGTGAGGTATGAGGAGGCAGCCTCGGTAAATGGATAAAATAAGGTTAGTTTGGATTGTCAAAATTTCATCATATTGACAAGTTTTGTTTTATTTTCATTGGCAGAATGAGGCAAATGGCTTGCTCTTTCTGATCGATGTAATCCATTGACGAATATCTCTGCCATAAGTAACCCCATAAACCAACATTTGTGGTGGGGAAAGTTGTGTGTGTACCTCAGTGCCTACCTAACTAGATGATGGGCGCTAAATGACCAACCATGGTCGATGCGCCCTAAAACCACAATCACACACACACACACACCTAACTAGATGAGATAATTGGCCCTGGTTACAGTGTGTTTTTATCCCAGGTTTTGCAGGTTCAAGAGCAAGATTGAGTGAGCAAATCTGGCATAATGATAGGTGTGAATTAGAAGTAATAAATACTTGTACTTATCAGCAGTACAATAGGAAAATAGTTTTTTAGGAGTACTGCCAAAATAAAAACAAATACCTGGGCAGGTACCTAGGTAGGTAGGTATATAGAAGAAACCCTGAAGCCAAATTTTCATTTCAGAATAATTCCTTCCTGGTGTTCTCTGATGTAATTTGAATAAACCTGACATGCATTTCTTTAGTTAATGATTGCTGAAGATATAAGCAATTGAAGTTGAAATATGCTCATCACTAAGAAATGAATATTAAAATATAAAACCAGAGAAAAGTCAGACATTTTATCCCAACCTCAACAAAATATTTGAAAAGTACATCAAAGTGGTTATGGGTGGGGATATATACACACAGAAGAATAATGTACAATTTAAAATCTATCCTAGCCTACTAAGATTGGATCAGGACTGGATTGTGCTTTACAATCCTGAATGCAGAGGAGAAAACTTGTGGAAGTTGGTGGGTGAATTTGTGCTATGAGGTTTTATTAATTCCTATGTTTTTCATTGAAAATTTATGATGTAATTCAGATGATGTGATCAATCATTTTCTCTGCAGATACTTACTTTTTGGTTGGGGAGCAAAATAATGCAAATTATGGTTCAGATGTAGGTAACATAGCATGAAATATGGTGCTTAGAAGGAAATAACAGGTAGCATAACCTAACTTAACATAGCCTAACCTCCATTTGAAGAAGGTCCAAGATAAATTTGGAAGCATTTCAAACAATATTTTTCTTAAAATTTCCCCACTAAAAAATTATGACTAAAATTCATATAGCCTTGTCCAGCCTACTTTTGAATATTAAAAAATGACAATTTGGGGGTAAATGAATATGGAGATGATAGGTTAGGATATTCTACCAACCTGTGATATCATAATCTCAGCCCACACCCTAATGGATCTTGAGCACACTACCACAGAAAAGTTAATTGTGATACAGCACCACTTGACCACCATTTGAGAAAATTAAATAATAGCTTTCTGGTGAGAATATTGTTCAGGATGAGAACAATCAGAATGACTTTTACATGAAGCAGGAATGGTGTATTTTCTCTCCCTGTCTGGGAGTATGAGGTGGAAAGTTGAAAATTGTATGATGCTTGTATAGTTATGCCACTTTTTCTAATCATGAAGATTATGCCAGAAAACCATGCTTATAGGATCATTTTCTACCTGCCACCAAGTAACAAGTTGCTCTTGTTAAATGTAAGTGCTAAAACTCTATCATTACTTTACTTTATATCCTCAGATATAAAGTAAAGTAACTTGTTATTACCAAGGAATATTAAAGTAACTGATGAAAGCAATATAAAGTAATGATCCAAAATATAGTAGTGGAGGTCAAAAGTAAGCCATACTATGAGCAAGCACATTGTGTCATTACTTTATATCCTCAGATATGGTCTTCAGGTATGGTATAATCGTGGGTGCTGTACAAGCGAAGATATCCAACCAACCAGAAACAGGTGATGTATTAGCTCTGGAATCATTCCTTTCCATGCCGTTCCATTCAGTTCAGCCACATTGATGATAAACTCTGGGGCAAAAATTGTGACAACAACAATTCATTTTTGCTGTCACAGTTCTCCCAAATCAGTCAATTTGAACATACACCTGATTTTTCTCAGTATTATTGCTGTGGTTGGTGTGCTGAATAAAAGGGAAACATGTTATGTTATGTGACCTCTTTCTTTAGATGTAGAGTACTATTAATTGTTCCTGTGAGAATATAACTAATATAATAATTATATATTTTCAGCAATGGTGAACATCCTGCATTGCTGGCTAATATGTGACTTTTCTTTCACTTTTAGGGGTATTGCCAGGTGTTGGAGTGGATGTGGGGTAATAAGACGAGTTAACATGGCCTGCATTGCTTAACAGGTAAAAATATAATTTATGTCAGGTTGACATCCATGTTAGGTTGACTGTTTTTATATAATGACGCAATAGTAATGGCTGCATTAATTTAACCAAGGCATGCTTATGGCATGAAGGTTGACTTGCAAACATTGATGCATTACTGAAAATCAATAAAACTACTAAAAATGAACAGAAAATACTTTTTTTTTCATCTAATGCTTCAGGAACACTGTCAATAAGGATTATGCTCACACTACTATTATGCAAAACATTATAATATTATGTTAAACAAACATTATGTTCACCTATCGACCCAGATGTCTGCATATACGTGTGAGCTGACCAAAATTATGAAAGTGCTGTGTTTTGTCAAAATGTCTGATGTACTCTCATGTGCTACGTCATTGCAGTCTGTTAGTGTCGAGCAAGTTATATCCATGCCGCCTGCTGTTGCGGAACATTCCTGTCGGTCTGACCGCAGTCAAGGCAGCTGGAAAACTGTACAGTTGTATTCCTAGCCATGTTGGGATTAAGACACGAGTTGGCCGTCGCTTCAGCTGAGCGCGGATCGCACTAAACACACATAACCGCCGCTCCTTCTGCCTTGGCCGCCTGCTTTTGCCGGTGACCGATTACTACACAACTGGTCTTCGCGTACTAAATGGCATTGTAAATTCGTATTATAAATGGCAACACTTAGAACAGGGAACTCAGCAATATGCTAAATACAATTGAACCGGAACTGAGAGAGTGGCCAACGTTACAGTTTAGGCCATGCAAGGAAGCAGGTGACACTGTCAACTGCGAATTGACCGCGGCTATGATTCCCGCGGTCGTCTGCTGTACAGAAACGAGCCACCGCGGTGCCATAAATGCCCCGCACGTTTGACGATGCGCCTTGCCTTGTACTCGTGTAGAGGATACGATAGGGAGCGCACGCGACACGAGACTACTGCTGGGCCGCTGACATATCCAAGCGTGCTGGATGGTGAGTCTACAATTGTACATAATGGTGAGCTTTTTCGCTTTCTGAAATTCGAGTTCATTTACATTCGAGTTCATTCGAGCTCATTTACACGTCAAAATGCATGGATCGTATGCTGCATTATTCCTGAGGGTGTATTAATAACCTAGTACGATTTAAGAAGATATGGGCGTAACGTGCTCAGCTATAAGGGTGACGCGCCCATAAACACCAATATCTATTTAATTCTGGTTGACGCTGTCCATTGCCTTCAGCGTGATGCCCAGTTCGAAGGTTGTCAGTCATGATAACGCAAACTAGATGGGTACAAAACTGTCGATTTGACTCAAAGCCGTCCAGACTGGACCAGACCAGATCAGACTAGAACAGACTAGACTAGACCTGACCAGACCAGACCAGACCAGACCAGACCAGACTAGTTAAAATATCAAGCACAACAAATTAGTCACCGCAGTAGCAATGTCCCATCCCATGACGCCCTGTGACACTAGCAGTATACGTCAGCACCTCGTTAGTTTTTAGGTGAAATCAGTTCAATAATCAGTTCAGTCGGTACCGTCTAGCTGTATGCGTGTGCCACACATCGCTGCTTTTCCGGCGTATCCGATGCTACTTCCAAATCAGTTCAGTATGAACTGTCGAGCTGTATGACTATGCCACACGTCGCTACTTTGTCGACGTGCCCGCTACAACTTCCAACTCACGAGGCGAAACCATCGAGCTGTATGGTCATGCCACACATCACTACTTTGTCGGCGTACCCGCTACAACTTCCAGCTCACGAGGCGAAACCATCGAGCCGTACGGCTATGCCACACCTGGCTTCTTTGTCGGCTTATCCGCTGCTACTTCCACAAATTGACCGGGTCGGTGTGCCATGGATCCGACCGTGCAGCGGGCACCCCCGCCGGCGCGCGCGCGCGACGGCGACTACGCTGCTGGTCACGGCTACCATCAGTGCGTGCTGAGTGGGCGATAACTGGCACCGGTGTGTGTAATTGCCGTGAACACAATGCTCCGCGTTTTTAGCTGCGGCGATAAGAGCCGCGGGGATTAGGCGTCAGGCGGGCTGTGCTCCACTTCCACCGTTAGTATAAAATACAGTGTAGCGTGGCGAAGTCCGGAACACTGTTGTCGAGCGATGGTGTTCGCTGCAGGCCTGTTTGAAAGGTTGACTTGTCGCCGCTTGTCCTGGCTAGAACTGGCGAGACGTGATCGGAGTGCTGAATCTTTTCGTGAGCGCTTGGTAATCGTCATCGGCGCGCCAATGAGCTCGTGACACTGTGGTCGTACCTCCCCGGGCTACTGCCGTCGTGGCAGGTCGCTCACAGCCCCTGACCTGCTAAGCTCCTGTTCACATGAGTAGTCTAGGAGTAAGTTGCTCGTCTACCAACCGAAAGGTTGTTGGGTGCTGTATGACGAACACCCTCGATGCGCCCGTAAGCCCAAATAACCAACCAACCGAAAAGTTGTGAGTTCGAGTTCCACCTGTCGTCGCCCGCTCGAGACCACCTGGCATGAGCGATTAGCGGCGTTGTATGACCCAGCACTCGACATGACGTGACCACCAACCTTCTTTTTACGACGGTCAATGTACAAGTATCTCGTCAATCGTGAACGCTGTTGGGTTCAAACCGTCGTGCAAATTCACTTCCCGTTGATGCGGGCCGTGATTTTTTTATGTTTAAAGGAATTTCCCCAGTGGTCAGATCAGTTTCCAAAGCCACATTCCGGCGAATTTTCGCCCCGGTGAGAAATGTGTGAATGCAGTAGAAAGTGATTTGTGCCTTCCAAAGCAATATTTCACGCATTTCATTGTATTGATCGGCAATTCATTCAGTATCGACACCAGAAACCACGACGATGCACCACTAGAGCACGTGTCCCATTGTATTGATCGGCAATGCACACAGTATCGACACCAGAAACCACGACGTACCACTAGAATGAAAAGGAATCAAGCTGTGTGGAATGATAAACTGACTTAGCATCATGCGCAAACCTGCGCAACGGAGACAGATTGCATGTCAAATGTTCACTACGGTGCCAAAGGTAGCAAAGGCAAGCCATAAATAAGCGATTTTGTAAAGTAATGGTGAGTGATTTGCGGTGTACGATACATGTGTTATGCATCAACAAATTACGCGAATATTATGCGTATGGGAATTAGCAAATAACTTCGAATGGTACGCACCAGGGCCCTGCACCTAAATATGGCGCACCGACGCCGCTGCATGATCATAATTCGCCGTTCCGACCGGAAAAACCGCAAGCTGATTGGCTCAACTGAGGATGTTGCCAAATTGTTACTACAATACTCGTGCTGAGAAAGTGAACTAGAGTAATCCGATACAAATATGTCACAGCTGGGATGGCTTGGGTAAGCAGATTGAGAGCTAACTGCACTGACTGCAAAAAATAAGCATAACGTTGGGTGGAAATCGACTCCCCCATTATGCCTGCAAGTCCTGCTCAGATTCGCAGCGCACAGCGGAGCAATTCCTTTGACTGTGCTTACGTATTCGTGCTTCAAAATCCGCCCCACCTCGCCCCACCTTCAAAACGGGCTGTGATTCACCACTACACCTTGCGGTTGTGCAACTCCTTCCCAGGAGCTCTGGTGTCGAGTTACCACCCTGTCATGACTCATTGGAGGCTCATCGTAATCGGCTGAATCGATGGGAGCTTGCGGCTTTGTCGTCAACTCTAATCAGCTCTACCCCAGTCAGCTCCACCCCAGTCAGCTCCACCCCAATCAGCTCCACCCCAGTCAGCTCCACCCCAGTCAGCTCCACCCCAATCAGCTCCACCCCAGTCAGCTCCACCCCAATCAGCTCCACCCCAGTCAGCTCCACCCCAACCAGCTGCCGTCAACAGGCTATCAGCGGCTTGTGTCCAATGGACGCATTAAGGACTCATACGAGACAGACGGAGGAATCAGTGCAGGTACCTATTAATTACCCATTGGACGACACGTTTCTTCATGCGAGGCAAGATTTAAAAGCACATCGTCATTTTTCACAACATTCGACATTCGGACGTCCTATTTTACTCCCTTCTTCATGACATGCCAGGCGATGCCAGTGTTGTGTTCCCCGTTCATATTAAAAACGGGCGAGGTCATGGCGCCTGCTGACACTGCGTGTGTTCTATTACCGTCAATGGCGTCAGCAACCTGGCAACACTGGTGTCATGCAATTGGCCAGGTGCCGATCACTCCAAGCCAGTCACCGGACTCCCCCCCCCCCTTCTACTGTCAGCAAAAGTTGGCGACAACGCCGTAGCGCCGCTTGACCCGCCCTGGAGACAACAGGGGGGGGGGGGGGGGGTGCGCCTCTTAATGAGGTGTCCGTGATAATAGCCGGACATAGTGAGCGTACCGTGCGCCATTGTTTTGCCCGGCCGTGGTGAGGTGCCGGGCACCACTGTACTGCCCGGCCGTGGTGAGGTGCCGAGCGCCACTGCACTGACGGCCGTAGTGAGGTACCGGGCGCCACTGCACTGACGGCAGTAGTGAGGTACCGGGCGCCGCTACTGCCCGGCCGTGGTGAGGTACCGGGCGCCGCTACTGCCCGGCCGTGGTGAGGTACCGGGCGCCGCTGCACTGACGGCAGTAGTGAGGTACCGGGCGCCACTACTGCCCGGCCGTGGTGAGGTACCGGGCGCCGCTACTGCCCGGCCGTGGTGAGGTGCCGGGCACCACTCTACTGCCCGGCCGTAGTGAGGTGCCGGGCGCTACTACTGCCCGGCAGTAGTGAGGTACCGGGCACCACTGTACTGACGGCCGGTACCGGCCGTGATGACGGAGTAGTGAGGTACCGGGCACCACTGTACTGCCCGGCACTGTGCCCAGCAGTGAGGTGCTAGGCCGGGCACCACTGCACTGCACGGCAGTAGTGAGGTGCCTGGGGCTACTGGTCGGCGCAGGTGCCGCGTGTCATCGGCACTCGTCACCGCCGCTCGCTATTTACATCGTGACCAGAAGCGTGGCGGGGGTCGGCGAGCGTGCCGCCGCCGCCGCCGCAGATGTGCCGCTCCGACCGCAGCTGGCACGGCCGGCGATCAGCTGTCCGGAACGACTCGGCCCACCATTAGCCGTCCGGTGGCGCCGCCAGACTGGTCTGGCCACCTCTGCACAGCCGACTGTCGCCACGGATACGGCCCTCTAGCCGACTACGGCCAGAATCATTAGCGACTACCGGCCGTGGTCCGGGGCGGGTCAGGAGTGGGCAGCCAGACTGGTCTGGCCACCTCCGTACAGCCGACCGGCCGACTACGCACACCGCCAGACTGGTCTGGCCACCTCCGTACAGCCGACTTGGCCCCGGTACGGCGCCGACTACGGCCAGACTACTCCGTTACGGCCCCACCACCGTACAGCCGACTGTCACGTACGGCCCAGACTACTCCGATTACGGCCCCGACCACCGGCCGCGGTCCGGGGACGGGTCAGGAGTGGTGCAGCCAGACTGGTCTGGCCACCTCCGTACAGCCGACTGTGGCCCCCGCTACGGCCCAGCAGTCTGACCCAGACTACGGCCCTCTGGCCCCGACTACGGCCCGGCAGTCCACCGGCCGTGGTCCGGGGCGGGGCAGGAGTGGTGCAGCCAGACTGGTCTGGGCACCTCCGTACAGCCGACTGTGGCCCCAGGCTACGGCACAGCAGTCTGACCCCGACTACGGCCCTCTGGCCCCGACTACGGCCCGGCAGTCCACCGGCCGTGGGCTGGGGCCGGGGCAGGAGTGGTGCAGCCAGACTGGTCTGGCCACCTCCGTACAGCCGACTGTGGCCCCCTCTGCGGCACAGCAGTCTGACCCCGACTACGGCCCTCTGGCCCCGACTACGGCCCGGCAGTCCACCGGCCGTGGGCTGGGGCCGGCGCAAACGTGGCGCCGCGGAACTGGACGAGTAGCTTGCTGCCGGCGTGAGTGTTGCACATTAGGATGGGTCAGCTGCGGCATTGTTTTGCGGCACTGTATTCGTGTCGTTTATCCGTCGAATCGCTGTCCGTCGACCACCACGTCTCGGTGGTGACACGGAATGAAGAGCGTTTCTTTCGGTAGCCGCAAGGCATTGCCAGCACGCGGGAAGTCTGATGGCGGAGGCAGGGCGCGACCCGACTCGGCCGCGTCTGTATTAGTGCGACGTCCGTGCAGTGATAAGTTATTCTTGAAGTAGGGTGGAATATACCACTTTCTGAACGCTCAATCTACATCGTTCTCCAAGAAGAATCGACATCCTGCTCCTTGGAACTTACGCCATCAGCTCGAAGTGCCTACACCATCAGCTCGAATTTGAGTCTGAGTCATCAAAAGCACTTTAAATGATACTAATTTCATGACAAACTTCGGCAGCCTACTGTACTCGTTTCGACATCTCACACCCAGCGAAAACCAATATTCTAACCCTGCGTCCGTGGCGTTTGTGGATTTACATTCCGCGCCGCGCCGGGCCGAATGTGCGGGGAGATTGCTGGATAGACGTATTCACCAAACAATTCCTGTTGGAGTTCTCTCAGCAGCGCCTGTCCATCGGGAGTCTTTAGGGACGCCTGAATTCAAACCGACGAGTCCGACATTGTTCCGTCCGAGGGTTGGTCATGTCATCTGTGAGCACTCGGCCACACCCACAGCGGTCGCATTTAGAACTCGTCAAGTTCGTGGGGCGGGGGGAGGGGAGGGTCGCAGCCGTTCGTGGTGGGCTGACGTAGGAAGAAAACTAAAGGGAAAAGCAGGCCGTTGGTGAGTTATGGTACGGTTCAACGGGTTGTAATCTGTTGCGCAATAGACACCATTGATTAAGCGTCTGGCGTCGAGAAGGTTCGAGTCGACTCCGGTGTCCGGTGTGCTGCAGTTCTCGGTCTGCTGTTGTACTATGGCTCTGGCTGTCCCTAGGGAGCCGTCGTGCGGAGTTGGCGAAACTAGGACATCGGTAGGTAATCAGCTATCGGAACGTTGTCGATGCACCATCGCACGTCACGCTTTTCCCAAATCATGTAGATTAAAAGAGGAATGGGTGGCTGATTTTGTACTCTGTAAGCCGCTGTAATGGGATCAATTGACGAATATATCGTCATGGTGTTTAGACAGATACTTGAGAGCTTTTTGCACGTTTCGCAATTGCCTCGTAACGGGAGACGCTCAGGCACAAAACACCAATACAACATCGACCGTGGCCGAGTGCGGGGTGCGCTCCCTTCGCGGCGGTGACTGGCCCCGGCCGACATTCCATCGACGAGGAAAGCTTGCCGACCGGCTGTCGGGCATGCAGCCGGTTCTGTCCCCCCCCCCCCCCGCCACACCATACCGCAAGGTCCGCCTCGAGCCAGTGCCAGCTCTCGACCACGACCGCCGGCCGGACGGGCCGCGTTTCCGGCCAGTGCGGCGAAACGCGGCTGGATTTCCGTCCCGACGGCGTCGGCGGCCGCTCCCTGCACGGGGGCGCGGCGGAGCGCCGGGAACGCAGCGGCGCGCTCCAGTCCCGTCCCGCCTCCCGTCCCGTCCATCCAGTCCCGTCCCGACTCCCGTCCCGTCCCGTCCCGTCCCGTCCCGTCCCGTCCCGTCCCGTCCCGTCCCGTCCCGTCCCGTCCCGTCCCGTCCCGTCCCGTCCCGTCCCGTCACATCCCGTCCCGTCCCGACTCCCATACCGTCCCGACTCCCGTCCCGACTCCCATACCGTCCCGACTCCCGTCCCGTCCGGACACGTGGCAGAGGCCACCTCCGCGGCTGGATCAGTGTCTTAAAATTACTTTTTCAGTAGCTGTGCGGATGAAAAACAAAATCACTCTGAGATAGTGAAAGATGAAAAAACGCTGCATAGATGCATCATGATGAAAACCCAGATTGCGTCATCATACTAATAAAATAAACACATGGCCAGGGTAGCAAACATAATCATACAAATTTGGACAAATTGTATGTTGCGTCTACTCTTCCTGAACCACATTGTTGAGGTCAGTACCTTCACATGCTTCTCATTTTGTCTCTCCCTTTCTTTACTGAGTTCATGAATGTAGCACGGTGCTTGAAATGAAACAGGCAATTTCATTGTTTGGTACTTCTTCACAGTAATCTTGCCACACATGGCGGAAGGACACCTGTGCACCGCCATATCAAAGACCTACATTGCATGTTATACTTGGACGTGTTTGTTTCATCTGTGCATGCCGGGTGCTTGATGGCTGTGGTTCTCCTCAATGTGTATGATGGCAGACCGTGATGCCTGCAAAGGTACAAAGGTAAATGCGAAGTAATTGACTGTTCCGTCCCTTGGAGAAGATAAATGTCGCGCATCTAGGACCTGCCACTTAAACCTGCATGTACAACGTGGATGCTGGCCTCACCCAAATGCCATGAGCTGCATGTGGGTGTATTTTATTGGTCGGCATTATGTTACAGGTACCATCCACCTTGGCCACTGCCTCGCTAACCAATCCTCATCATGTAGACCTGATCATGAAGCCTACATCCCTGGGTGGCGGTGCCGACCTATGCAATCCAGATAACTGTCATCATACCTGTGACCTGTCACGTCCTCAAATGCTGAACCAGTGCCCGCAGAACGACCGTATCACAGTGTCTGTGTCTGACAGCACTTTCGAATCATCTGCCTGCATATTTCTACGTCTGCTTTTCGGCTGTAACTGGAGAGTAACTACGGCAATGTCACTAATACTGACACTGCTTTTGTTTTGCCTTTTGTGATGTGTTTATGTCCTTAGTCATTTGGTTCCAAGGGAGCATCATCTCTGGTGAAGGCCATGCCGCAACTCGATCAAACATTGTAAATAAATAAATTGACTTTGTAAATAAATAATACAGCACACCATCAACATTTAATATAAGAGTGAAATGAGGCATCTGAATAGTCAGCACCGACGCCATCAACGGAAGCACTAACCAAGCCAATAACAACTTTTAATTGTGCATGGCTGAACTTCGAAGCGATATGATCGCGAGTGTGACTGGAAATGTGGATAGTTTCTACGAATACCAGTCAACAGCGAAACCAAAATCGTACTATCTCACGGAGATAACTATTTTGCATATCCCCAATGAGACATCGATTCAACAGAAGCAATAACAAAATTTTAGGCTCAGGCCACATTTTAAATAGTGGAGCTTGATCCCCTATAGCTATGGAAACAGTTGGTAATATTTAGAGAGGTTTTGTGCAAATTTTCACGCACTAAAATGAACGTAGAGTTGGGAAATCCCAGTTGTTGTGCGATTTATTCCTAGCACTTCCGTATATCAAGCCCCGCGTTTACCTGGATTTTTCATCCTTCAGACTGGCCGAAAAAGCCCAGAGATGAACATATGAATAATTCCTTGTACCGCGCGCGGGAGAGCGCTATTGTCCTTTTATAATGTGTATCAAATGATGAGACGTTCAAATATTTGCTTTGATCTTTGATTTATCCATCATGTTCGCCAGTATTCATCCGCAAATTCACCTGTATTTTCGTGTGTTTTTCATTCTCCTGGAATGTGCCAGCCTTAGGATGAAGTTATTCATCCCATATTCATGGTAAACAATGTTTGCTAATATTTGCAGTATTTGTGAAATGTATTAATGTAAGGTTAAGATAAATGAAGAAACAATTCTAACTTTATTTCTCTGTTTACATCTGGAGAGAATCATATATTAATATCGGAACGTTTTATCAATTATATTTTTCTTCAAAATACATGCCTACAATTGTGACGCACATAAAACTTCGAAAAACAAACCTGAGCCCTCGTAAGTCGCTGATAGGATCGAGGTTTGGGTATTTCTGTATTTATTAATGTAGATTTGTATGCCTGCATTCTTTGCCTGTAATCAGTGCTGAGATACTACTTAGTTATGATATTTAACGCTGTTAAGGGTTCAGCTCATGGGTCGCTCCAGCCAGCCCGTTGTCATTCAGCTTGGGTTGTGTAAGATTTAATAAATCGCTGATGCGAAATACCTGATTTGTATGGTTTAGGTGCAAGCTCTAGTCGAAAACAATACTTTTTCTTCAGATAAAATGTTCCCTGTTTTTCTGAAGAGCTTGAGTAAAGGATAATTTTAGTTCAAATCAGGCTATCTATGCTGGTGATGCAGTGTCCTAAAATTACTTCACCATTAACTGTGTGGATGAAGAGGGAAGTTGCTTGGGAATAGTGAAAGATTGGAAGAAAATAAAGGATCGCCACTTAAAGATTAAATAAAGCGGAATGCCTTTCACTTCAGTCACATGCATTTCACATTTTTTAGCAGTCGTGTGTATAATGACTGCCCACACATGTAGCAAAATGGTAAAAACCTAAGACAAAGATGAAATAGCACAATTCCATTAACTGTGAATTTCCAGGTCACATGGTCAATTATTTTACACTGTGGTGATGCCCCATCCCCTTGCTCCAAATCCCTCCTGCATTAGCGGACAATTACTTGGGTTTGGCCAATGTCATGATTCAGCCCTTAAGTGTGTCAGCTCAGCCGAATTTCTGGTTATGCTACAGCTTCACATGTTTTTTTTTTAAAGATGCATGGTATGATTTTGTATTTCAAGGATTCATGCATATTCATAGATTGCTGCACTTATGTTCATCTTGCTATATAATCCTCTGCATTGTGAGGATACACTGTGAACTTCATACCTAGCTTCATGAAGATAAGAAAAGAAAAGAAGACAATAATTTTCAGCCTGCCAGGAACATCTTCACTACAGGTCCATTAAGTTTTGTGACGATATGCATTTGTCTCAAAGCCCATTCTATATTCACCTAAGAGTGAGACTATTGATACCTGCTGGAAAAACAAAAGACAAGGATGAAAACATTGCAAACATGCACTTTAATTCCATCACAACAACCACCATCTGTGTTTGTAATATGTTTATGAAAAGATGAAAGTCATCACCAAGGATGAAAACCTAAAACTTCCATTACCTGTGACTTTCCATGCAGAATGGTGATTTTTTTCACTGTACTGGAGCCGGCGCTTCGTTGGACGTTGTCGGACCGCCAGCTGACGGTGACGTCATCTATTTATTTGTTTCTTTATTTATTTATTTCACGATGCATGCCCTCCACGTGCAGTGGCTATTATGGACAGTCTGGGAATGTCTGAGACCTGTCCAGCCGGCGGATGGTCTGAGGGAGGGGGTGTCGCAGTGCCGCCGAGCACACCTGTCCGGCCTGCTGCCACTCCACACCGGGGTCAGGTGGGAGGTGTTCCACACCAGACCGTGTCCATGCCGGGTACAGGGCGAACGGCCCGCAGGGTTGGATACGGGGTGAACGGCCCGCCATGTTGGATACGGGGTGAATGTCCTGCCATGTTGGATACGGGTTCAGTGTCCTGTCGTGCCAGGTACAGGGTGAATGTCCTGCCCTGTCGGGTACAGGGTGGATGTCCTGCCGTGCCAGGTACAGGGTGAATGTCCTGCCGTGCCAGGTACAGGGTGAATGTCCTGCCGTGCCTGGTAGTTGCGGGCAGGGTGGATGTCCTGCCGTGCCAGGTACAGGGTAGATGTCCTGCCGTGCCTGGTGCTGGGTCAATGTCCTGCCGTGCCAGGTACAGGGTGAATGTCCTGCCGTGCCAGGTACAGGGTGAATGTCCTGCCGGGGCAGGTACAGGGTGGATGTCCTGCCGTGCCAGGTACAGGGTGAATGTCCTGCCTTGCCAGGTACAGGGTGAATGTCCTGCCGTGCCAGGTACAGGGTGGATGTCCTGCCGTGCCAGGTACAGGGTGGAATGTCCTGCCCTGTCGGGTACAGGGTGGATGTCCTGCCGTGCCAGGTACAGGGTGGATGTCCTGCCGTGTCTGGTGCAGGGTGAATGTCCTGCCCTGTCAGGTACAGGGTGAGGATGTCCTGCCGTGTCAGGTACAGGGTGAATGTCCTGCCGTGCCTGGTGCAGGGTGAATGTCCTGCCGTGTCTGGTGCAGGGTGAATGTCCTGCCCTGTCGGGTACAGGATAGATGTACTGCCTTACTAGCTACAGAGTGAATGTCCTGCCGTGTCAGGTACAGGGTAGGCCATGCGTCCGTTTATATCCACTGTCCATCTTTGCGTGATATTGGTGTACCGAAAACAGCCAAGCGGCAGCGAGTCGCTTGCAATTATTGCCCCGGAAGTAGTTCGTGGCAACAAATGCCATGTTTTAGAATATGAAGTGATTGTTCAATTAAACCCGGTAGAAACGTACTAAAGACTATGGATTAGCTCATCGCCAGTGCTTTTTCTATCAGACAGCTAACACTACGCCGAGCATCAGCTTTGGTAGGGGTTTATGTTGCTGGCATTCGGTGCCATCTGCGCTGATTTGCTGTTTGATCCGGTCCAACGGGAAACAAAATAAGCACATTATTATTCGGAGAGCGCAGCTGCTAAGCGCATTATTATTCGGAGAGCGTAATTTTGAAACAGGTGCAGGATCGGGTTTGTTTTAACATTGACCCGGTTCTGTCTGGCGAGGTCCGTCGCTGATACACGAGCGGTTCGTTTGTCCGGCAGCTGACTGTCCAATGTCTAGCTGGCTCTCTGGCGGGCGCAGAGAACACGGCCGACTCGCGATATCGTGCACTACCAGTTCGGAGATAAGCCATCAGCTGATTGGACGCTTCATGGTGGTTTAGTTCACCTACAGCGTCTAAAAGGAATCTACGCGCCTTGAAAATGTGCAGGCAGATGGCCTGTTCTGAGCACATGCCTTACGCAACAGGCCCGCCCAGCGTCCGACTGAATGGGACTGGCTTCGGGACGAAAATGGCTCAAGGCCAGGCCCAGCCGATGACTGTCGGAATAACAAATACGAGCGCGGCCACGGCATTGGCCAGCAAATCGCCGCAAGTCATGCGACGTGGCTCACCAGGCGACACGCGGTGCGCTCTGCCTCGCCGAGGCTCTAACCGATAACTCGCCGAGACTCTAACCGATAGCTCGCCGAGGCTCCAACCTATAACTCGCCTAGACTCTAACCGATAGCTCGCCGAGGCTCCAGCCGATAACTCGCCGAGGCTCTAACCGATAACTCACCGAAGCTCTAACCGATAGCCCGCCGAGACTCTAACCGATAGCTCGCCGGTCCAGTCACTCGAGTGCTCTGCCTCGCAGAGCGCTGCTCGGGTCCGACCTGAGCACGGTGTTCCATCTGAGGATCGGGTCTCTTCTGGCGAGGACCGTCGGACGCGGCCACGCCCGCCGGTCGGTCGCTGAGCGCTCAGCTGGTCGTTTCTCTCCGTCGTGCTCCCGTCAGATCGGGACCGGTGGCCTGACCGCACGACTGGCCAGTCACGTGCCCGCCGGCCAGTCTAGTGACCCCGAGCGCTGCAGCGACGAAGGAAGGGCTGACGTGTGACGCATGGTCCCGCCCGTCGGTGGCATGTGTTAGCGAGGTGTCTCGTGTTGGTTAGCACGACTCCTCCCGGCCCGTCCCGCCCCTACAGACCCCGCCCCGGATCGCGGACACGCCCACCGAATGGGACGCTGCACCGGTAGTGAGGTATTTGAACTTGAGAGCGCATCAAATCCTGTGGCCACACAACCAATGCAATATTAGTCATAGGCACGACGATATATCGCAGATACATGGATTGGGGACCAGTAAAGTAAGAGTAACAAACACTACGAAGGCTACGACATGTTATTTCGAGGAAAAAAAAAGGGAAAAAGGGGGGACGAGGCATGAGTGGTGTGAGATGAGTGTGTTAGCGGTGTGTGTGTGTATGTGGTGGGCGCGACCGATCAGAGAGAAAAGTTGGTCATTCATCAGACCTGTAGCGCCGCTACGTCGGAGTCACCCAGCCTGTCAATACGGACGTACACCACCGCTCGTGCCATTTGCACCACACGCCGTCTTCCCTATGCACTGTTGCTAGTGCTGTGTAGCTTCACACCCACACGTGCTGACACGGCATCGTAGTCGTCTCATGTGTTACTGAGGCTAGTTCAGCAATTAATCGCTGGGAGACGAAATGAATTATTGTGCAGTTAATCAACGTGCATTTGTAACCACAGCTAAGCCGTATCCCGCATGGAAGCATTTATATGCTTGCAAGGTCTCCCTGAACCTTCACATACGGTAAAGGGCGATGTCACACACTGGAGCTTTACACACGGTAAAGGGTGATGGCGCACCCTGAACCTTGTTTACTTTTGTTTATTGATGTGAAAAATATAATTATGTATATAGTTTTACAGCAATGTATTGACGAGAGGGCTGAAAAAACCATATTATTGTCGAGACCTCAATAAATATGACTCTGACTCTGAACCTTCACACAGAGTAAAGGGTGGTGGCGCACCCTGAACCTTGACACACGATAAAAGGTGATGGCGGACCCTGAACCTTCGCACACGGTAAAGGGCGGTAGCACACCCTGAACCTTCACACACGGTAAAGGGCGGTGGCACACCCTGCACTTTCACACACGGTAAAGGGTAATGGCGCACCCTAAACTTTCACACACGGTAAAGGGTGATGGCGCACCCTGAACCTTCACACAAGGTAAAGGGCGGTGATACATCCTGAACCTTCACACACGGTAAAGGACACATCCTGCGTCTTCACAAACGGTATAGGGCGATAGCAAAGCTCTGCCACTTGTAACACGGACTGATATGTTCAAATCCGGTACAACCCATATCCGCAGGAGAAATCCAATCCATATTCATATCCATACCAGATACAGATATCCATCCGTTATCCAATCCGTTTGCAAAGATGCAACATAGTTCAAAACTAATTGGTTGCAGTAACCAAAAGCATGTAGGCCATGGGCACTACGCAATGTCTGAGCTTCGAACAAGACTATGAAAATCTAAATTAACATTTGCTGTGACATGCGACTTGCAATTGTCATCAGCCACATGATATCGTACTGATTGGGTAGTCCTCTAACCTATGCAAGCTCATGGTACATGGTCATGAACAAAGCACGCAAGAACAGGACAACTACCTACAAAGGAATCAAGTAAAATAAATCTAAAATTAGTTTGAAGGTGAAGTATTAAAAACAATCGCCCTGTCCACATACAGACGAATGTAATTATCTCGAACAAAATAACATTTACTTAGACTAAATATAGGTAGCTACCGGATCCAATGCACGATAACACAAATTTGCCATGCCAGACTCGAAGCCATTTCATTTAAAGCATGAAAGCATTCATCAACCTAAAGTAGTTTGTTTTACCTAAGTGTTATTAACAACCTTGCACACCTTGCAGTACCCATCTACCCAGGAAATTGCGCACTTAATAAAGCACAGCTCTGTGTTGACAACCAAGCAAGCCATGCTTAGGCATGAATAAGGAGGAACCTGACACCTGTATAACGTACCATCAATTAACGGTAAAGAACTTATTTTTCTTAAGCAGCGCATGCCCACAGCATCCCTGATGTTGTGATATATCGCCACCTTCTTCACATCTCCTTGACATGCCGCCACCCTCACATGTCATTGGTGTACCGCCATATGGTCCCCCTGATATACCGCGAGCCTCACATCTTCCTGGCATATCGCCAAATGGTCTTCCTGATGTACCGCCACCCTCTCCATTCTCCCTGACATACCGCCACCCTCTCATGTCTCCCTGACGTACCGCCACCCTCTCACGTCTCCCTGACGTACCGCCACATGGTCTCCCTGATGCACCGCAACCCTCTCACGCAGTGAAAAATTATTCGTGAAATAGGGTGGAATATACCACTTGCTGAACGTTCAATCGACATCCTTCTCCAAGAAGTATCCACATTCTGCTCCTTGGAACCTACATCATCAGCTCGAAGTGCCGACACCATCAGCATGATTTTGAGTGAGGCATCACAAGTATTTTAAATGACACCAAATCCATGAAAAATTTCGACATCCTACTGTGCTAGTTTCGACATTTCACACCCAACGAAAATTTTGTATTATAACCCTACTCTCACGCAGAGTGGGAAATTTACTTTCCGGGCTTGGAGTCGGAGTGCAAACAGACTTCTTCCGGAGTATATTTTCATGGACATTATTTTTTATGCATGAAATCTATTTACCGGTAACCGACGGGGAAATCATATGTACCTACCTAGTCAGAACCTACGTAATATGCATAAATAACACACATTGTCATTTTTGGTCACATCAAAGCATTGGAACAAAGAAGTGAACAATGGATGGCTCCGCAAGGCAGGGAGTCGTGATCAGCTCAGCTTCGTCTCTCATAACTCACAGGAGCAATGCGCTTTCCTTTCACTGTTGGTCTCTGCACAAGGCTAGTCAAATGAAAAACAAACACAAATAATTAACACTTTGCCCTCAGCTCAGAGCGTGCACCTACCTACCCACGCAACCAATTCCCCAGACGATACGGACCCAACACCATACCGCACACACCACAGTCGGATGCCATGGCGGTCCGCAAAGCAAAGGATCAGTCAAGGTCTTGTGTTTGCAGTATGACACACCTAAACATGTGTTCAAAGTTGCTAATGTGTATGATGTCATATAAAAATACCTTGCACCGTTTGGTTGAAAGACAGTTTTCAGAACAGAAAACGTTAACGAAGCGAATTCTGATTGGGGGCCTCCCGGACTCCGGAAGGTGTCCCTTAAAACTGTCAATTTTTCCCATTATAGAGTGGCTTGAAAGCAGATTTCTAGAGACGCCTCGGCCAAATTCGTAGCGACCGGAGGCCACCGTTCAGTGCACAGGCGAGGTCTGGCGCGTTGATGTTGACATTTCCGTTGGTTGTGGTTCGGTGTGGTGTGTGTTCGGATGTTGTCTGTGTACGAAAAGTGGCTGGCTTGTTTGGCAATCGTAAGTGGAATAACATGTTGTTTGGTGGATGTTTTTTCCAATCTTGTTTGTTTTTGGTGGTATTTTGTTCCTTCTGCATGTCCGTGTCGGAGTTTATGTGAGACCCATTCTATTCAGTATGAACGCGGAGTGCAAAAATGTTTTAAGAGATAAAATCTCTAAAGAAGTGCCTTAATTCCCACCCTGCTCTCACGTCTCCCTGACGTACCGCCACCCTCTCACGTCTCCCTAACTTACCGCCACAAACTCACGTCTCCCTAACGTACCGCCACCAACTCACATCTCCCTGACGTACTGCGACATGGTCTCCCTGATTTACCGCCACCATCTCGCGTCTCCCTAACGTACCGCTACCCTCTTGCGTCTCCCTGACGTATCGCTACCCCCTCACGTCTCCCTGACGTACCGCCACCCTCTCACGTCTCCTTGCCGTATCGCCACCCTCTCACATCTTCCTGACGTACCGCCACCAACTCACATCTCCCTGACGTACCGCCACCAACTCACATCTCCCTGGCGTACCGCCACATGGTCTCCATGACATACCGCCACCCTTTCACGTCTCCCTGATGTACCGCGACCCTCTCACGTCTCCCTGACGAAATCAACCTTCTCACGTCTCCCTGACGTAGGGTAGCCCGCTGGTGATGGCTGTCGGCAGGCGGCGGTGGTTTTGCGCCGCGTGCCGCCTGGCGTACTTTGGCAGCTCAGTTTGTCAGCTGTGCAACCCCAGGAGCCTCCATGCACCTCTCCCGAGGTCGGGGGCAGTACCCTCGGTCGGGATGCGTCTCGCCCGCCAAACCGATTAGGAACTCGAAGAAAATGAGGGCGATTACCAGACAATATTCTGAGCGTTTCTTGTCACGTTTCGCCTGTTGCTCCTGCTGCTGTCTTGTGCTCTGTCTTTACCCCATCCTCTGCAAGCCAGCTGATCGCCTGTGCGTCTGCTATGTGGCCGGCTGCCTGCTCTGTGTCTGCTCTGTGGTCATCTGATCGCCTCTGTGTCTGCTGTGTGGCCGAGTGTTCGCATGTGTCTGCTGTGTGGCCAGCTGATCTCCTGTGTGTCTGCTGTGTGGCCGGCTGCCTGCTCTGTGTCTGCTGTGTGGCCGGCTGATCTCCTGTGTGTCTGCTGTGTGGCCAGCTGATCTCCTGTGTGTCTGCTGTGTGGCCAGCTGATCGCCTGTGTCTTCGCTGTGTGGCCAGCTGATCTCCTGTGTGTCTGCTGTGTGACCGAGTGTTCGCCTGTGTGTCTGCTGTGTGGCCGGCTGCCTGCTCTGTCCTGCTGCCGGCCGCCGCTGTGCCGTTGGCCCGCCATGTGGCCGGCGCCGCTGCCGCTGCCGTTCCGGCACCGTTGTGGCCTCAGGGCGCCGGCCCGGCCCGGCCGGGTCAGCGCTGTCGTCCCGTGCACGCCCGGCGGCCGGCGCACCGGAATTCCAATCGTGTTGACCGGCGCTGCACCCGGTCGAGCAGCGCATGCGCCGACAGCAAACCGGTTCGGAGACAGACTCTGGGCGAGCCGATGTATCGGAGAGTCATGCACCGACTCGGCAACGAGCCGCGGTGGGCGCGCCACTGTACCATGAGGGAGGAAACCACGCGATGTTGGTGTCACAGCAGATGCGTGCTACACGGATGCACCGGTAGATTCTTCTTGAGTTCTGAATGGGGAGTTTTACGAGTTAATCTCAGGAGACGATTTTGAGTTTATCTCAGCATACTTTCATGCACGTGGAGTGTCACCATGCTCTCTTCTGCTTCCTCCGATCGCCCTGCTCCCTGTTCACCCCGTTCGCACCAGCGCGCTAACGATCTTGTGCGGATGCCGGCCGATTTCCTTGACCGACCTGCGCCTGCAACAGCCACCGGTCGCCCTCGGCCGGTGGCTCTGCCGGTGTGTTGGCACGCCGCGGCCGTGGGCGCTAGTCTGCTGGCCCAGTGTGAGGCGGCGGCCGTCGGCGCTGGTCTGCTGGCCCAGTATGAGGCGGCGGCTGTCGGCGCTGGTCTGCTGGCCCAGTATGAGGCGGCGGCCGTCGGCGCTAGTCTGCTGGTCCGCTGGCCCAGTTTGACGCGGCGGCCGTCGGCGCTGGTCTGCTGGCCCAGTATGAGGCGCTGGTCTGCTGGTCCAGTATGAGGCGCTGGTCTGCTGGCCCAGTATGAGGCGCTGGTCTGCTGGCCCAGTATGAGGCGCCGGTCTGCTGGCCCAGTGTGAGGCGCTGGTCTGCTGGCCCAGTGTGAGGCGGCGGCTGTCGGCGCTGGTCTGCTGGCCCAGTGTGAGGCGCTAGTCTGCTGGGCCAGTATGAGGCGCTGGTCTGCTGGCCCAGCATGAGGCGCTGGTCTGCTGGCCCAGTGTGAGGCGCCGCCGCCGGCCGGGCCGTTTTTGTGCCGGCCCGGTGACCGTCGGTCGGTCGGATTGCTTTGCCGGCCGCTCGTGTCACGAGCCTCTGCTCCGCTCTGCCCCGCTCTGTTCCGGCCACTCTGGTGGAGACGCGCGTTGCGGACGGACAGGTGGGCCGGCGGGAGCGATCTGTGACTGTGGTGCCCGTGATTGGTGTGTTGGTGCTGTGACTGTGGTGCCCGTGGTTGGTGTGTTGGTGCTGTGACTGTGGTGCCCGTGATTGGTTGTTGGTGCTGTGACTGTGGTGCCCGTGATTGGTCTGTTGGTGCTGTGACTGTGGTGCCCGTGATTGGTGTGTTGGTGCTGTGACTGTGGTGCCCGTGATTGGTTGTTGGTGCTGTGACTGTGGTGCCCGTGTTGGTGTGTTGGTGCTGTGACTGTGGTGCCCGTGATTGGTGTGTTGGTGCTGTGACTGTGGTGCCCGTGTTGGTGTGTTGGTGCTGTGGCTGTGGTGCCCGTGATTGGTGTGTTGGTGCTGTGACTGTGGTGCCCGTGATTGGTGTGTTGGTGCTGTGACTGTGGTGCCCGTGGTTGGTGTGTTGGTGCTGTGACTGTGGTGCCCGTGGTTGGTGTGTTGGTGCTGTGACTGTGGTGCCCGTGATTGGTGTGTTGGTGCTGTGACTGTGGTGCCCGTGATTGGTCTGTTGGTGCTGTGACTGTGGTGCCCGTGATTGGTGTGTTGGTGCTGTGACTGTGGTGCCCGTGGTTGGTGTGTTGGTGCTGTGACTGTGGTGCCCGTGGTTGGTCTGTTGGTGCTGTGACTGTGGTGCCCGTGATTGGTGTGTTTGTGCTGTGACTGTGGTGCTCGTGGTTGGTGTGTTGGTGTTGTGACTGTGGTGCCCGTGATTGGTGTGTTGGTGCTGTGACTGTGGTGCCCGTGATTGGTGTGTTGGTGCTGTGACTGTGGTGCCCGTGATTGGTGTGTTGGTGCTGTGACTGTGGTGCCCGTGGTTGGTGTGTTGGTGCTGTGACTGTGGTGCCCGTGGTTGGTGTGTTGGTGCTGTGACTGTGGTGCCCGTGATTGGTCTGTTGGTGCTGTGACTGTGGTGCCCGTGATTGGTGTGTTGGTGCTGTGACTGTGGTGCCCGTGATTGGTCTGTTGGTGCTGTGACTGTGGTGCCCGTGATTGGTTGTTGGTGCTGTGACTGTGGTGCTTCGTGATTGGTCTGTTGGTGCTGTGACTGTGGTGCCCGTGATTGGTGTGTTGGTGCTGTGACTGTGGTGCCCGTGATTGGTGTGTTGGTGCTGTGACTGTGGTGCCCGTGATTGGTCTGTTGGTGCTGTGACTGTGGTGCCCGTGATTGGTGTGTTGGTGCTGTGACTGTGGTGCCCGTGATTGGTGTGTTGGTGCTGTGACTGTGGTGCCCGTGATTGGTTGTTGGTGCTGTGACTGTGGTGCCCGTGATTGGTGTTGTTTGGTGCTGTGACTGTGGTGCCCGTGGTTGGTCTGTTGGTGCTGTGACTGTGGTGCCCGTGGTTGGTGTGTTGGTGTTGTGACTGTGGTGCCCGTGGCTGGTCTGTTGGTGCTGTGGCTGTGGTGCCCGTGGTTGGTGTGTTGGTGCTGTGACTGTGGTGCCCGTGGTTGGTGTGTTGGTGCTGTGACTGTGGTGCCCGTGGTTGGTGTGTTGGTGCTGTGACTGTGGTGCCCGTGGTTGGTGTGTTGGTGCTGTGACTGTGGTGCCCGTGGTTGGTCTGTTGGTGCTGTGACTGTGGTGCCCGTGGTTGGTTGTTGGTGTTGTGACTTGGTGCCGTGTGGTTGTTGGTGCTGTGGCTGTGGTGCCCGTGGTTGGTGTGTTGGTGCTGTGACTGTGGTGCCCGTGGCTGGTCTGTTGGTGCTGTGGCTGTGGTGCCCGTGGTTGGTGTGTTGGTGCTGTGACTGTGGTGCCCGTGATTGGTGTGTTCGTGCTGTGACTGTGGTGCCCGTGGTTGGTGTGTTGGTGCTGTGACTGTGGTGCCCGTGGCTGGTCTGTTGGTGCTGTGGCTGTGGTGCCCGTGGCTGGTCTGTTGGTGCTGTGGCTGTGGTGCCCGTGGCTGGTCTGTTGGTGCTGTGACTGTGGTGCTCGTGGTTGGTGTGTTTGTGCTGTGACTGTGGTGCCCGTGGTTGGTCTGTTGGTGCTGTGACTGTGGTGCCCGTGATTGGTGTGTTTGTGCTGTGACTGTGGTGCCCGTGGTTGGTCTGTTGGTGCTGTGACTGTGGTGCCCGTGGTTGGTTGTTGGTGCTGTGACTGTGGTGCCCGTGGTTGGTTGTTGGTGCTGTGACTGTGATGCCCGTGGCTGGTCTGTTGGTGCTGTGGCTGTGGTGCCCGTGGTTGGTCTGTTGGTGCTGTGACTGTGGTGCCCGTGATTGGTGTGTTGGTGCTGTGACTGTGGTGCCCGTGGTTGGTCTGTTGGTGCTGTGACTGTGGTGCCCGTGGTTGGTGTGTTGGTGTTGTGACTGTGGTGCCCGTGGTTGGTCTGTTGGTGCTGTGGCTGTGGTGCCCGTGGTTGGTCTGTTGGTGCTGTGACTGTGGTGCCCGTGGTTGGTGTGTTGGTGCTGTGACTGTGGTGCCCGTGGTTGGTGTGTTGGTGCTGTGACTGTGGTGCCCGTGGCTGGTCTGTTGGTGCTGTGGCTGTGGTGCCCGTGGTTGGTGTGTCGGCCCGTGCGGGCCCATGTTGCTGCTGACCTCTGCCACATCTGGTAGGCTCCGTTCGACTATTGTGCAGCTTCACTGCCACGACACTCGGACTGGATGGGGTTTTATTCAGTTCTTCTAGTGGCGGCAGACATTGGGATTTGTATGTCGTCATTTCGGGACCAAGCCGGAGCTAGACATGGCCGTTGTGTGTAATTGTCCCACTCTGTGTGGCAGGACACTGGCGCCTCGGTAGTATGTAATCGTCCCACTCTGTGTGGCAGGACACTGGCGCCTCGGTGGTATGTAATCGTCCCACTCTGTGTGGCAGGACACTGGCGCCTCGGTACTATGTCATCGTCCCATTTTGTGTCGCGGGGCACTGGCGCCTCGATAGCACCAACCATTTCCAATCACTGCTAGCTCATCACGGTCCGTTAAAAGACTCAACCTCTTTGTGGATCTGCTTTGTATTGGGTCGTCCCAGCGATACTCCGAAATATTGCCGTTCTGTTCCGCCCTAGTGCTGCTTGACTTCTGCACAACTCCGAAGCTCCAGGAAGTGAACCTGCAGAATCCACCCCGCTGCATGCGGCCGTGTAGTGTTTCGCACAGGTTTGGCAGACTGTTCAGGCCGCCCGGTGCTGTAAATCTCCGTGGTATCCTGTGCAGCTTGGACAACCGAGGTCACCTGTTCGGATGAATGATTCCCAAACAGTGACATCTGTTCGGGAGCTGCATGACCACTGCAGTCGATGCGCCCCTAAACCCCATCTGTTCGGGGGTCATTTTACTTCCCGATGCCAAGCCTCCCGTTCCATGAGCTTGTCTGACGTTTCCCCGTGGGACACGTGCCGCTCGGTGATGCCCCGTGGGCCACGTGCCGCTCGGTGCTGGCCGGTGGGCCACGTGCCGCTCGGTGCTGCCCCGTGGGCCACGTGCCGCTCGGTGGTGCCCCGTGGGCCACGTGCCGCTCGGTGCTGCCCCGTGGGCCACGTGCCGCTCGGTGCTGCCCCGTGGGCCACGTGCCGCTGCCGCAGTTCGGTGCCCCGTGGGCCACGTGCCGCTCGGTGGGCAGTGCCGCTCGTGGTGCCCCGTGGGCCACGTGCCGCTCGATGGTGCCCCGTGGGCCACGTGCCGGTCGACCCCAGCCGGCCCACGCAGCTCCAAGTTGGCGGTCGGCCGCAGTGAGCGGCTGCCGCCGTCAGCCGGAGGCCGGTATGTGGTGAGACCTCGACCCGGCCATTGTTACCTCGTCGTGTCGGCAGCCGTCCGGTCCGTCGCCGAGTCGTCAGCCTCGCATCCGACGGCGACCCGGCCATTGTCGTCTCGTCGTCGGCAACCGTCCGGTGCGCGCCTAGCCTCACGGCTGACGGTGGCGGGCGCCGGAGCACGCACCGCTGAAGCCCCGGCACGGCCCGGCCCGCCGACGCCGCCTCTCCGCAAAACGGCGTCCGCCGACGGCCGGCCCTGTACGGAAGTGTGTCGGCTTTCTGCCGCTCGGCGTGGAGACGTGGGTCGGCGCGCGTGGTCGGTCGTCGGCGGGATGGTGGGCTGGCGGAAAATTGCGCCCGCCACGGTGCTGTTGCCAGATCTGTAGCTGGTTGATCCGGTGGCCGCGCGGTGATCCTGTCGACATTTTGCGATTCTCGCTGGTGAGGCATTCGTGGAGATGGACCGGCGGCGGTCGACGGTCGAGTGGTCGGACAGTTGCGGTCGGCGGCTGTTCTCCCCGGTCAGACAAGTCGTTCGTGGCCGCGAAGTGCGTCTCTCGAGCCTCGCGAACGCGCGGTTAGCTGGTGTACCAGTGAGTGCATGCTGTGCACGTGGCTGTTTCATAAAGGGTGCATCTTGCTCTTCCCTCTGCGCGTGCAGCTGCATAGTTTTGACGCGACTCGACGCCAACGGCGGTCGACGTCATGACGTCTGAGGGCCTCTCAGGCCGCGGCCCGACCGCAGACCGTCCACAAATACCCCTGCCGCTTTGTCTGTGTGCCAGTCATGAGTCTGGCTGGACTGCACTGCTCTGCGACGCTGCTGCCGATCCTGCTGGGACTCCCAGTGTGTATGGCGGACGGTCGGGCCACGCCCACTCGGGCAGTCCTGCACTGACCCCGGGCCGGGCGTCCTCCACTGACCCCGGCCCGGCAGAGCTGCCCGGCCGTGTGCCGTGTCGTACTCCGGCGCCGGCCCCGCCGCAGCGGCCGATCCGGCAGTCACCCACTGACCCCGGCCCGGCAGAGCTGCCCGGCAGAGCTGCCCGGCGGTGTGCCGTGTCGTACTCCGGCGCCGGCTCCGCTGCAGCGGCCAGCGCGGGTACGGCCGCCTCTCGGAGCTGGGGGCACGGCTTCCGGGTAGCCGGCTTTTTATCGGTACGGCCGCTTCAATGGATACGCGAACCACAGAACCACGGGTGGACCGCAGAGAGGCCGCAGGTGAACCACAGACGGATCATGCGCGGAACGTGGGTGGAGCACGAGCGGACCAGCAGATGTGCTCGGGAAGGACAATCTTCTACTCGGGCCAGTATGGCTGGCCGGTGTATCGCACTGTACCTCTCCGGCATGTGTCAGTGTGCCGGACTGGTGTATGTCAGTGTGGTTGGCTGGTGTATGTCAGTGTGGTTAGCCGATGTATGTCAGTGTGGTTGGCTGATGTATGTCAGTGTGGTTAGCCGATGTATGTCAGTGTGGTTGGCCGATGTATGTCAGTGTGGTTGGCCGATGTATGTCAGTGTGGTTGGCCGATGTATGTCAGTGTGGTTGGCCGATGTATGTTAGTGTGGTTGGCGACATATGGCTGGTGGTTGGCCGACGTATGTCAGTGTGGTTAGCCGATGTATGTCAGTGTGGTTGGCCGATGTATGTCGGTGTGGTTGGCCGATGTATGGCAGTGTGGTTGGCCGATGTATGTCAGTGTGGTTGGCCGATGTATGTCAGTGTGGTTGGCCGATGTATGTCAGTGTGGTTGGCCGATGTATGTCAGTGTGGTTGGCCGATGTATGTCAGTGTGGTTGGCCGATGTATGTCAGTGTGGTTGGCCGGTGTATGTCAGTGTGGTTGGCCGGTGTATGTCAGTGTGGTTGGCCGATGTATGTCAGTGTGGTTGGCCGATGTATGTCGGTGTGGATGGCCGATGTATGTCAGTGTGGTTGGCCGGTGTATGTCAGTGTGGTTGGCCGATGTATGGCAGTGTGGTTGGCCGATGTATGTCAGTGTGGTTGGCCGGTGTATGTCAGTGTGGTTGGCCGATGTATGTCAGTGTGGTTGGCTGGTGTATGTCAGTGTGGTTGGCCGATGTATGTCAGTGTGGTTGGCTGGTGTATGTCAGTGTGGTTGGCTGGTGTATGGCAGTGTGGTTGGCTGGTGTATGTGATTGTGACCCAGCCTGTGTGCCACAGACTTTCGCCGAGACGCTGGCGGCCGATGCCAGTCGTGGAAGACGGTGCAACCGGCCAGGACATGCCCTCCGGCCATCGGCTGACCTCGCCTGCCGTCCATACCCAGGTCAGTGGGCACAGTGTCGCCCAGCGTGGCGTCGCTGCGATGTGCGGCGCCGGTGAGAACACCAGAACACACTGGAGAGTGTGTTGTGGTCGCGGCCTCCCGTCCGTGACGGTACCCGGAGTCCGTGGCCGTGACGGGTCGGTCGGTGTGACGGTGAGTCGCCGGGCCGGTGTGGTGCTGAGTGTGGTCTGTGGCTGTGACAGTAGGGTCGGTCGGTGTGACGGTGAGTTGGTTCGGGCCGGTGTGGTGCTGAGTGTGGTCTGTGGCTGTGACAGTAGGATCAGTCGGTGTGACGGTGAGTCTCCGGGCTGGTGTGGTGCTGAGAGCTGTGGCCGTGACAGTAGGGTCGGTCGGTGTGACGGTGGGTCTCCGGGCCGGTGTGCTGCTGAGTGTGGTCTGTGGCTGTGACAGTAGGGTCGGTCGGTGTGACGGTGAGTCTCCGGGCCGGTGTGGTGCTGAGTGTGGTCTGTGGCTGTGACAGTAGGGTCAGTCGGTGTGACGGTGGGTCTCCGGGCCGGTGTGGTGCTGAGTGTGGTCTGTGGCTGTGACAGTAGGGTCGGTCGGTGTGACGGTGAGTCTCCGGGCCGGTGTGGTGCTGAGTGTGGTCTGTGGCTGTGACAGTAGGGTCGGTCGGTGTGACGGTGGGTCTCCGGGCCGGTGTGGTGCTGAGTGTGGTCTGTGGCTGTGACAGTAGGGTCGGTCGGTGTGACGGTGAGTCGCTGGACCGGCAGGCCTCTGAATCCCGGGAGGGTGTAGGAACGGTGGCGGCCAGGGCGCTATGTAGCTCGTGACGTGTTTGAAGGCGACGGCAGGCGCCGTGCGGACGTTAGCAAGGGTGTGGCCTTTAGACGTGACGGGTATCGGCAGCTGGCGTGTTCGGAGATCAGTGGCAGGCGTCAGCTGTCTCGGCACGTGCAGATTGCTCCCATTTGTGGGCACCTCGCGGCTCATTTACGGTTCATTAGCACGCCGGGGAGTCTCGCAAACAGTATGTGGGGGGGGGGGGGGGGGTGGCCGGCGCGGCGGCAGACTCTCGTGGCTGTCAGTCGGCCGGCGGCGGGCGCAGCCGTCCGTGACAGCGCCTCCTCGAGCCGCTGCTGGGTCAGCCTCCGGTCAGCTGCCGCCGCCTAGCTGACCGGCGTCAGCTCGGTCGGGCAGCGTCTTTGTCTTTGCGGAGTTGGGGTGCGGCCGCCGGCTACCGTCGTGTCCCAACACGGAGACTGAGGGCTGCGACGGTGAGAGGTGCTGCGCGGTACACTGACCATCATCGTGTCCCCGTGCGGAGACTGGGAGCTGCGACGGTGAGAGGTGCTGCGCGGTACACTGACCATCATCGTGTCCCCGTGCGGAGACTGGGAGCTGCGACGGTGAGAGGTGCTGCGCGGTACACTGACCACCATCGTGTCCCCGTGCGGAGACTGGGGGCTGCGAGGTGGGTGGACTGTCTGCCCGTGCGGAGACTGGGGCTGCGACGGTGAGAGGTGCTGCGCGGTACACTGACCACCATCGTGTCCCCGTGCGGAGACTGGGAGCTGCGACGGTGAGAGGTGCTGCGCGGCGCAGTGGCGTGGTGTGGTGGTCGGCGCGACCACCGGCTGGCCCGGGTGGCTCACGGCATCGTGATCGGAGCACCTCCGGCTCGGATGGCGGTTATGTGGCACACGTTTCGATGCGTCGTGACGGGCCGCCACCGCAAGTCCCGGAGATTCCACTAGGAACCACGCTGCACGTTTTGCGTACGGCGTCCGTGTGACCGCCCGCTCGGCGCGACGGTGGCGCCGCCGAGCTGCAGCGGCCGGTGCGCGAACTTGTGCTGCGACGTGTCCATGACGCGCCTGGCCGGGTCGTCACGGGTCAGGGCCCTGCATGCCTCTGCATGCCCCGCCTGCATGCGCACACCCGGCCGACTTCCGGTGCCAAGCCGAGACACGCGCGTAGCGACCACGATTGACGCCACTGACGGAGACCGCGGCGCGGGCTGACGCAGTGGAAGGCACGGTGCGGCGGGGTGGTCGGGAGGTAGTGGCTCCCCAGTCTCCATGTGGTGACAGGGTGCGGCGGGGTGGTCGGGAGGTAGTGACTCCTCAGTCCCCATGTGGTGGCACGGTGCGGCGGGGTGGTCGGGAGGTAGTGACTCCTCAGTCCCCATGTGGTGGCAGGGTGGTCGGGAGGTAGTGACTCCTCAGTCCCCATGTGGTGGCAGGGTGGTCGGGAGGTAGTGACTCCTCAGTCCCCATGTGGTGGCACGGTGCGGCGGGGTGGTCGGGAGGTAGTGACTCCTCAGTCCCCATGTGGTGGCAGGGTGCGGCGGGGTGGTCGGAGGTGTCCCAGCCCCATGTGTGGCACGTGGCGGGTGTCGTTGTCCCATGTGTGGCAGGGTGGTCGGGAGGTAGTGACTCCTCAGTCCCCATGTGGTGGCACGGTGCGGCGGGGTGGTCAGGAGGTAGTGACTCCTCAGTCCCCATGTGGTGGTGTGTGGGGGGGGGGGCGGGAGGAAGCGACTCCTCAGTCCTCATGTGGTGGCATACATTTGAATGAGAATGTCGTCTGCCATTGGCGTTTTAGGGGATTAATTCCACATCTTGGGTGTAAAATGTCAGAATGTCGGAGAGATAGTGAGGCAGTATTCGGGAACAGCACACTTTCAAATCTGATTTCTGAAATTGGATCGTGAGAATTTAGTCAGAGTAGCAACAGATTGGAATCGATTGAATACGTATTTATTATTGTCTCCTATCAAGAAACTGCATGGGAAGATGTTTCTCCTTGAAGCTGCACTTTCAGGAATGCAGTCGCTGAATTGTGTTCAATGACGACTGTCGCGCGTGGTTCTCTGGGTGGCAGCGACTCCTAGCGAATATGGGGACAGCAGTCACGTGGGCAGCAGCCACGTGCTGTCCGTCGACGGCCGTCACCGAGGCTTGCACGCGGCCAGGTCCGGGACAGGCGTGCTGTTGTGCACGGCGCGTGCACGTGCGGCTGGGCGCCCGAACACGTCAAGGTCGGGCGGCTCGACCCGACTGACAGCGGATTATCCCCCCGCACATCTGCATAGCTCTGATTACACCGGACTGTGGACCGGGCCGGACTGTGGACCGGGCCGGACTGTGGACCGGGCCGGACTGTGGACCGGGCCGGACTGTGGACCGGGCCGGACGGTGGACCGGGCCGGACTGTGGACCGGGCCGGACTGTGGACCGGACCGGACTGTGGACCGGGCCGGACTGTGGACCGGGCCGGACTGGTGGACCGGGCCGGACTGTGGACCGGGCCGGACTGTGGACCGTGGACCGGACTGTGGACCGGGCCGGACTGTGGACGGACGGACTGTGGATCGGGCCGGACTGTGGACCGGGCCGGACTGTGGACCGGGCCGGACTGTGGACCGGGCCGGACTGTGGACCGGGCCGCACGGTGGACCGGGCCGGACTGTGGACCGGACCGGACTGTGGGCCGGGCCGGACGGACGGTGTTCGGCTGACAGTGAACCGAGTGCCTGGTGTGGGCGTGTGCTGAATTGGCGGGGTGGCTGACCGTGTCCCCGGTGGACGTGCTACGTGTTGAGATATTGCCTGCCACTCGGAGTCACGGCCGGCAATGTGCCGCAGACGTGTGACACGGCCGGCAATGTGCCGCAGACGTGTGACACGGCCGGCAATGTGCCGCAGACGTGTGACACGGCCGGCAATGTGCCGCAGACGTGTGACACGGCCGGCAATGTGCCGCAGACGTGTGACACGGCCGGCAATGTGCCGCAGACGTGTGACACGGCCGGCAATGTGCCGCAGACGTGTGACACGGCCGGCAATGTGCCGCAGACGTGTGACACGGCCGGCAATGTGCCGCAGACGTGTGACACGGCCGGCAATGTGCCGCAGACGTGTGACACGGCCAGCAATGTGCCGCAGACGTGTGACACGGCCGGCAATGTGCCGCAGACGTGTGACACGGCCGGCAATGTGCCGCAGACGTGTGACACGGCCGGCAATGTGCCGCAGACGTGTGACACGGCCAGCAATGTGCCGCAGACGTGTGACACGGCCGGCAATGTGCCGCAGACGTGTGACACGGCGGCCGAACGGTACACCGGCATGCCGAGAGACCCGGCAATGTGCCGCAGACGTGTGACACGGCCGGCAATGTGCCGCAGACGTGTGACACGGCCGGCAATGTGCCGCAGACGTGTGACACGGCCGGCAATTGCCGCAGACGTGTGACACGGCCGGCAATGTGCCGCAGACGTGTGACACGGCCGGCAATGTGCCGCAGACGTGTGACACGGCCAGCAATGTGCCGCAGACGTGTGACACGGCCGGCAATGTGCCGGAGACGTGTGACACGGCCGGCAATGTGCCGCAGACGTGTGACACGGCCAGCAATTGCCGCAGACGTGTGACACGGCCGGCAATGTGCCGCAGACGTGTGACACGGCCAGCAATGTGCCGCAGACGTGTGACACGGCCAGCAATGTGCCGCAGACGTGTGACACGGCCGGCAATGTGCGCAGACGTGTGACACGGCCGGCAATGTGCCGCAGACGTGTGACACGGCCAGCAATGTGCCGAGACGTGTGACACGGCCAGCAATGTGCCGCAGACGGTGACACGGCAACGTGTGACACGGCCGGCAATGTGCCGCAGACGTGTGACACGGCCGGCAATGTGCCGCAGACGTGTGACACGGCCGGCAATGTGCCGCAGACGTGTGACACGGCCAGCAATGTGCCGCAGACGTGTGACACGGCCGGCAATGTGCCGCAGACGTGTGACACGGCCAGCAAGTGCCGCAAAGTGTGACACGGCCGGCAATGTGCCGCAGACGTGTGACACGGCCAGCAATGTGCCGCAGACGTGTGACACGGCCAGCAATGTGCCGCAGACGTGTGACACGGCCGGCAAGTGCCGCAGACGTGTGACACGGCCAGCAATGTGCCGCAGACGTGTGACACGGCCGGCAATGTGCCGCAGACGTGACACGGCCAGCAATGTGCCGGAGACGTGTGACACGGCCGGCAATGTGCCGCAGACGTGTGACACGGCCAGCAATGTGCCGGAGACGTGTGACACGGCCAGCAATGTGCCGCAGACGTGTGACACGGCCAGCAATGTGCCGCAGACGTGTGACACGGCCAGCAATGTGCCGCAGACGTGTGACACGGCCAGCAATGTGCCGCAGACGTGTGACACGGCCAGCAATGTGCCGCAGACGTGTGACACGGCCGGCAATGTGCCGCAGACGTGTGACACGGCCAGCAATGTGCCGCAGACGTGTGACACGGCCGGCAATGTGCCGCAGACGTGTGACACGGCCAGCAATGTGCCGCAGACGTGTGACACGGCCAGCAATGTGCCGCAGACGTGTGACACGGCCGGCAATGTGCCGCAGACGTGTGACACGGCCGGCAATGTGCCGCAGACGTGTGACACGGCCAGCAATGTGCCGCAGACGTGTGACACGGCCGGCAATGTGCCGGAGACGTGTGACACGGCCGGCAATGTGCCGCAGACGTGTGACACGGCCGGCAATGTGCCGCAGACGTGTGACACGGCCGGCAATGTGCCGCAGACGTGTGACACGGCCGGCAATGTGCCGCAGACGTGTGACACGGCCGGCAATGTGCCGCAGACGTGTGACACGGCCGGCAATGTGCCGCAGACGTGTGACACGGCCGGCAATGTGCCGCAGACGTGTGACACGGCCGGCAATGTGCCGCAGACGTGTGACACGGCCGGCAATGTGCCGCAGACGTGTGACACGGCCGGCAATGTGCCGCAGACGTGTGACACGGCCGGCAATGTGCCGCAGACGTGTGACACGGCCGGCAATGTGCCGCAGACGTGTGACACGGCCGGCAATGTGCCGCAGACGTGTGACACGGCCGGCAATGTGCCGCAGACGTGTGACACGGCCGGCAATGTGCCGCAGACGTGTGACACGGCCGGCAATGTGCCGCAGGCGTGTGACACGTCTGGCGGCGAGCCGCGCATCACGAACTGTGACAGGAACAGTCAGACACGGGGCAGTCAGCAGTGAGACAGCCGCCGCCCCGCACTCTTCCGACACTGTCACACCGACGACGTCATACTCAAAACCTTGCCAGTCTGTGCTGGGCCCGTGACGGCACTTTACGAACACACCCTCGACAGCCTGTGCTGGACCCGTTACGGCACTTTACGAACACACCCTCGGTAGCCTGTGCTGGACCCGTTACGGCACTTTACGAACACACCCTTGGCCTGTGCTGGGCCTGTGACGGCACTTTACGAACACACCCTCAGCAGCCTGTGCTGGGCCTGTGACGGTATTTTACGAACACACCCTTGGCAGCCTGTGCTGGGCCCGTCACGACATTACGACTGTGCCCGGCGGTGCCAGTATACCTGGGCGGCTGAGCCACCGTGCGATCTCAACACTGGCGAGCAGAACATGTCACGCTGCCGTACTGTCGTGCTCGCGCTGTGCCCTGCCCACACCGCCGTACCCTGCTCACACCGCCGTACCCTGCTCACACCGCCGTACCCTGCTCACACCGCCGTACCCTGCTCACACCGCCGTACCCTGCTCACACCGCCGTGCCCTGCTCACACCGCCGTACCCTGCTCACACCGCCGTACCCTGCCCACACCGCCGTACCCTGCCCACACCGCCGTACCCTGCCCACACCGCCGTACCTGCCCACACCGCCGTGCCCTGCTCACACCGCCGTACCCTGCTCACACCGCCGTACCCTGCCCACACCGCCGTACCCTGCCCACACCGCCGTACCCTGCCCACACCGCCGTACCCTGCCCACACCGCCGTACCCTGCCCACACCGCCGTACCCTGCCCACACCGCCGTACCCTGCCCACACCGCCGTAGTCTGCCCACACCGCCGTACCCTGCCCACACCGCCGTAGTCTGCCCACACCGCCGTACCCTGCCCACACCGCCGTAGTCTGCCCACGCCGCCGTACCCTGCTCACACCGTCCTTACCCTGCCCACACCCCGTAGTCTGCCCACACCGCCGTAGTCTCCCACACCGCCGTACCCTGCCCACGCCGCCGTACCCTGCCCACGCCGCCGTACCCTGCCCACACCGCCGTACCCTGCCCACACCGCCGTACCCTGCCCACACCGCCGTAGTCTGCCCACACCGCCGTACCCTGCCCACACCGCCGTAGTCTGCCCACACCGCCGTACCCTGCTCACACCGCCGTACCCTGCTCACACCGCCGTAGTCTGCCCACACCGCCGTACTCTGCTCACACCGCCGTACCCTGCCCACACCGCCGTACTCTGCCCACACCGCCGTAGTCTGCCCACAACGCCGTACCCTGCCCACACCCCTGTACCCTGCCCACACCACCGTACCCTGCCCACACCACCGTACCCTGCCTACACCGCCGTAGTCTGCCCACACCGCCGTAGTCTGCCCACACCGCCGTACCCTGCCCACACCGCCGTACCCTGCCCACACCGCCGTACCCTGCCCACACCGCCGTACCCTGCCCACACCGCCGTACCCTGCCCACACCGCCGTACCCTGCCCACACCGCCGTACCCTGCCCACACCGCCGTACCCTGCCCACACCGCCGTACCCTGCCCACACCGCCGTACCCTGCCCACGCCGTCGTACCCTGCCCACACCGCCGTACCCTGCCCACACCCCGTACCTGCCCACGCCGCCGTACCCTGCCCACACCGCGTACCTTGCCCACACCGCCGTACCCTGCCCACACCACCGTACCCTGCCTACACCGCCGTAGTCTGCCCACACCGCCGTAGTCTGCCCACACCGCCGTACCTTGCTCACACCGCCGTACCCTGCCCACACCGCCGTACCCTGCCCACACCGCAGTAGTCTGCCCACACCGTCGTACCCTGCCCACACCGCCGTACCCTGCCCACACTGCCGAAGGAGCCTACTCCCTCTGACTGAGTGGGACCTGCGCTGATCGGTGTCCGAATCACAGCCGCACCACAGCGTCCGTCGTCCGTACGCTGCAGCGTCTGTCTGTGCGGCTGGCCAGCGACGAGTTGTCTGCCGTCGTGAGGCACCACGCCGCGCCGGCGATCCGACCGTCTCGGGGCGTGTGGGCCGGTCATCACCCCGACCGTCCGGTCATCATCCCGACCGTACGGTCATCATCCCGGCCGTCCGGTCATCATCCCGGCCGTCCGGGAGGGTCGGCCGGTCATCACCCCGACCGTCCGGGGAATGTCGGGGCCGCCGGCGGACCGGCCGGTCATCACGGCCGGTCATCACGGCCGGCACGCGGCGCGCCCCGGCACGGCGGCAAGGTCAGGCGGAGGCCGGCCGGCCGCGGCGGCCGCCGCCACCAGTCGGCGCTGCGCTGCCCCAGCGGCCGCCAGCGCCAGCGCCAGCCGCGTGCGTGTCGCGCCGCCGCGCCGCCGCCGTGTCTCGGTCCCCTGCGAAAGTGTCCGCCGCCGTGTCCGCCGGAGCCAGGTCGAGGTAGGTGTGTCGGTGCCGACGTGCCGGCAGCTGGGACTGTCGGCCGGGCCGGGCCCCGGCCGGACCCGCTGCGGCCGTGTCGCCGCACAGGTGGGGTGTCGGTGACGTCACCGACGGGCAGGTGCGGCGGCGGCGGCGCAGTTGGGCGGCAGCCGGATGAGCCGGCTGGGCAGCTGGGGCGCTGGGAACCAACAGCCGGGAGACTGAGTCAGGAGCTATGGAGTTGGCGAGGGAAGTTGAGGAACTAGCCGAGGGGCTCTGGAACTGGATCAGGGGTGTCCGCTGAGAACGATCCAAGATAGTTAATATCAAATATACTACCAGATTGATAGAGGCATATATATATATATATATATATATATATATATATATATATATATATATATATATATATATATATATATATATATATATATATGTATATTTAACATATATATATATATATATATATACATATATATGTTTATATATATACTTTCTAAGTGCAAAAAAAAAACTTCGGACAATGACTGAATAGGACATTTCCGTTACCTGTTAGGTTTCTGGTCACATGGTGAATTATGTTACACCGTCAGCACCTGTCTCAGGTGCTCTGTGACCGCCTCAGGAGCTGTGGGGCCGAATCAGGAGCTGTTTAACTGGCTGGGGATGTTAACTTGCGCAGAAGCCGCGCTAGCTGTAGCTGGTTTGGGAGCATTGTGGCTGGTTCAGTGACCGTGGAATTGACTTTTGGACGGTTGAACGTGCTCAGGAGCGTGGCTGGATTTATACTTCGATGTTGTGGATTTGGTGAAAATTAGTTTGAAAAAATTGAACGCGAAAGGGATAGTTTCTTGCATTCAGAAACATCTTGTATTTTTCTAGAGCCCGATGAAACTGCTTCCTTCCGCAATTCAGAAATAGTGGAAGGGAGACGAACCAAATAAGAACTGAAGCATCTTATCAGTTTTCTTCCAGAACTATATGTGTACTGTACTAATATTATAACTAAAGGAATAGTATAATAGTGACAGATCACGGGAATCTGTATCCCAGAGCAATGCGTTTAAATCCCCTCATTGTCGAACGGCACATCTACAGTGACCTGTTTGAAAATGTGGGGATGGTTTTCTGGATACCATGTTCTCCGGAAATTTCGACGATTAAGATACAGGCAAGGCTGTTGTTCCACCCTGCTCGGAAGCTGTGCGACCGGACAGCTAGCTGACCGTTATGATCGGGGGTCTGGCTGCAACAAGTTCGCCACCCGTGACCGTCCGCGTCGATCCGTGTCGTACTACCGGTGACACCAGAAGGCTGCCCCCCGCACACCGTGACCTGTCGGGAGGTCATCACCCGAGAGCTCCCACTGACGGTGACACCAGACGGCTGCCCCCTCCCCCACAGCGTGACCTGTCCCGAGATCATCACCCGAGAGCTCCCACTGGCGGTGACACTAGACGGCAGGACCGCGCCCTTCCGGCGTGACCTGTCCTCGAGGTCATCCCCGAGACCTCCAATTGGCTTGCGGTAGATGGCTGATCTCGACCGAGCTCGTCCTTCTCAGAGCAGGACGGCCGGTTATGTGACCCAGTGGTCGTCGGTCCCTCTCATAAAGACATAAAGACATAAAGACATAAAAGATTAGTGCACCTATGAGCCACAAGGGCCCTTCTTGGTTGCACTCTGTACACAACCAGTTGCCCACCAAATCTGTCAATCATCCCTCCCTGTAATACTGAAAAGCAAACCCCCTCGGAGCAGGACGGCCGGTTACGTGACCCAGTGGTCGCCGGTCCCTCTCGGAGCAGGACGGCCGGGTATGTGACCTAGTGGCCGCCGGTCCCTCTCGGAGCAGGACGGCCGGTTATGTGACCCAGTGGTCGCCGGTCCCTCTCGGAGCAGGACGGCCGGTTATGTGACCCAGTGGTCACCGGTCCTCGGAGCAGGACGGCCGGTTATGTGACCCAGTGGTCGCCGGTCCCTCTCGGAGCAGGACGGCAGGTTATGTGACCTAGTGGCCGCCGGTCCCTCTCGGAGCAGGACGGCCGGTTATGTGACCCAGTGGTCACCGGTCCTCGGAGCAGGACGGCCAGTTATGTGACCCAGTGGTCGCCGGTCCTCGGAGCAGGACGGCAGGTTATGTGACCAAGTGGTCACCGGTCCTTGGAGCAGGACGGCCGGTTATGTGACCCAGTGGTCGCCGGTCCCTCTCGGAGCAGGACGGCAGGTTATGTGACCCAGTGGTCGCCGGTCCCTCTCGGAGCAGGACGGCCGGTTATGTGACCCAGTGGTCGCCGGTCCCTCTCGGAGCAGGACGGCCGGTTATGTGACCCAGTGGTCACCGGTCCTCTCGGAGCAGGACGGCCGGTTATGTGACCCAGTGGTCGCCGGTCCCTTTCGGAGCAGGACGGCCGGTTATGTGACCCAGTGGTCGCCGGTCCCTCTCGGAGCAGGACGGCCAGTTATGTGACCCAGTGGTCGCCGGTCCCTCTCGGAGCAGGACGGCCGGTTATGTGACCCAGTGGTCACCGGTCCTCTCGGAGCAGGACGGCAGGTTATGTGACCCAGTGGTCGCCGGTCCCTCTCGGAGCAGGACGGCCGGGTATGTGACCCAGTGGTCGCCGGTCCCTCTCGGAGCAGGACGGCCGGTTATGTGACCCAGTGGTCGCCGGTCCCCGGAGCAGGACGGCCGGTTATGTGACCCAGTGGTCGCCGGTCCCTCTCGGAGCAGGACGGCCGGTTATGTGACCCAGTGGTCGCCGGTCCCTCTCGGAGCAGGACGGCAGGTTATGTGACCCAGTGGTCGCCGGTCCCTTTCGGAGCAGGACGGCCGGGTATGTGACCCAGAGGTCGCAGGTCCCTCTCGGAGCAGGACGGCAGGTTATGTGACCCAGTGGTCGCCGGTCGGCTGCGTGTATCGAACTCGGCGACGTCTGGTCGGCTGGTTGGTACGGCTGCCCGCTGTGACGCTGATGTCACGGCTGAGTCACGCCTGTCGCGTGGGCAGGGCGCAGCAGACAACGCTGGATGATCGTTAGCCGAGGGTGGCCGCAGTTGAGTCAGCTGTTGGAGCAGTGGGGCCAGCGGGAGTGGGAGCTGGTGCCGTTTCGGTAAGGCGGGTGACGGTGGCTGCCAACTTGGACACGGATGGGAGGGAGTGGTGGGTGGGGGGGGCTGTGGTGGGTGACGTCATTTCTCGGCGTCCGGTAGCATTCCACAGCGTAGCTGAGTCGTCCAACTTCACCGGCACCTGGTGCCCGGGAACCGAGCACCGTGCCACCTCCACCGGTGCCAGGGACCGCGTCACCCGTGTACCGAAGACTGTCTCCTCTATGCTGGAGACCGTGTCTCTTCTATGCTGGAGACCGTGTCTCCTTTATGCTGGAGACCGTGTCTCCTCTATGCTGGAGACCGTGTCTCTTCTATGCTGGAGACCTTGTCTCCTTTATGCTGGAGACTGTGTCTCCTCTATGCTGGAGACCGTGTCTCCCATACACGCGAGGACCCTGTCCCCTCTACCGGAGACCGTGTCCCCTCTGCTGGAGACCGTGTCTGCTCTTTATTGGGAATCGTGTCTCCTTTTGTGCCAGAATCGTTTCTTCTGTACCTGGACCATGTCTTCTCTGTACCGTGGACGGCGTATTCTGTTCTGGGGTCCGTGTCTCATCCGTACTGGGGACCGTATCTCCTCTGTGCTGGGGACATCGTCTCTTCTGTACCAGGAAAATTGTCTCTGTATTGAGGGGCATGTTACCTCTGTAATTGCGCTACATAACCTGGACGCTGTATGACGAACGCAGTCGATGCGCCCGTAAGCCCAAATGACTAACGGCGCTGCATAACCAGTAGCAATTGATACGCCCCTGAGTCCAAATATTTATATACTGGGAAACGTGTCTTCCGTACCGGGGACCGTGTCTCCTCTGTGCTGGGGACCGTGCCACGTCTATATCAGGAGCCATCTCTCAAGAGCAGTCCGTTGGTGCAGTGGTGGTGGAAAAGCAATTCCTGGATGTTTTTCAGCTTGCAAGAATTACGTATTGCGAAAAAAAAGTATCATTGTTTTAATGCATTAACCGTGAAAGTGACCATTTGTTGCGCTAGCATTATGATTTGAGGGAGCCATGTCTACTTTTGTTGGCGCATATTCATATCTTGATGTGATTTGGCATTCACAGTTGTTAAAAAAAACGAAATTGCATTAGCAGTTATGGGCGCAAATGATCAAGTCTGGTCGAAGCGCTCCACAGTCCAAATAACTAACTAGCATTAGCAGTCATGTAGCAGCAGCGTATACTACTGATTAAAAAAATGGTCCCCATGTTTTCCCGAACTGAACTTTGTTCCATTGTTTTTACTATAATGCTATTCAGCCTGTGGGGGTCAAGCCTGCAGTTCGTGCGCGTTGTGGTCTCCTCTGCCACGCCGGCGGCGCTGTGACCGTGTGCTCGGCTCGGCCCGCCCGGCGTCGTCTGCATTGTGACTGAAATTCACGAGCTACTCTGAAGCCGATAAGCCGTTTTTGCTGTATTGTCCGAGGACTTAATCTGCGGCAGCGGCTCGGGCGGCGATTCATATCGCGGAAACTTCCGTGCTAAACGGTTAGTGTCGTCAACACAATGGCTGGGAATCCGACCCAGAGAGCGGCGTCCGGACCGACCGGCGCTCCCGCGTCGTGCGGGTTCTCGGCGCCCAGCATGTGGTGCTGGTGTGGCAGTGGCTGCCGTGCGCTGCGCTATCGCCGCCCAGCATGTGGCACTGGTGTGGCAGTGGCTGCCGTGCGCTGCGCTATCGCCGCCCAGCATGTGGCGCTAGTGTGGCAGTGCCACATGCTGGGGTGGCACTGCCATCCCATACACCGGGGTGGCACTGCTGGTCACAGACGCCGCCGTGCGACTCGTCAGTTCGCACCGGGTCTTGCTGCTGGTGTGTTGGGCCGTGTTCTGCTGCGTGACGATATGTGCCGTTGTGTGCCGCCGTTGTTGTATGACTTGTCCGCTTCCTTGGTGGCTCTTCCGTAGCGGTAGACTGCGTCTGGCCCGTTCCGGCGGCTTCGTCTCACTGTGTCCCGCGGCAGTGTTAAAATAATGGTTTTTCATTAGGTGTGTCTATCGGAACGAGTACAGCAGGATGTTGAAATTCGTCATGAAAACGATGTTGATTAACATAACTTGTATGTTCTTCAAACACAGTTTTGATCCAATAACATACTCATACGTATGCCTTTTCCCGTTATTTTCAGACGCCTAATGTATGGATAATTATTGTGGTCATAATAACACAAAATTCCTATCCTTACCAACTGATATTGTATAGCGTACCACATCATAGCTAATCCTCTAACCTTGAATTGTGCTAAGAGATGTCCGTGCATCACAATCCGCAATGGTGAGTATAAGCATCATATTTGTCAAAGAGATTCCGTTCGAAATTAGGCATAATCATAAGGACTCATCATGAAGCACGATGTGGTTATTTTCTTGGCAGGGATATCGATTCAGTGTTCAGAAAGTGGTATATTCCGCCCTATTTCACGAATGACTGATCACTGTCCCGCGGTGTCCCCTGTAAGCACGGTCCGCCACTCCGTCTCACTGTGTCCCGCGGTCTCCCCTGTAAGCACGGTCCGCCGCTCTGTCTCACCGTGTCCCGCGGTCTCTCCTGTAAGCACGGTCCGCCGCTCCGTCTCACTGTGTCCCGCGGTCTCCCCTGTAAGCACGGTCCGCCGCTCTGTCTCACCGTGTCCCGCGGTCTCCCCTGTAAGCACGGTCCGCCGGAGCACGGTCCGGCCGCTCCGTCTCACTGTGTCCCGCGGTCTCTCCTGTAAGCACGGTCCGCCGCTCCGTCTCACTGTGTCCCGCGGTCTCCCCTGTAATCACGGTCCGCCGCTCCGTCTCACTGTGTCCCGCGGTCTCTCCTGTAAGCACGGTCCGCCGCTCCGTCTCACCGTGTCCCGCGGTCTCCCCTGTAAGCACGGTCCGCCGGCGGCTCCCGGCCGCTCCGTCTCACCGTGTCTCGCGGTCTCCCCTGTAAGCACGGTCCGCCGCGGCATACCCCGGCCGCTCCGTCTCACCGTGTCTCGCGGTCTCCCTGTAAGCACGGTCCGCCGGGGCTACCCCGGCCGCTCCGTCTCACCGTGTCCCGCGGTCTCTCCTGTAAGCACGGTCCGCCGGCGGCATACCCCGGCCGCTCCGTCTCGCCGTGTCCCGCGGTCTCTCCTGTAAGCACGGTCCGCCGCGGCATACCCCGGCCGCTCCGTCTCGCCGTGTCCCGCGGTCTCTCCTGTAAGCACGGTCCGCCGCTCTGTCTCACCGTGTCCCGCGGTCTCCCCTGTAAGCACGGTCCGCCGCTCCGTCTCACCGTGTCTCGCGGTCTCCCCTGTAAGCACGGTCCGCCGGCGGCATACCCCGGCCGCTCCGTCTCGCCGTGTCTCGCGGTCTCTCCTGTAAGCACGGTCCGCCGGCGGCGTACCCCGGCCGCTCCGTCTCGCCGTGTCCCGCGGTCTCCCCTGTAAGCACGGTCCGCAGGTGTCGTACCCCGGCCGCTCCGTCTCGCCGTGTCTCGCGGTCTCTCCTGTAAGCACGGTCCGTACCCCGGCCGTCCGTCTCACCGTGTCGGTCTCCCTGTAGCACGGTCCGCAGGTGTCGTACCCCGGCCGCTCCGTCTCGCCGTGTCCCGCGGTCTCTCCTGTAAGCACGGTCCGCCGGCGGCGTACCCCGGCCGCTCCGTCTCACCGTGTCCCGCGGTCTCCCCTGTAAGCACGGTCCGCCGGCGGCATACCCCGGCCGCTCCGTCTCACTGTGTCCCGCGGTCTCCCCTGTAAGCACGGTCCGCCGCTCCGTCTCACCGTGTCCCGCGGTCTCCCCTGTAAGCACGGTCCGCAGGTGTCGTACCCCGGCCGCTCCGTCTCACCTTGTCCCGCGGTCTCTCCTGTAAGCACGGTCCGCAGGTGTCGTACCCCGGCCGCTCCGTCTCACCGTGTCCCGCGGTCTCTCCTGTAAGCACGGTCCGCAGGTGTCGTACCCCGGCCGCTCCGTCTCACCTTGTCCCGCGGTCTCTCCTGTAAGCACGGTCCGCCGCTCCGTCTCACCGTGTCCCGCGGTCTCTCCTGTAAGCACGGTCCGCCGGTGTCGTACCCCGGCCGCTCCGTCTCACCGTGTCATCTGCCGGCAGGAGTCGCGGCGCGGGGGATACGCGTGCTCGCCGAACGCGGACCCCCGGTACATGTACTACTCGCCGTACCCGAGGTCGGGCTCTCCAGTACCGCCGCCGTACCCGCCTCCGCCGTACTCGGCGACGTCGTACCCGGCGTACGCGCCGTACCCGGCCGCCATGGCGTACCCGCCGCCGTACACGGCCGCGCAGTACGGCTACGGCCCGATGCCGACGTACCCCGCGCAGGCGGGCCCCGGCGGCGACAAGTACCCGCCTCACGAGTACCCACCCGCTGAGCGGGCCTACTTCGACGGCGGGAGTGGCGTCGACGGAAGGCAGGATCAGGAGGTGAGTTGTCCCCGACACCAGCAACAGACCATTTCGCTAATGTCATCACTTTTATTCCCGTTATCATCATAACTAGCATCATGATTATCATGAGCATAGCAATTACCACCATCAGCATCATCATAATCATGATCATCATCATTATCATTATGTGATCATCATCATCATCACCAGCATCATCAGCATCATCATCATCAGCAGTATCATCATCATCATCATCATCATCATCATCATCATCATCATCATCATCATCATCATCATCATCATCATCATCATCATCATCATCATCATCATCATGGTTCATCATCATCATCATCATCATCATCGCCATACCACCACCATCAGCATAATCTTGATCATCACCAGCATCAATTTCATGACCATACTATCAGAAATCGAAGTATCGGTAGACGGAAACACGGTATCAAACATTCACCGCTCAAAAGCGTAGTTAAAAAAGCTGAGATAAATATCGAACTTCGTCGAGAACGGCACTCCCAAGACTTCAGCCAATCAACAGAGTACACATCTCGTGTGGAAAGCGTCGTCGCTGTTTATAAAACGGCTCATCGATCACCCGAGTTTTCATTGGGGATCGCACCTCTCTTCTGCATTGTGTTCGGGTGGTAGAGCTCGAGCCTTAACAAGGGCTTTGCGGCCAATCGGTCGGACGATCGGTGTGGAGGAAGATCCCGCACAAGGTGGCAGGGGCCGCCCGCCCGCCTTTGTGCTCGCTCACTGCTCAGGGCTTGCCCGAGCCGTCCGCGTTGGCGCGACGGAAATGGCGCGAACACTCTGACCGGAGCCAGGTGTGCCGTGGTGCGGGCCCCATCTGCACCACGTGTGGGTCGGTGTGTGGCACCGTTTGCACGTCCACAACACGTCCTGGTGCGACCCGCCGTGTGTTGGGGGCGGGAGTTGCGAACTGCTGTCCACCCCACCGCTCCTGTCGGTGGACATGCGCGGCCGTCCCTCAGCTGTTGGTTCTCAGAGAGAGAGAGGGCGTACCGCGATACCCCTGTCGTCGGTGGGCCTCCTTTGCCGCCGCTCAGCTGATGGCTAATCGGCAGGTTATTGGTGACTGATCGGCAGGTTATTGGTGTCTGATCGGCAGGTTATTGGTGACTGATCGGCGGTTATTGGTGACCGATCGGATTTTTGTTAAGGTGTATGGTCGAAGCACTTTTCCAGAAATTGATTGAGCTTGGGCGAAATTTTAATGGGTAATGTTCAAAACACCCATCAAACGCGAATTAATTTTCGACTATTTGATGCCCATGGCCCATTTATAGGTTGCGGGTAGGAAGTGTTGCGATGTGTGCCAAGGAAGTGTTGCCAAATTGTCAAATATATTGACTAAGTCGAAAAATATGCTTGAAACGGCACATTCTGCATGTTTTTTTTAGACGTACTCAACCTCTACTTTTTGTGATACCATGAGGGTAATAGGCCGGCTAGTTGGAAACAATATGACACTTTGCAATATGACACAGCTTTACGTCATGTTTACGCAAAGCTGCGTGTATTAGCTGTTGTAGGGTAGTGGACAGCATCAAAGAGGACGTTTGCGCATGCAATGAACATAATCAGCCAATCTCAATGGTTTTTCTCCCCCAAAGTTATAATACGTATTTGAACACTACTTTCCAGCGTAGATCCCTCTTCAGAGGAAAAAAAAATACTTGCTAATTATTACGAGACGGTAGCGCATTGTACCACGTTACATGGCCACACATAAGTCAGCCCAGATTACTAATCTGAACGGAAGAGAAGTTTTAGTGGCTTTACTTTATTTTGTGGACTAGTCGGACAGCTCCACTTCGCCACACCTACCCACCCGAGATGCTAGTAACGGATAAATGAAGCCTGTCAAAGCTGCATGACCGACGCAGTCGATGCGCCCTTCATCTCTCTCGAAGCCTGTCGAAAATGGCTATACTGTTTAGTTCATGCTTGCAGCAGCGCTATCCAATATCGTGACGCGTGATCATGAATGGTGTTAACCTCCATTCCGCACTATTGGGATTATACGCTGTAACACGTTCCGTTGGCATTGCAAAACAATGGGACACATCGCACGTTTCATGCCAATCGTTTACACCACCAGCTGCAAGGTCTGATGCGTGGCCAGGTAGTAGCTACCGTTGCGGAATGGACTCGGAAAGTCGCTCCGGTGCCGTAGCGTCTCACTTGCGTGGCCGTCTAGCCTACACGTCGACCACCTTATGAGACGCGTCAGCGACTGGTTGAACCGCTGTTTCAACGGCCTGCGTGTGCTCAGGGCACGCTGTGATGCTGATAGGAGTATGGGCAATGTCTGATGTGATGGTCTGACATGGCGAGGGCTATCGAAGGCTCGGAGACTGTCTCACTCTCCCAGTCAATGATGTCTGTGTAGTCCGCCGGCTCCCTCTGAACGGCAGGGAAGCGGCACGGGCGGACTTGGCCCGGTGTCTCTCCCCTGCAACACCGCCGAAACCGCCCTCTCTAGAGTTGCCATTCTATCGTCCGACAACATTGCAAGAAACCGTTCCTCAGGGTGAGCCCAGTAGCTATTGCACTGTAGCACTGTGCTCACCAGCTTTGCTAGGCGGGGATGGAGCTCTGTTGGGAGCACAACACTTTGTGTACAGGCTCTTGGCACAGTCCTGACAAGTCCAGTTCCGCTTGATATAAAACAACCTCGCTGCATGGTGTCCGATGATTAATTGAACCAGCAGCACTAGTTCTTCCGATCCACCAAAATTGAAACCATTCTTCTTACTGTCCCTCGGTCCACCGTTGCAGTGGTTCCACCTGAACCAGCACAAACTGAACCCAAAAAGTACCCAACTGCTGCTGGTCAGATCTGCCAGGCGACAGCCACCGGATGATTTCACATTATTTATGGGCGGCACATTGATAAACCCTGTGGCTAACACCAAGCTGCTAGGCGTCACCGTGGTCTCCGACTTTGCCTGGGAGGAACGTGCCGCTGCAACCAAAAGGAATTGCCGTGACATCCTGCTAGCCCTGTCGAAACAGTCTGCAGCCCTGCCAGAAGGCATCAATAAAACATCGGTGGAGTGCACGGCCCGTTCCCACATCTCCTACTGTTCGACTGTACTGCTAGTTGCGCCTCCACGATGAAGCTGAACCTGCAGCGAGTCATTAACTACCGGGCCATAATCGTGACCCCAGCTAACCGACGTGACCACATCACCCCAGTAGTCGATCAACTCAAATGGCCATCTGTGGAGCAGGTCATCAAGGAAAGGTACGTCATCGTCATCAACAAGCTACTCGCATGCGAGACGTCGCCCGGCGGGCTCCGGTGTGGGCTGACCTGCAGGGACAGCGTGACGGTTCGTACAATCCACGACGCCGGTTCGAATACAGACGTACACATATAATGCCGGCTCGCGTCTCCTGCAACTACGTCGATTCCGCACCGAGTTCGCGAAGCGCTCGCTACTACACCGCGCCGCAAGTACTTGGGACGACGCACCGCGCGCGGTCAGGGACGCGCAGACTGCGAACACGTGCAAGCTGGCAGTGCACGGCCGGCTGCGCTCCGTTCAGAGCTCCCTCTGTTGCGTTGAGTGGTGACACTGCGAACCCTGCGGCAGTGTTGCACAGTTTCCCTGTGATCAACTTTTACCCTCGCTCAGTGTCGTAACCTACTTTTCATGTATTAACTATTACATTTAAGGGTCCCGCGCCGACGTCGTGTTTTCTTACTATCCGTGCCTGCTGTTATAACGCTTAGCCACAATATCCATGATATGGGCGTGGAAAGAATGCTTGCATACTTACATACATCTTCCGCCCCTTATTCCGTCACTCCTGATGCCTGTGAGAATATAGGAATTAGCCGGTTAAACTCATCGTAGAAGCTGGGACAGTCAGACAGTCCTGGAATGTTTGCGTGATCGGTGGCCACCAGCATAGTAGCTGGTGGGTGGTTTATTATGGCTTCCAAAGTTCACAAATTCTAACGTTTATAATTTACAAATTAGGACTTGCAAGACAGCACGGATAGGTGTTCTTATTTTTCAAAGTTCAAAGCAACTAAATTTGAAGCTAGCTTCCAAATTGGACATTTACTTCCAACATGGAAGCTATTTTCCAAAACATGGACGTTATCTTCTAAATTGAAAGCAAACTTCCAAAAATTGGAAGTGAACTTCCGAACTAGCCCGGATAGGAATGAAACTAAACCTAACCTGAACTAACCTAGCCTAACCTTCCGACCTTTGGAAGGTAACCTTCAAATTTTGAAATGTTAACTTCCGATTTTTCCAAGTTAACTTCCAATTTAGGAACCAACTTCCATGTTGTGGAACTTGGCTTCAAATTTGGAAATCATAACCGTTGGAAATTGTGAACTTTGGAAATAAAGCATGAATCAATGCACACTCCGGTGGCGGTGGTGGTTGTTGGTTTAACGACACGTCGACCGTTGAGCCATGCAGCGTCGCCAATCTCACGACGATTGGTCGCGGGCGAAGAATAGCGACAGGTGAGATTCGAATCCACAATCTTTCTATTGTGACACAGGTAACTTGCCCCTAGACTAATCGTCCCTCAATGCACACTGCATGCGCCAGGTAATCTGTTGGTAGTATTGCCGACGTCTGTTGAGCTGAGATGGCTCAAAACAGCGCCAATTGACGCAGATTGTCTTGTTGATTAGAAAACAATGCAGAATGTGCTGTTTCAACGCAGCTTTCCATTTTGCCGATATATTTTGAATCTTACCGATATATGGCAGGATCGTCGACTCTAGGCCATTAGCCCATCAACATTAACGTTAACACTTGGCGAACGGTCATAAAATTATAATTAACTGATGGCTACTTGACAGCCGGGACCATAAATGAGCCCGGCTGTCACGTAACCATCAGTTAATTCGCATTTTATGGCCGTTTTTTCGGCGTATTCGAGCATGCTCCGCTATAATTTCACTCATCCTAAGCATTCTGTGATTGACGATGCACTATAATGGCTACTGATTGGTTACCGGCTGATTATTGGTGGCTGATTGGCTGGTTATTGGTGGCTGATTGGCTGGTTATTGGCGACTGATCGGCTTGTTATTGGTCGCCGATCGGCTGGTTATTGTCCGCCGATCGGCTGGATGTTGGCGAGTGATCGGCCTATTATTGGTCGCCGATCGGCTGGTTATTGGCGGCTGATCGGCTTGTTGTTGGTCGCCGATCGGCTGGATGTTGGCGACTGATCGGCCTATTATTGGTCGCCGATCGGCTTGTTATTGGTGGCTGATCGGCTTGTTATTGGTCGCCGATCGGCTGGTTATTGGCGGCTGATCGGCTTGTTGTCGGTCGCCGATCGGCTGGTTATTGGCGGCTGATCGGCTTGTTGTTGGTCGCCGATCGGCTGGATGTTGGCGACTGATCGGCCTATTATTGGTCGCCGATCGGCTTGTTTTTATTGGTGCCGATCGGCTGGTTATTGGTGGCCGATCGGCTTGTTATTGGTGCCGATGGCTGGTTTGGCTGCTCGGCTGATCGGCTTGTTATTGGTCGCCGATCGGCTGGCTACTGGCGACCGGCCGGCCGGACGGTTGCCGCAGCTGCCGAGTGACTCGTGATCCACCTGGCAGCGGCCACCATCGGCAGCCGACTGCCAGCACGACGACACCGCCGGCCACTGGGTCCCGTCCGACGGCTGTGCGTCAGCTGGCTGCTGGACTCTCTCCGGCTACTGTCGGCTGCTTGTCGCCAGTCGATTACCGAGTTCCGTGTGGTCACCTCTCGTTTCGCCAAGTGTTGCTGTATCCGGTATGGTCGCCGCCCATGGCCAGTCGCCACGTGTTTAGGGGTTCCGTCCGGCTGGCGGCGGTTGCGCGCGGCTGCGCCCACGGTGCAGGCGTGACGTGGCGGACCGGCCGCTCACGTGATCGCAACGCGTCCAGTGCGTGCGTGCGTGCGTGCGTGCGTGCGTGCGTGCGTGCGTGCGTGCGTGCGTGCGTGCGTGCGTGCGTGCGTGCGTGCGTGCGTGCGTGCGTGCGTGCGTGCGTGCGTGCGTGCGTGCGTGCGTGCGTGCGTGCGTCCAGTGTGCGTGCGATGTTGGCCGCCGTGCACCGTTCGGGGTCGTCCAGCAGCACCCCGACCATGGCCACGGTGTGACCGTGTTGGCTCCAGTGGCACTGCGTTTCTGACCGTTTGGTTGCCACCAAATGCCGAACACCACCGCGGTATCGGAGTACCTCAGTGGCAGAGGGCACCCCGCCTCAGCTGGGTCGGCGCGGTGTGGCGTGACGCAATAATGCGCGCACGCCAGCTGGCTGCATAATGTCGTCGCCGGAGAAAGGTCAGCGGTGGGCGGAGGAGCGCCGCAGGGCACCTCTGCCCGACAGTGGGTGCGGCCCCGGTGCTGTGTCGCACGTCCCACGGTGGGTGCGGCCCCGGTGTTGTGTCGCACCTCTCACAGTGGGCGTGCATCCAGTGTTGTCACAACTATCAGTGGGCGTGGCTCCAGTGATGTATCACACCTATCACAGTGGGTGTTGTGTCGCGTTTCCCACAGTGGGTGCGGCCCCGGTGTTGTGTCGCACCTCCCACAGTGGGTGCGGCCCCGGTGTTGTGTCGCACCTCCCACAGTGGGTGCGGCCCCGGTGTTGTGTCGCACCTCCCACAGTGGGTGCGGCCCCGGTGCTGTGTCGCACCTCCCACAGTGGGTGCGGCCCCGGTGTTGTGTCGCACCTCCCACAGTGGGTGCGGCCCCGGTGTTGTGTCCACCTCCCACAGTGGGTGCGGCCCCGGTGTTGTGTCGCACATCCCACAGTGGGCGCGGCCCTGGTGTTGTGTCGCACCCCCACAGTGGGTCGCGCTCCCACAGGGGTGCGGCCCGGTGTTGTGTCGCACCTTTCACAGTGGGTGCGGCCCCGGTGCTGTGTCGCACCTCCCACAGTGGGTGCGGCCCCGGTGCTGTGTCGCACCTCCCACGGTGGGCGTGGCTCCAGTCCTGTGTTGCACTTTCCACGATGGCCGTGGCCCCATGCTGTGTCGCACCTCCGACGGCGGCCGCTGGCTTCCAGCGGCGCGAACATACGCACACATCAGTGTGATGGGGCGCGAAAATAACAACTTTGAGTGATTGAACTTCGGTGTACTCAGTACACCGAAGCTCACCATGCCACTGACGTGGTGAGCTTTAGGCAAGTGTCGGCGCACTTTGGGCACCTGTAGTGAGATTGAACTGTGAAAGGGGCAGCGCGAGGCACGCGTGGCGAGTGAGTAGGTGATGAATATCTATGAAGAGGATGGTATGAGTATCTATGACAGGTGGGGATAGTGAGTATCTATGACATAGGTGGGGTGGGGGCGTACTTCTACGGACTAGAGATATGGTAATGGACCCATCAACATACCACGTACCATAAACATAAACACCCACGTGTGTTTATGGTGCGATGCCCAAAGCTGCATAATCGGGTGGAAAATTGAACCCAGCTGAAAATATTTGTACATCCTTACGTCCCAATAGCATGACTAATTTTTCACTCCCGTCTTGGCTTCATCCTACCATCAAAATAGCAATCAAGCTCGAAGCATTCAATACTAACAAAATTACTTTGTTTGCTGCTACCATTGGTTTTATGCTACACTGGGTCCTGCTAAAAAATAATGGTTTGCTCCGAATTTCTGTATTCCACTATTTTCTTCGGTTGGTTTGTCCATTCTTTTCCTACCCTTTGAAACATAATTTTCCAATGACACCCATAATGCTCAAATACGCGCAGTGTGGTAACTCCGTATTTATATTCCTATGAGGCGTCGCATCGCCCTAAAGATCCGAGGAGCAAACAGGGATGGTGGCGGAGGCCCGCGACATACCTGGCCGACAGCGGAAGCCCCGCGACATACCTAGCCGGCAGCGGAGGCCACCCGACATACCTGGCCGGCAGCGGCCCCGACCGGCAGCTGGCGACATACCTGGCCGGCAGCGGAGGCCCCGCGACATACCTGGCCGGCAGCGGAGGCCCCGCGACATACCTGGCCGGCAGCGGAGGCCACCCGACATACCTGGCCGGCAGCGGAGGCCCCGCGACATACCTGGCCGGCAGCGGAGGCCCCGACATACCTGGCCGGCAGCGGAGGCCACCTGGCCGACAGCAGCCTGGCGGCAGCGGCCCGCGACATACCTAGCCGGCAGCGGAGGCCACCCGACATACCTGGCCGGCAGCGGAGGCCACCCGACATACCTGGCCGGCAGCGGAGGCCCCGCGACATACCTGGCCGGCAGCGGAGGCCCCCGACATACCTGGCCGGCAGCGGAGGCCCGCGACATACCTAGCCGGCAGCGGAGGCCACCCGACATACCTGGCCGGCAGCTGAGGCCACGCGACATACCTGGCCGGCAGCAGATGCCCCGCGGCATACCTGGCCGGCAGCGGAGGCCCCGCGACATACCTGGCCGGCAGCGGAGGCCCCCGACATACCTGGCCGGCAGCGGAGGCCATCGACATACCTGGCCGGCAGCGGAGGCCCCGCGACATACCTGGCCGGCAGCGGAGGCCACGCGACATACCTGGCCGGCAGCGGAGGCCCCGCGCATACCTGGCCGGCAGCGGAGGCCCCGCGACATACCTGGCCGGCAGCAGATGCCCCGCGGCATACCTGGCCGGCAGCAGATGCCCCGCGACATACCTGGCCGGCAGCGGAGGCCCCGCGGCATACCTGGCCGGCAGCGGAGGCCCCGCGGCGCCCGTACGTTCTGCGTCACCGCTCGGCCGCTGATGTCGCCCGAGAGCACAGAGTGGGCAGGCGGTGTGTCGGCGTCTGCCCCCGGACCGCAGCAGCCCAAGGTCGGCCTCCCGCAGGGTCGCGTGCTCGCCGCCGCAGTCGACGATCGGCAGCGCCGTCGACGGCCGCCGCCAACCGGTGTGGCCAGTCATCCGGAGGCATGATTGGCCACACCGGACCTGCTCCAGTACCGCCCACCTATAGGCGACAGAGATGTGGACTCACGGTGAGGTCAGCCGGAGGGCATGCCGCTGGACCTGCCCCGGTACCGCCCACCTGCAGAGGACAGAGATGTGGACTCACGGTGAGGTCAGCCGGAGGGCATGGCGCTGGACCTGCCCCGGTACCGCCCACCTGCAGAGGACAGAGATGTGGACGCACGGTGAGGTACGCATGCATACTGCGATTTGCGTCAAACAGGACTTCTTGCGCCAAAAGGTGAAAATGGCCCGAAGAAAATCAAGAGCCGCTGTTACTACGACACAGCGTCCCTTGGTGCGGCTAGCTGACCATCAAATCTGACCATATCGGCGCAGAATGCTTGGTGTTGGTCGAAACGTCCTAAAACGCAACCAACCAGCTCACTCACTAACCACTGTGCTTAACTGCCGCGACGTCACTGCAACACTGTCCGGTCTCGGATGACGTCACTGCAACACTGTTCGGTCTCGGGTGACGTCACTGAAACACTGTTCGGTCTCGGGTGACGTCACTGAAACACTGTTCGGTCTCGGGTGACGTCACTGCAACACTGTTCGGTCTCGGGTGACGTCACCGAAGCACTGTCCGGTCTCGGGTGACGTCACTGTAGCACTGTTCTATCTCGGGTGATATCGCTGCAGCACTGGCCAGCATTGTTCGACGATTACTATATAGTGCCGTCATACAGTGTCCGTTAGCCATCAGATCAACAGATAAAGTCCTGACGGCGACCAGTAGGTAGCGGCGGCCGGCACTGATGACACTATGGGTGGAGGGCCCAGCACGTTTCCTGTTAGGACGGGGTGCATGACTCGGAGTCTGAGTAGGCAGTGGTGTGCCGATGCCGGTACTGCAGCCACGCCGGTGTCGTCGCAGTGCCCGGCCCCTGACGTGAGGTGGAGGTGACGTGGCCGATATAGTGCCGTCTCTCACAGTACCCGACCCCTGACGTGAGGTGGAGGTGACGTGGCCGATATAGTGCCGTCTCTCACAGTACCCGACCCCTGACGTGAGGTGGAGGTGACGTGGCCGATATAGTGCCGTCCCTCACAGTACCCGACTCGTGACGTGAGGTGCGGTTGACACGGTAATGACCCGCCAGGCATTCGGGACCGCGGCGGGCCGACCATTGTCGTGCCGTGGCCGTGCACGCTGGCCGGCGGCGCAGCCCACGTCACGTGCACCACCGGCATCCTCTGTGACACGTCACGTGACACGTCACGTGACGGTGCGCCGCGTCAGAGCGGGCCGACGGGCCGGGTGGAAGTGACGTGCGGGCGATACCGGCGGCTCTTGCGCGTGCCGCGGCCGCTGATGGCCGCTGATGTATTCGCCGGCGCCGGCCGTTGTCGAGTCGGGTGTGCTGGGCTCCTGCAGCGATGGGCCGATACCCGGCTGGGTCAGCCTGGCCGGCTGGAGCCGCTAGCCGGGTGTGCTGGGCCGATGGGCCGATACCCGGCTGGGTCAGCCTGGCCGGCTGGAGCCGCTGCCGGGTGTGCTGCTGGGCCGATACCCGGCTGGAGCCGCTAGCGGGGGGGCGAGGGCGATACCCGGCTGGGTACCTGGCCGGCTGGAGCCGCTAGCCGGGTGTGCTGGGCCGATGGGCCGATACCCGGCTGGGTCAGCCCGGCCGGCTGGACCCGCCGACCGTTGTATGCTGATGGTCTCCACTCACTGTTGCCGGACATGTGGCTGGTGGCGAAGCCGTTCATGCGCGGTGGCCGGCGCAGCGATAACTTGGGGCGGTGTTCCCCTGCCCACGCCCAGTGCGGTGACCGTGGCAGGCAGCATCGCGGGCCGGTGTGCGGGGCACCTGGAGAGGCCGGCGCCGCCCGCCGTCACCAGGCCAAGCGTTCGCGTTGAGCGCCGGCTCTGAGACAACCAGATGGCCGTCAGGTGGTGCTGCCCGCCGTCACCGGGCCAGGGGGCGCTGAGCCGACCATGTGGCCGTCGATCTCACCTGTGTCCTTCGCACGTAAATCGGGCGTGGAAATGCCGGCTCGGGCGTACAAGGCTCTGCGTGTGTCTCCGTCCGCGGAGAGACGCGGCGAGTCAGGTGCTCCAACCGGCCACAGTGGTGACGCACCGGGCCGGCTCCAACCGGCCACAGTAGTGATGCACGGAACCTGCTCCGACCGGCCAGAGTAGTGATGCACGGAACCTGCTCCGACCGGTCAGAGTAGTGATGCACGGAACCTGCTCCGACCGGTCACAGTAGTGATGCACGGAACCTGCTCGCCGGCCAGTAGTGATGCCGGAACCTGCTCCGACCGGCCAGAGTAGTGATGCACGGAACCTGCTCCGACCGGTCAGAGTAGTGATGCACGGAACCTGCTCCGACCGGCCAGAGTAGTGATGCACGGAACCTGCTCCGACCGGTCAGAGTAGTGATGCACGGAACCTGCTCCGACCGGTCAGAGTAGTGATGCACGGAACCTGCTCCGACCGGCCAGAGTAGTGATGTACCGGACCTGCTCCGACCGGTCACAGTAGTGATGTACTGGACCTGCTCCGACCGGCCAGAGTAGTGATGCACTTGGCCTGCTCCCACGACATGGGTCCCATGGTGTCGTGATTTGACGTTTGCAATGGGTGTGTTCCTCACAGTGCTCCAAAAAAAAAGAGAAGAGCAACTTGGAGCATTTCGGAGGAGGCTCTGCAAAAACGAGCGCTGGAGCGTCTGGAGCAACTTGGAGTAGAAATCAGCTGTTTATGCTTGCATTATGGTTGCATATATGGGATAGGCTATCATTGCGGTTCGAAGTTAATTTTAGATTATTGTGCAGCATAGAATTACCGTCTTACCGTCAGCAAGCAGCAGGAATACGTCCAAATTAAAACAAAACACATTTGAGGCAGTCACAAAGCGCTTCACAAATGTATCTTCAGCGCCACATTTGTGCTACTCCAAGTTGCTTCAAGCTTCCCCTGCTCTCGACCGGAGTAAGTTGGAGTACATTGGAGCTACTCTGATCTGCTCCGAAAACGCATGGGAACACGGAGCAACTTTTCCAAGTTGCTCGGAGCAGCTTGGAGCAAGGTCAGGAACAGACCCCATTCTGTCCGCACTGTCGGCCAGCCGTGTCACACTCCAGGCCTGAGGTCAGGCCGGCATATGTCACTCAGAAGGACTCCCGACTTAGCTACGGTAGCGAGTGGGTTACTTGAGGAAGGTGTCGGTATCGAAAGTTGAAGATGTGTGGTGATGGTATGTACAATTGTACATTTCACCCAGCCGTAAATAGTTCTTAACTCCTAACCCCGCTAAATGATCTACCATGGTCGATGGTTCCGTGCGTACCATGGTCTACTGTAATTGCACACCCACACAACACTCCTGACCTCTCCCCTCCCCATCACCCTCCCCTCCTCTCCCCTCCCCTCCTCTCCCCGCATTATTATTAATAGTTGTTGGAGGCAATCTTTCCCCTTTCTACACTCAAAAGATCAGTCCAACTGGGACGTGTGGGCGCTGTATGACCAACGCAGTCGATGCGCCCGAAAGCCCAAATAACCAACCAACCAACTGGGACGTGGAATATTTATGGTGTGGCATATTGATTATTTCTGTTGCTGGCATCGGCTTTAAGGTAATCAGTAATCAGCTACGAAATTGTCATTTGTTCTTCTATCTTGCTTTGCATTTTGTTTTCTTCCTTTGGTTTTCTACCCATTCGGTCCCATTCCACGAACAGAATTCGACTCCTCCCGAGCTCACCACTATTTTTTAAATGTTGGGTTGTCGTCGTGTGTGTCGCACAGGTTCGTTCCGTCCCGTTCCCCTTCCGCAAACAAAGTATGACTTTGTACTTAGCCGAGCCTGAATCAGGTCCACTGTTTCGTATTGACATTGCAGAGTCTGAATAGCGCAGGTGCGACCGAGTGTAGAGTCCCAGACAAAACTCAAACTGGAAATAAGCCTCTCAAGCACAACTGAGCTCATTATCAGCTCTAAGCCAAATATTTACCGTTGTTTTCTCGCTAGGCTGTCACTGGGCGTTCGCCGGGTGTTAGTGTTCCATGGTACTACTGACGGTGTGTGTGTCTCCCCTCAGCCGCTGGTGTTCGGTGGTACTGCCGGTGTCTGTATCTCCCCAGTCGCCGCTGGTGTTCCGTGGTACTGACGGTGTGTGTGTCCCCCAGCCGCCGCTGGTGTCCCGCGGTACTGACGGCGTGTGTGTGTCTCCCCTCAGCCGCTGGTGTGTACCTGCCACCACCCGTCGCCGGCCACTCCGCCCGCCCCGCTGCGCTGCCGGCCGGCGGACGACGACGGCCTCCAGCTGGCCGGCTGCTCGTGCGAGCCGCCCGTGTCGGGCGGCGGGGGCGGCGGCGGGGGCGGCGGCCCGCTGCGGCGCACCGCCAGCCACGGCTCCAACTTCTCCGAGGACTCGCTGGTGGACGGCTGTGCGCCTGCCGTGTGTGCCGCCCCCGCCGCCCCTGCTGCCCCCGCCGCCCCCGCCGCCCCCGCCGCCCCCGCCGCCCCCGCCGTGGCGCCGCCGCCGGCGGTGGTGATGCGGCCGGGCGGCGCGGCGCGGCGCGGCGAGAAGCGCCGCTCGCTCACACAGGAGTACCTGGCGGCCCAGGCCGAGGCGGCCGGCTGGCGCGGCTCGCTGCACCTGGAGCGGCCGGAGACGGACGGCGTCCGGCCGGGGAAGCCGGCGCCGCCCGTCGCCGACCAGGGGACAGGCGGTGCTGCGCCCGATGCCGGCGCCAGCGAACGCGCGCCGGGCGATGGCGGACGCCAGGAGACGGACGTCGAGGTGGCGGGCGACAGGGCGACGGACAGTGAGGCGGCCGGTGTGTGGCCGCCGTCGGCCGCCGGCCAGTCGCAGTGCGGTGTGTCGCAGCCACGTGAGGACGGCCGCTCAGCCGATGCCGCCGGCCAGTCGCAGTGCGGTGTGTCGCAGCCACGTGAGGACAGTCGCTCAGCTGACGCCGCTGGCCAGTCGCAGTGCGGTGTGTCGCAGCCACGTGAGGACAGTCGCTCAGCTGACGCCGCTGGCCAGTCGCAGTGCGGTGTGTCGCAGCCACGTGAGGACGGCCGCTCAGCCGATGTTGCCGGTGTGCCGCAAACGGAGAAGTCCACAAGCCCGTCCAGTGTTCCACAAACGAGCACGGAGATGGACTTGTGCGGTGTTGAACGAAGCCACGAGTCAGCCAGCGCGCCCGACCATTCACAAACGCATACAGAGGCTGGGTCGGCCGGTGCCGCGCACACGCACGGAGAGTCGCGCGCGCTGTCCGCTGTCGGCTCCAGAAGCCTCTCCCAGTCGGCTGCGCCTGCACCCGCGCTTGTGCCCGTGCCCGCGCCCGTACCCGTACCCGTACCCGTACCCGTACCTGTACCCGTACCCGTACCCGTACCCGCACCCGTACCCGCGCCTGTATCCGCGCCTGTACCCGCACCGGCGCCGGCGCCCTCGCCCTCGCCCGTGTCTGCGCCCTTGCCCTCGCCGTCGCCATTGCCCGAGTCATCGCCCTCGCTCTCGCCCGAGTCTCGGCGCCAGTGTCAGGCGGACGAACGGCCATCTGTGTCGAGGTCGGATCCGCGGCGCCTGTCGCAGGCGTACGACGAGCCGCTCGTGCTGTCGTCGCCCGACGCACGCCGTCTGTCGCAGGTCTGCGACGATCGGCCCCCTGTGAACGCGCCTGATCCGCGACGCCTGTCGCAGGCGCACACCGACAGGTCGGCCGACCCAAGGCGGCCGTCGCAGGCGCATGATAACAGACTGGTGGACGCAGGCGCCGATTCTCGGCGTTCGTCGCAGTGCTACGACGGAAGGACAGTTGTGCCTGCGCCTGAACTGCGTCGCGCATCTCAGGCGCATGACGAGCGAACGCCAGACCCCAGGCGGATGTCTCAGTCACATAGCGAGCGAACGCAGGATTCAAGACGCCTTTCTCAGGCGTACGATGAACGAACGTCAGACCCCAGGCGGATGTCTCAGTCGTATGACGAGCGAGCGCCTAACCCCAGGCGGATGTCTCAGTCGTATGACGAGCGAGCGCCTGACACCAGGCGGATGTCTCAGTCGTATGACGAGCGAGCGCCTGACACCAGGCGGATGTCTCAGTCGTATGACGAGCGTACGCGGGATTCAAGACGTCTTTCTCAGGCGTACGACGAGAGAGCGCCTGACTCGAGGCGAATGTCTCAGTCTTATGACGAGCGACCTCCGGATTCGAGACGCCTTTCTCAGGTGTACGACGAGAGAGCGCCTGATTCCAGGCGGTTATCGCAGTCGTACGGCGAGCGAACGCCAGATATAAGACGCCTTTCTCAGGCGTACGATGAGCAAACGTCAGACTCCAGACGGACGTCTCAGTCGTATGACCAGCGAACGCCTGATCCCAGGCGGATGATTCAAGTTACAGACGATAAAACGCCAGTGTCGGCTGCCGACCATGTGCGCCTGCCGCAGGCGTACGAAGACCGTCCAGCTGTGTCGACGGCCCAACTCCGCCGCCTGTCCCAGACATACGAAGACAGGTCTGCTGCGCCTGATGCTCGACGCCTGTCTCAGGCGTACGAAGACAGGTCTGCTGCGCCTGACGCTCGACGCCTGTCTCAGGCGTACGAAGACCGGCCTGCTGCGCCTGACACTCGACGCCTGTCTCAGGCGTACGAAGACCGGCCTGCTGTGCCTGATACTCGCCGTCTGTCTCAGGCGTATGAAGACCGGCCTGCTGCGCCTGACGCTCGACGCCTGTCTCAGGCGTATGACGAGCGGTCTGCAGTTGCGCCCAGCAGGCGTTTGTCCGAGCCCCGCCTGCGGGCTGATGAGGCGCAGGCGGAGTTCGGAGGGGGTGTTCAGGACTCCGCAAGCCTGCCGTCCTGCTCTCGAGTCTCCGTCGGCGACGACAAGCCGGCCTGCCAGAAATACGGTACGTGTGCGGCCAGCGGTTGGTTAGTTATTGGTTCTACGACACATCGACCGTTGAGTCATGTAGCGCCGCCAATCTCTCACGCCGATTGGTCGCGGACGAAGAGTAGCGACAGGTGAGACGCGAACCCACAACCTCTCGATTGTGAGACGAGCAACTTACCCCTAGGCTACTCGTCCCCTGTGCGACCAGTGATGACCGTTCGACTCGCATCGGATGTCGCCCGGTCACGGTGCTGGCGGCAGTGCTGTGACACTTGGAGATCCTGCCAGCATCTTGGGGCCAAAGCCTGGGCCCGACGGGTCTGAGCAGGCCCGTTTGTATGCCCTGAAACGCGAAAATGTTTGCAATGCGTGCAACGAGCGGACAACGTACCGGTTGGAGGCCCAAAGACCAGTTAAGTAGCCCACCGGTCTTGAATGCCGGAGCTGGTTTTCGGTTATCACCTTCACCACCTTCGGTGACAGTGCACCGGTGCATGGAAGCGATGTTCAGTGAAGCACAACTGGTGTCACCGGCAGGGCAGACGGGCGCTCCAAAGGCAGAGGAGCAGATTTAGGAGATTTAGGAAATTAGGGAGCAGATTTAGGTCGAAGGCTTAGCGTTTAGCCTCTTCCACAGTGCTCTCCTTCATTCGGGCATTATGAATCATAATCAGACTATCGATACGCATTCAGGTTAGGGCGGCTGTAGCTCAGTGGTTTAGCTGAACGTCGGGCACGCCAGAGGTTCGGGGTTCAACTCCCAGCGGTGCCGGCCCTACCTGCCGTGGTGAGAAGCAGGCGACGTCAAATGGCCTCAGCTGCTCAGTGCATCGTAAAGACGCGTCCGTCGTACCACAAGCATCAATAAAATTACGTCAGAATCGTTATGAATCAGTTGCGGTTTTTATTGGCTGTGCCACTAATTGCTATGTACTTTTATAATCACGGCCGCACCGTTACACCGACCGCGTATAGTTACGATTTCTGTGAACTGGCGATTTATTCACACAGTAGTTGTGAAATCGCCACCTGGTACGGAGCATAGAAGTGACAGCATGTGACCGGACGTGACTGATCCTCTAGTGGCACTGACAGGCAGCACCCGGCTGGTTGTGACTGGTCCTCTAGTGACACTGACAGGCAGCACCCGACGGGTGGTGACTGATCCTCTAGTGGCACTGACAGGCAGCACCCGACGGGTGGTGACTGGTCCTCTAGTGGCACTGACAGGCAGCACCCGACGGGTGGTGACTGATCCTCTAGTGGCACTGACAGGCAGCACCCGACGGGTGGTGACTGGTCCTCTAGTGACACTGACAGGCAGCACCCGACGGGTGGTGACTGGTCCTCTAGTGACACTGACAGGGAGCACCTGGCTGGTGGTGACTGGTCCTCTAGTGGCACTGACAGGCAGCACCCGACGGGTGGTGACTGATCCTCTAGTGGCACTGACAGGCAGCACCCGACGGGTGGTGACTGGTCCTCTAGTGGCACTGACAGGCAGCACCCGACGGGTGGTGACTGATCCTCTAGTGACACTGACAGGCAGCACCCGACGGGTGGTGACTGGTCCTCTAGTGACACTGACAGGCAGCACCCGACGGGTGGTGACTGATCCTCTAGTGGCACTGACAGGAGCACCTGGCGGGTGGTGACTGGTCCTCTAGTGGCACTGACAGGCAGCACCCGACGGGTGGTGACTGGTCCTCTAGTGGCACTGACAGGGAGCACCTGGCTGGTTGTGACTGGTCCTCTAGTGGCACTGACAGGCAGCACCCGACGGGTGGTGACTGGTCCTCTAGTGGCACTGACAGGCAGCACCCGACGGGTGGTGACTGATCCTCTAGTGGCACTGACAGGCAGCACCCGACGGGTGGTGACTGGTCCCCTAGTGGCACTGACAGGCAGCACCCGACGGGTGGTGACTGATCCTCTAGTGGCACTGACAGGGAGCACCCGACGGGTGGTGACTGATCCTCTAGTGGCACTGACAGGCAGGACGGGTGGTGACTGTCCTTTGTGCACTGAAGGCAGCACCCGACGGGTGGTGACTGATCCTCTAGTGGCACTGACAGGCAGCACCCGACGGGTGGTGACTGATCCTCTAGTGGCACTGACAGGCAGCACCCGACGGGTGGTGACTGATCCTCTAGTGACACTGACAGGCAGCACCCGACGGGTGGTGACTGGTCCTCTAGTGGAACTGACAGGCAGCACCCGACGGGTGGTGACTGATCCTCTAGTGAAGCACTGAGCAGGCGGGTGGTGACGAGCACCTGGCTGGTTGTGACTGGTCCTCTAGTGACACTGACAGGCAGCACCCGACGGGTGGTGACTGGTCCTCTAGTGGCACTGACAGGAGCACCGACGGGTGGTGACTGATCCTCTAGTGGCACTGACAGGACAGCGACCGACGGGTGGTGACTGGTCCTCTAGTGACACTGACAGGCAGCACCCGACGGGTGGTGACTGGTCCTCTAGTGACACTGACAGGCAGCACCCGACGGGTGGTGACTGGTCCTCTAGTGGCACTGACAGGCAGCACCCGACGGGTGGTGACTGGTCCCTCTAGTGGCACTGACAGGCAGCACCCGACGGGTGGTGACTGGTCCTCTAGTGACACTGACAGGCAGCACCCGACGGGTGGTGACTGGTCCTCTAGTGGCACTGACAGGCAGCACCCGACGGGTGGTGACTGATCCTCTAGTGGCACTGACAGGCAGCACCCGACGGGTGGTGACTGATCCTCTAGTGGCACTGACAGGCAGCACCCGACGGGTGGTGACTGATCCTCTAGTGACACTGACAGGGAGCACCTGGCTGGTTGTGACTGATCCTCTAGTGGCACTGACAGGGAGCACCTGGCTGGTTGTGACTGATCCTCTAGTGGCACTGGCAGGGAGCACCCGACGGGTGGTGACTGATCCCCTAGTGGCACTGACAGGGAGCACCTGGCTGGTTGTGACTGGTCCTCTAGTGACACTGACAGGCAGCACCCGACGGGTGGTGACTGATCCTCTAGTGGCACTGACAGGCAGCACCCGACGGGTGGTGACTGATCCTCTAGTGGCACTGACAGGCAGCACCCGACGGGTGGTGACTGGTCCTCTAGTGACACTGACTGACTGACCACAGTACTACTGACCCTCTAGTGGAACTGTAGTGAGGGCATGCGGGGGACAAGCGGCACCGCTGTCATCTCATGCCTCAGAAATGGACTGTGTTGTGGGTATATGAGGGACAAGCCGCACAGCTATCCTTCTTGAAGTGTATACGGTGTTCCAAAGGTACGCCATAGGTGGCTCGGAATGTGTACCTTTTTCTTTCAGGAATTAATGTGGTGCTGAAGCACCATATGCTGTTGGTTGATGAGCATGTCGATGTAAACAAAATAGTGGCATTTCTATGGCGATACGTGGCAAAATACCACCGATATCTTTACTTATAAATTTTGACTGGGCTAGGGCTGTGACCATTGGTAGTTGCGGTAACACCGTCCAAGCAAATCGGACCTCGACCCGCAGTGATGCTAAGGCAGTGGTGAAAGGTCACTCGCTTGAGTAGGGGGTCACGGTCCTGACTCCCCCTGCAATTGTGCTGGAGCAATGGTAAAAGGTCACTCACTGGGGGAGGGGAGATGGCACTGACATGATTGGAAAACCACCCCCGCCCCACAGTTAGTATATTTGAAGACGCCCTGCAAAGTACCTTAGTGAAAGTGCTAACACTTAGCAAAAACACTTTGGGAAGAATATGGAAGCCTCCACGATGCTTTTAAGTTTACTTTTCAAAGGCACAGGACTGGCAATGTTACATCTTTGCTGGTGCAGGAAAGATGTTAAGATGAGCCTGTTCAGCTTTTCAGATGCAAAATGTTAATTTGTGCTCCCAATCTCCGATGTTTGGCTTGCTGCACTTTCTCCCTTAAAGAAGTGCTGGATTAGCATTTGCTCATTCATGGAATTTGTACATTGAAGATAACTGACAATTTATCCATGAATGAAACATTTGAAGTGACTTATTTCAGAGGAATTTCTGATGTTCTTTTCTTACTGCCATTCCCATAAATTCCGTACATCATTTTAAGTTTCTACATGCCGTGCATTTTGCGCTACCGTCTTAAGTTGGCGATGGTTGATCATTGAGAGATGTCGTTCGAACATCTGGCGGCGCTGTGGAGCGCGATTCCGGCCGCAAGCGTCGTCACTGTCGCCGTCTGTTTGTGGCGAGGTCTGCGTTCTTCAGATTCCAAGGCAGCCACAGAACGGCCGCAGTCTGTCGAGGAGGAAGCATGTCGGCAAGAACAACGCTTCCCGGCCGCTACCAGTCAATGGCGGTTTGTTAGTGAGTGGGCTGGGTTGGATTGCGGCGTGATGCCTGGCGGGGCGTCATAACGTGGCCGTCGGCGCCGGCAGTTAACCCTTCTTTCTTTTGGATGGTGCGGCGTGACTTGCCAGTATGCGATCACTCGGTGTGTGAGGTCTCCCGTTTCAGTGACGTCATTGGGCGGCTGCTAACCGGTCCCGTTGATCGTGTGAGGAAGTGGCGACTGACCTATGTCGTTTAGCTCTCGGGTGTCCCCTTTGGCATGTTGTGTCGGGTTCAGATAAGCTTTTGTGCGTTTGATCTGTTTGTTTGGTGTTTTCCCGTCTGTTTGTTGTGCTTGACCTCTGATATATGTCACGTCCGGGTGACCTTCATGTTTGACCCGCAGATGACCGTCCGTGCACGTCCACCGCTGATCGACTTCCGACGGTCGCCGCCATCAAGCCTTGGTGGGAGAAGGAGACCGAAAGGCCGACACCGGGCAAAACTTCATCAAAAGGTGAGTCACCGCGTGGGAGAGTGATGTCTCGTCAGCTGTTGGCCTGAGCACGCCACCACTGCTCGCCTGCTGTGGCCTCGGAGCTCGCGCGCCGGCGGTGTGCTGTTCCGCTCTGTGTCCGACCGTCAGCTGATCCGTCCACACGCGCGCACCCGGAGCTGTTTGTTCCGCCTGTCGGCGCATGCTTTTCGGCCGGAAACGTGGGAAGCGGAATCGTGCGCCGCGAATGATTCGACGCACGTGGCGGCGCCGGGGCGCCAGAGGAAACTGTTGTTTCACGATGCGGCCGCTAGATGGTGTCAGTGCGGTGCGCGGCAGCTGACCGGATGCGCCCGTTGATAGTGGGTGGCTGGTGGCCGCCACCGGAGCGTGACGCGCCGCGCCGCGCTGCGTCTGTGCTGCGTCTGTGCTGCGTGTGGGCGCCGTGGGACCGCGTGCGGCGCCGGCGTGAGAGATCGCCGTCGGGATTGGCGTGGGATCGCCGCCGGGATTGGAGTGGATCGTGGGCGCGATTGGTGTGGATCGTGGGCGCGATTGCCGCGAGATTGCGGGCGTGATTGGTGCGGCTCGGCGCAGTGTCGGGGATATATCGACTGGATGGCCGGCACGACGGAAGGTGAGTGCCAAGCGCGACTGCTGCCGGCTCGACTCGGCCGTCGGCCAGGTCGGTTTTCACTTTCTGCCGGCTGGGGTCATGTGTGACGATGCGGCCGTGACACAAAGAGTGAAACCGACCGCACTGGAGTGTCTGTTGTGCCCGCTCACCTATGGGTCAGTGGTGGTGACCTGCGGCGGCCCGTCTCGCCGCCCGTGGCAGGGTGGAGCGGCCGCGCCACGTCCGCCCCGTCCGCGCGTGACTCAGAGCCGTGCAGATGGTGGCCGACCGGCGTAGGATCTGCAGGCCGGCAGGGGCGCAGCTGGCCGGGTACAGCCCCCGACAGACGCTCCTCGCGGTCGCGGTCCGTCTCAGCCGGGCGTTTCGGGTGGTGCCGGCTCACTGGTGCAGTGACCGCGGTCACGGTGATCACGCGACCCACCTGACCGGTCACGGCCTGCTGACCGGACCCGAATACTGCAGAGGTGTGGCAGCCGCGAGGTGCTGTACAGCCCGAGTCGCCCCTCGCAGCACCGTCGCAGCCAGCCCGGCGGCAGTCGTCGGTGCCGACGACGCGCCAAATGCCTGAGTCGGAGCAAGGACGGCGGAATTTAACTGGCCCGGAGAGGGAACGTGGTCACTAAGCCATCCCGGAGGCGGGGCGAGGTCATTAGACCGATCTGGGAACGGAGCGTGGTCACTAAACCAGCCTGGAGGCGTGGCGAGGTCATCAGACCCGCCCGGTGGAGGGACGAGGTCATTATACTAGCCTGTGGGTTGGGCAAGGTCACAAGACTAGCCCGGAAGCGAGTTAGGTCATTGATTTGCCTGTGAACTTGTCGAGGTCACTAGACCAGCCAGAAGGCGGGGTAAGGTCATTAGACCGTCCTGGGGCGCGATGAGGTCACTAGACTAGCCGGGAGGTGTTGCAAGGTCATTTAATCGGCTGGAGGGCAGGGGAGATCCTTGGGCCGATCAGGAAGTGGGATCTGGTCATTAAGCTGTCCCAGAGGCGGGGCAAGGTCATTAGACCGGGCTACAGACGAGGCGCTGCTAGTGACGATATCTCGCTCGTCTGACCAGTGATGACTGACTGTAAGCGTGTGTGTATACTCCCCTCCCACTTCCATCTCACTGTGCATGTACCAAACGTGGGTATTTCATCATCCACGTGCATGCGTCTTAAGATGGCGAGGATCCAGCCGGCTTGCTGGCTCAGTGAATAGAGCGCCGGCCTGCCAACATCTCCCAGTCTTGGCACAACGTATCGAGTCGTTTGACGCTCTCCCTACTGACGCCTTCGGCTGTGATGGTTTGTTGGCAATTGGCCAGACGAGGTCCTGAGCGCGTGAACCAGACGGACTTGATCGTCTGTCTATGTTGGTATGCCTAAACTCCGGGTCAGAATTGTGCTATGGGGCTGAATTTTGCCGACCAGGAAGTGGATTCAAGGTCAATGCAACAAGCTTATTCTGAGTATTGACTCTGATCCTGTAGATCCTCCCCAACGATTTGAACTATTGGCTTTAATGTTTCAATTGGTAGATTGGTCGCCAACGCAATCCTGACAAGGCAATTGTTTGCAACGCAATTGACGTAATTAGGAGAAGCATGATACTGCGGTACCCTGCTCAAATTATCTGTATTCTTCACCGGTGGATCACGAAATAGTCGTCCCAAGTCGTGTGGCGTGAAGCATGGATCATTGGGCGCTGCATGACCGACGCAGTCGACGCGCCCTTAAACGCAAATAACTAATGAAGCATGGATTATTATAGTTGTTGGTCCCGACTGACCGAGAACACTGAGTGTTCTTGTGCGCCATCTAAAATAACCTAGTTTGGAAATTCACCTTTTAGGTTGTTTGTCAGATTTAGATGAGAAGGAACATGCACACATACTATGTATATTAACATTATTGAGTTCATATGACTGCTCATTTCCACTGGAAACGTGTACATTGCATTTCTCAACAACAGCTTCCATTCTTCTTTGGTCGTGGGCTCAATATTCAATAAAACCGAAAAGCAGCTTTGTGCGAGGTAGTAAATATATAACCAGTTATAATGAATGCTTGAGAGAAAATGTATGCTGACCTCGCTTATTAGGTAAATTCATGATTTAGTCTGTCGATCAAATTTCCAGAAAAAAAATGTTTGCATACTATGTTTATTAGTATGCTTAAGATGTGACCACTCATTTGCGTCAGAGGTGTTTACCCTTCAGTTGGTGAACAAGATACCAACACAGTGGCTTGAGTAGGATATTATGTAGTGAAGAACGTATTAAGAAGCCCAACATAGCTGAGGCATTATTGCACGCAAGAGACTGGCCCGGCTCCATCTCAATAATACGGTTAGATAAGCTGCTTAGGATATCCTTGTGCAGCACTTGACAAATATCCTAACACAACAGCATGGAAAAGCGCTTTGTGTTTTACGTGTCACCCCTTCGCTTGTTGATTTTAGCTTTGCGGCGCACTCGGCAGCTGAGGCCATCTGGCGTCGTCTGCCTTTCATCCTGGCAGGGGGGGGCAGGGAATCGAACCCCGTACCTCTGGCATTCCAAGCGCTCCTTTTAACCACTGAGCTACCGGCTCCAACACCCTTTTCTTGTTACTGCCTGTCATACCACAAAACCCTCAGTAATTTCAACCAATCTGATATTCGCCACATTTGGTAAAATACTTCGATGCATTGAAATTTATTTCGCTTTTCCTTCAATTGATAATGAGTTGCCAAAGCCGACGATCTGATGCAAACGTCCCGAACGAACGGGACTACGCGCTTCGATTGATCTCATCCAACCTATAATTCACTTTCGGGTGCCAATGCACCCTGCTACCCACCCCACCGCCACTGGGATTACGGCCATAAAAACGACAGAAAACAACAGAAGACACTGTCTGACGTCGGGTGGTAGCGTGGCTCTGCCGGAGCACTCCTCTGCGCCAGACGGTGCGGCAGTGCTGTCCGCCTGTTGTGACGCGTCGCCTCGCGTCCGCTCCGTCTTCGTGTCGACTCCTTCTCCTGCCCCCACCCTTCTCCGCCCGTCCTTCTCGTAAGCGGCATTTGCCCTCACAACGTGTGGAAGGTCCCGTCTGCATGATGTCACTGAGCCGAGCCGTGTGTGCCCCGCGCAAGGAGGCTGAGATTCATGGCCGGTTCGCGACCTGAGATAGCCAGCCGGACTAGCCCTAGGCTACTGGGGAAGAATAGTTTAGGGGTAAATTCCCCGAGTTAGTTTTTTGGGCTTTAGGGCGCATCGACCATAGCTGATCATATAGGTAAATTGCCCGACTCACAATCGAAAGGCTGTGGGTTCGAGTCTCACCAGTCGCCATTCTTCGCCCGCGTCCAGTCGGCGTAAAAGGTTGGCGACGCTACATGGCTCGACTGTCGACGTGTCGTAAAACCAGTAGCCAACCAGCCGGCCGGAGTAGGAATTGGATGCAAGCGTGTGCGGGCCTGGCCGTCGGCTTTACGACGTTGTGTCGTCTGGCGTTGTATCGCCACGCCTCTCCCACGTGTCGCACGTCGGCCAGCCCAAACTGTGCATACACGACTGTGTGACGCTGAGTGGGCTCGGCATGGGAACAGCGCGGGCGGCGCCGGCTGCGCACCGTGTGGCAGCTCAGATACGTGTGTGGTGGGAGCTGTCCTGCCGTCCTGCTCTGGCGCCAACACCCGCCTGTTACATCTCGACTGGTGGTAGCGGATACGTGTGTGGTGGGAGCTGTCCTGCCGTCCTGCTCTGGCGCCAACACCCGCCTGTTACATCTCGACTGGTGGCAGCTCAGATACGTGTGTGGTGGGAGCTGTCCTGCCGTCCTGCTCTGGCGCCAACACCCGCCTGTTACATCTCGACTGGTGGCAGCTCAGATACGTGTGTGGTGGGAGCTGTCCTGCCGTCCTGCTCTGGCACCAACACCCACCTGTCTTCTCGACTGGTGGCAGCTCAGATACGGTTGGTGGGAGCTGTGGGAGCTGTCCGCGTCCTGCTCTGACGCCAACACCCACCTGTCACATCTCGACTGGTGGCAGCAGATACGTGTGTGGTGGGGGCTCCCGTCCTGCTCTGGCGCCAACACCCACCTGTTACATCTCGTGGAGATACGGTGTGGGGCCTTCCTGGTTCCAACACACCACCTGCCATTTTTCGATTGGTGGCAGCAGTAGAAACGCTACGGGCGACGGATCTCTGAAGCGTTTGGTAGTTGCAATTGAGCCGTGGAAGTACAATTTTAATGGACGTACCTGGATTGTTTTTGAAACCGTAAACATAGCCTTAGGATTGTTTTTAAGAAAAAAATATCTCCTCCAACCTTTCCCCACTCCTCATTTCCACAAGTCAAAATTGAAAGTGATCCCGGAAGCTATGCCGCAGCGGCTAAGGTACCTGTGGTTGGTCGGCGTGCCATCAGCCGTCGGTTACGCAGCTGTCACAGACACCGGCCTCCCGTCACGCGGCGGCCAGGGTAGCTGTGATTGGTCGGCGTGCCATCGGCCCTCAATCATTCAGCTGTCAAGCACCACCCTTCCGTCGCTCGCAGTCTGAACGCTGTTGGCAGCTCGCAGATGACGTCACACTGTCGGCTGTCGGTGCGTGCGCCGTCACTCAGCCGCTATTTTTGGTGCTGCTGCTTTTGAAAGACCAATCAACTCGTCACGGATGAGGTATCGATATCAGTCGTTGATCATTGATGGTTTGTTGTCGAACGTGCTCGGCGTAGAACACCGGGCCGCCGGAGTTTCTCTCTGCCACGATTTGTTCAGCACACATGCTGATGTGTATATTCGGCCACATTAAGAGGTCCTTTTCTGTCACTATGTAGGGTGTGGCCGCCGCCGTCCTGTGGCAGGGTGTTGCCGCCGTCCTGTGGCAGGGTGTGGCCGCCGTCAGGTGTGGCCGCCGTCCTGTGGCAGGGTGTGGCCGCCGTCCTGTGGCAGGGTGTGGCCGCCGTCCTGTGGCAGGGTGTGGCCGCCGTCATTGGCAGGGTGTGGCCGCCGTCCTGTGGCAGGGTGTGGCCGCCGTCCTGTGGCAGGGTGTGGCCGCGTCCGCGTCCTGTGGCAGGGTGTGGCCGCCGTCCTGTGGCAGGGTGTGGCCGCCGTCCTGTGGCAGGGTGTGGCCGCCGTCCTGTGGCAGGGTGTGGCCGCCGTCCTGTGGCAGGGTGTGGCCGCCGTCAGGTGTGGCCGCCGTCCTGTGGCAGGGTGTGGCCGCCGTCAGGTGTGGCCGCCGTCCTGTGGCAGGGTGTGGCCGCCGTCAGGTGTGGCCGCCGTCCTGTGGCAGGGTGTGGCCGCCGTCCTGTGGCAGGGTGTGGCCGTCCTGTGGCAGGGTGTGGCCGCCGTCCTGTGGCAGGGTGTGGCCGCCGTCCTGTGGCAGGGTGTGGGCCGTCCGTGCAGGGTGTGGCCGCCGTCCTGTGGCAGGGTGTGGCCGCCGTCCTGTGGCAGGGTGTGGCCGCCGTCCTGTGGCAGGGTGTGCCGCCGTCCTGTGGCGGGGTGTGGCCGCCGTCCTGTGGCAGGGTGTGGCCGCCGTCCTGTGGCAGGGTGTGGCCGCCGTCCTGTGGCAGGGTGTGGCCGCCGTCCTGTGGCAGGGTGTGGCCGCCGTCCTGTGGCAGGGTGTGGCCGCCGTCCTGTGGCAGGGTGTGGCCGCCGTCCTGTGGCAGGGTGTGGCCGCCGTCCTGTGGCAGGGTGTGGCCGCCGTCCTGTGGCAGGGTGTGGCCGCCGTCCTGTGGCAGGGTGTGACCGCCGCCAGGTGTGGCCTTGTGGCAGGGTGTGGCCGCCGTCCTGTGGCAGGGTGTGGCCGCCGTCCTGTGGCAGGGTGTGGCCGCCGTCCTGTGGCAGGGTGTGGCCGCCGTCAGGTGTGGCCGCCGTCCTGTGGCAGGGTGTGGCCGCCGTCCTGTGGCAGGGTGTGGCCGCCGTCCTGTGGCAGGGTGTGGCCGCCGTCCTGTGGCAGGGTGTGGCCGCCGTCCTGTGGCAGGGTGTGGCCGCCGTCCTGTGGCAGGGTGTGGCCGCCGTCCTGTGGCAGGGTGTGGCCGCCGTCCTGTGGCAGGGTGTGCCGTCTATGTGGCTGCCGTCAGGTGTGGCCGCCGTCCTGTGGCAGGGTGTGGCCGCCGTCCTGTGGCAGGGTGTGGCCGCCGTCCTGTGGCATGGTGTGGCTGCCGTCAGGTGTGGCCGCCGTCCTGTGGCAGGGTGTGGCCGCCGTCCTGTGACAGGGTGTGGCCGCCGTCCTGTGGCAGGGTGTGGCCGCCGTCCTGTGGCAGGGTGTGGCCGCCGTCCTGTGGCAGGGTGTGGCCGCCGTCCTGTGGCAGGGTGTGGCCGCCGTCCTGTGGCAGGGTGTGGCCGCCGTCCTGTGGCAGGATGTGGCCGCCGTCAGGTGTGGCCGCCGTTCAGTTCAGTTGGCTGCCACGGCATGTGGGACATGGTGCCTGTCGGTGGTCGGTTAGTGCTGCGGCCGGCAGACCGTTGTGTAACGCACTGCTCTCCACCGCCGCCTCCTCTGATTGCCGGGCAGGTGGGCCGACACGGCCGGCCGGGCGGCTTGTTCGCTGTCGGCTGAGCGCTGCAGTTGCCCGCCGGAGTGGTATCCGCTGCCCCCCCCACACACACCCGACACGGCCCTGGTACGCAGACGCACGGCCCCAGTCGGCTTACGCGGAGCTGGACCGTGCGAGAGTGGTGTATCTGTCGTTGGGATCACCTGCTATGGCTGGCGGATGGAACACACCGTGGTCTCCTGTCCGGCGTATGCTGGCCGTGTGGCTGCGGTTGGTGGCGGACCGGTCGTGCCCTCTGACCTCCGCGTGACCGGCGGCGGACCGGTCGTGCCCTCTGACCTCCGCGTGACCGGCGGCGGACCGGTCGTGGCCTCTGACCTCCGCGTGACCGGCGGCGGACCGGTCGTGGCCTCTGACCTCCGCGTGACCGGCGGTGGACCGGTGCTGCAGCCCGGCTGTCCGGCCGGCGGCCGTCCAGTGCACCACCACCTGTCGTGAAAGTCGGCCGCCCGGCGGCACCACTCGGCCCGACCGGCCGGCGCGCACCGTTCGGTCACTGCAGCGGCAGCGGCGGCAGCGGCATCAGTGCCGGCGGCAGCGGCAGCGGCGGCAGCAGCGCCAGCGACGCAGCGTCGTGCCACAGTCGGAGCTGACCGGACCAGCGACGCAGCGTCGTGCCACAGTCGGAGCTGACCGGACCAGCGACGCAGCGTCGTGCCGCAGTCGGAGCTGACCGGACCAGCGAAGCAGTGTCGTGCCGCAGTCGGAGCTGACCGGACCAGCGACGCAGCGTCGTGCCACAGTCGGAGCTGACCGGACCAGCGACGCAGCGTCGTGCCACAGTCGGAGCTGACCGGACCAGCGACGCAGCGTCGTGCCACAGTCGGAGCTGACCGGACCAGCGACGCAGCGTCGTGCCGCAGTCGGAGCTGACCGGACCAGCGACGCAGCGTCGTGCCACAGTCGGAGCTGACCGGACCAGCGGCCGCCACAGTGACACAGCGGCCACTGTGGTGAGCCGTCCAGGCGGACTGGTCGGCGCCGCGTGCCAGCCGGCTGAGTCAGCCTGGGGCCGGCTGGCCTGGCCTGACCTTGGTGCACTGGACTGCGGCGGCGGCGGCGGCTGTATCGCCCGGCCGGCCGCATTGATTGGCCGGCCGGACCGGCGCAGGGTGCTGGCCCCGGGCCCGTGTGGGGCCGACCTGGCTGTGTCGTCACCCGAAAACCTGCCGCCGAGCTGGCACAGCCAGCGACCTGGGAGCCGTCTCCGCCACACGGCAGTGACTCGACAGCCGCCTCGCGCCACACGGCAGTGACTCGACAGCCGTCTCGCGCCACACGGCAGTGACTCGACAGCCGCCTCGCGCCACACGGCAGTGACTCGACAGCCGCCTCGCGCCACACGGCAGTGACTCGACAGCCGCCTCGCGCCACACGGCAGTGACTCGGCAGCCGCCTCGCGCCACACGGCAGTGACTCGACAGCCGCCTCGCGCCACACGGCAGTGACCCGTCAGCCGTCTCCCGTCAGACGAGTGGTCGGTGTTCCGTCTGCAGCGGTGTGCGGCCGCACGTGTTGCCGTGATGGTGGTTGTGATGGAGCCGACGGCGCGGCCGATGCGCCGGCCCGGCCGCGCGCCGGCCAGCGCCGGCCGCAGTCTGCCGAATCTGGCGCGCATCTCTGTGCCGCTGCCGCGCTCCACGCGCCGAACCACAGGTGAGGGCGACACACCAGGCGACACATCCTGCTGTGGTGGACGCCTGTGGACTCCCGCAGTGGTCCTGCTGAGGTGGACGCTTGTGGACTCCCCGCAGTGGTCCTGCTGTGGTGGACGCTTGTGGACTCCCCGCAGTGGTCCTGCTGTGGTGGACGCCTGTGGACTCCCCGCAGTGGTCCTGCTGAGGTCGACGCTTGTGGACTCCCCGCAGAACATACTCTACACACGCGCCCTGGAATAGTCTGGGACAGCTCGTCCTCGATACGCCATAGTGATCAGATTCAGACGTAGCTGCGAGCTTGCCGTATCCTTTGTTTGACAAATATGGTCCTGGCCGCTGTGTGGCCAGCTTACCTGTTACGCCCCAAAGCCCCAGCAGCAAGCATTCCGCAAAATGGCCACCGCTCCAGTGGTCCGGGCGGCCTGACGACCGCCATCCCCAGAGTGCTGCTGCTGAGCTGACTTCAGCCAGCAGCAACTCCATCCCGACTGGCCGCTATCTGGTGGCTTTCGTGCAGAGTGGCTACCTGAGAGAGCATGCCAGGTGCCCCTCCCCTCCCTGTTCCACCGCCTGTGAGTGCAGTGATGGCACATAACTTCAGGTATCGTTTAGAGCAGCACACGTCTTGTCATGCTGGCTTCAAGACCGAAAACCGGCAGGCGATCAGATACCCGTGGGATTTCAGGTCAGGGTCGGTTTGCACAGGCTGCCGAACGGCGATTTATGCCGCGTGTCGCGTAGACTAACTCGGCCATCCGCTTCAGCACGGCTGAGAGCACCGATGGCAGCTCTCAGACGGCGTTGCATGCGGGACCACCGATTCTGAGCAGTGGCCGTACCGTCGCCGAGGTGGTGCCTGGTGCAGTATGCATGCCTGTCTGGTGCAGTATGCCGAGGTGGTGCCTGGTGCAGTATGCATGCCTGTCTGGTGCAGTATGCCGAGGTGGTGCCTGGTGCAGTATGCATGCCTGTCTGGTGCAGTACGCCGAGGTGGTGCCTGGTGCAGTATGCATGCCTGTCTGGTGCAGTATGCCGAGGTGGTGCCTGGTGCAGTATGCATGCCTGTCTGGTGCAGTATGCCGAGGTTTGTCTGCTTTTATATGCAGTGTGCCTTGCAGCCTGTCTGGTGCAGTATGCCGAGGTGGTGCCTGGTGCAGTATGCATGCCTGTCGTCGGGCGGGCGGTTTGGCCGCGGGAAGTGCACGACTGAGCATTGCGTCAGGGCCTGGCCCGCGGCCAGCATCTGGCTGATCGTCTGGGCCGGGCAGGTGAACCTCGCCGGAGACCGGTGGGGCCTATCGCCTCATCTCGATACCTTTCCCGGCACTGACGCCGGCCGCTTTCGCTCCCCGAAACTGGTGTATTGCGATAGGTGTTGGTGGCGTCAGCTGGTGTTGGTGGCGGGTGGGGAAGAGAGCACGGTCGTGTCGCCGGACAGTGGTCTTCGCCAGCTGTCTCCCGCGTCAGCTAGTGTTGTCGGGGGGGGATAGAACACGACCGGACCGCCGGACAGTGGTCTCCGCCAGCTATCTCCCGCGTCAGCGTGCACGGTCGGGCCGCCGGACAGTGGTCTTCGCCAGCTTTTTTCCGCGTCAGCTGGTGTTGTCCTGGGGGGCAGAGCACGACCGGACCGCCGGACAGTGGTCCCCGCTCAGCTATCTCCCGCGTCAGCTGGTGTTGTCCTGGGGGGCAGAGCACGACCGGCCGCCAGACAGTGGTCTTCGTCAGCTGTCTCCCGCGCCAACTGGTGTTGTCGGGGGGAGCACAGTCGGTACGTCGGACAGTTCTCAACGACATCTGTCTTCCGCGTCTCTCTCTCTCTGCTAACCTCTTGTCACCCTTATCTGTGTCGCCATGGCCTCCGTAAAACACCGGGGAATGGCAGTCGTCTGCACTGAACAATTCCAAAAATAACCGGATGGCGGAAGGAAGTCTACGATCTTACTTCCAGTACCAGAAACGATGGAACCGGTCGAGCCATGCTGATGTTGAGAGGTTTGCAACAACGCACCATATAATCACAAAATACGCAGACATAGATTCTATTCGGATAACTGGATATTATATATGAAGGTTCTTCTTCTCCTGTCCCTCCCCATCAATATTTTAATATTGATTATGTTTTGAGCTTAGGCACTCGGATCTGGTGAAACTGTTCAGCGGCTTAATTCTTGCAGCGAGGAATGAGACATCGGTGGCGCATTCTTGCAGCGAGGAATGGGGACGTAGGCGGCGCCGTCCAGTTCAGCCTGTTCAAGCTCACGCTATACCCCATGCCATATCGCGAACCACTGCTTCGCTGCTTTCATCACTGCAGATTTTTGCAGTGTGTTGGGAGCAGATTAACCCGGTAATTAGCGCGTCATAAAGCACTAAACACCACCACCGCCTGCAGTGTGTTGCGAAGTATTGCATGACTATTTAGATACATCGAGCATCGTTTCAATATACTTTCAAATGTCAGGATGTAGAACCTACCATGTTTCGCCCGTGACCCAGCCAACAAGGCGAGAGAAAGCTGGTTACGTGTTTGAAATGAGGTCAACGCATGGTTTTATGCGCTAAATAAGCGTCCCGTAATTTCTACCTGCAAGCAACCGCTTCAGTTCCGTGTGCCCCAAAAGTAGGAATAAAAGTCGAAGACGCCTAGCAACCACGTTCATTCGTCGCGCTTATTGATTTTGTGTCGATGCATGCACTCCGCGGTCGACTATCATTTCGTTGCAACCTTGTGCCCGGATTGCAGAATTGGCAATTGGGAAATCCAGCCATGTCGCTTGTGGTTCTCCATTTCCTCGGAGGCTCCGCGATCCGTCTGCCCTTTCCTGAACCCCGTTTGGTCAGCCTTGACCCGCCTGTTCCGGCGTCACCCTTGCCTCTCCATGACCTCTGTGTCGTGACTGAATGTCTGTCGGGATGTATGCGGCTAGCTGATAGTGTATCGTGTGCCGTACAGCATCCGCAGCTGGTACCGTCCGGCAGGCTTCCATCCGCTAGGACAACTACCGTGAGGGCCGAAACAAAATCGGGACTACTTGGATTTCTGAGCACCTAAAAGCCACCAGAAATAAAACTGGATTTATTTTGTTGGTGCAATCGGTATTTTACTATTCATGTGTGCAAGTCGAAGTGCTTCAGTAGTCAACGTAGTCAATGTATTGTGCAGATTTATTTGGTTGTATAGTTCGTGTGCACTATGGATGTGAGTATGCTCTGTAGCTGTTGGCGAGATGTTGGGCTCCAACACCTGGAGTCAGCCACCGACCGCCACTGTCGGCGTATCAGCCAGCCCGGCTCCGACACCCGGAGCCCGCTCTCAGTCCGTTACCGGCCGCCACTGTCGGCGTATCAGCCAGCCCGGCTCCGACACCCGGAGCCCGCTCTCAGTCCGTTACCGGCCGCCACGTCGGCGTATCAGCCAGCCCGGCTCCGACACCCGGAGCCCCTCAGTCCGTTACCGGCCGCCACTGTCGGCGTATCAGCCAGCCCGGCTCCGACACCCGGAGCCCGCTCTCAGTCCGTTACCGGCCGCCACTGTCGGCATATCAGCCAGCACGGCTCCGACACCCGGAGCCCGCTCTCAGTCCGTTACCGGCCGCCACTGTCGGCGTATCAGCCAGCCCGGCTCCGACACCCGGAGCCCGCTCTCAGTCCGTTACCGGCCGCCACTGTCGGCGTATCAGCCAGCCCGGCTCCGACACCCGGAGCCCGCTCAGTCCGTTACCGGCCGCCACTGTCGGCGTATCAGCCAGCCCGGCTCCGACACCCGGAGCCCGCTCAGTCCGTTACCGGCCGCCACTGTCGGCGTATCAGCCAGCCCGGCTCCGACACCCGGAGCCCGCTCTCAGTCCGTTACCGGCCGCCACTGTCGGCGTATCAGCCAGCCCGGCTCCGACACCCGGAGCCCGCTCTCAGTCCGTTACCGGCCGCCACTGTCGGCGTATCAGCCAGCCCGGCTCCGACACCCGGAGCCCGCTCTCAGTCCGTTACCGGCCGCCACTGTCGGCGTATCAGCACCGGGCCCGGCTCCCGACACCCGGAGCCCGCCTCAGTCCGTTACCGGCCGCCACTGTCGGCGTATCAGCCAGCCCGGCTCCGACACTCGGAGCCCGCTCTCAGTCCGTTACCGGCCGCCACTGTCGGCGTATCAGCCAGCCCGGCTCCGACACCCGGAGCCCGCTCTCAGTCCGTTACCGGCCGCCACTGTCGGCGTATCAGCCAGCCCGGCTCCGACACCCGGAGCCCGCTCAGTCCGTTACCGGCCGCCACTGTCGGCGTATCAGCCAGCCGGCTCCGACACCCGGAGCCCGCTCTCAGTCCGTTACCGGCCGCCACTGTCGGCAACCCCAGCCACCGGTCCGACACCGAGCCCGCTCTCAGTCCGTTACCGGCCGCCACTGTCGGCGTATCAGCCAGCCCGGCTCCGACACTCGGAGCCCGCTCTCAGTCCGTTACCGGCCGCCACTGTCGGCGAGCCCTCCAGAATAGCCGCGCCACCGACCTGCTTGTGGTGACGGCGAGCCGCGCCTGGCCGCTCCACGGCCGCTCCACGGCCGCGCCTGGCCGGCTCGGCGGTCACGCCGCCGCTCCAACTGGGTCACGACAGTTTGCGGTGCGGTCACGTCGGCGGCCGGTCACGGGCGCCGGGAGCAGTGCGTGGCGCGTGCTGGCCGGCCGCCGCCGCTGCTCCCGTGCCGGCCATTCTGTGTGGCGGAGTGGGCGCGCGCCGGCAGTCGGCCTGCGAGTGGGCGGCGGCGGCGGCGGCGGCGGCGCGTGGTGTACCACAGCCGGGCCGTGGCCCGACGACCCCGGCAGACGCGGTGGGCGCGGTGACGTCACACGAGTCGGGTCACCCGGCGTCCGGCTGGTGCACACGTGGCGCCTCCGCGGAGATGGACGTGTGGTTGTGCGCCGAGGCACGTGGCCGCCCCCGTCTGGACGTGTGAGCGCACGTCGTGCGGAGCGAACTTCGACGGGAAGATAGGTGTGATTGTCGGCGAGGACTCGTGGCCGCCCCCGGTTGGGTATGCGAGCAGCAGTCGCATATCCAATCGCAAATCTGTATCCGCGTCGTGCGGAGAAAACTTCGATAGATAGTTACACGGCTCTCATTAGGCTCCCATCGGGCGCCAGCGGGTGGCCAAGGACGCTGGTGCGGCTGGCGACAGATAGCTCCACGGTTCTCTACAGGCCCCCAGTCTGCCCCACCGGGTGGCCGGGGCCGCTCTGTACAGACGCTGGTGCTGCTGGTGACAGGTAGCTCCCCGGCTCTCGACAGGCTCCCAGTCTGCCCCACCGGGTGGCCAGGGCCGCTCTATGAAGGACGCTGGTGCTGCCGGCGACAGGTTCTCAGACGAGGTAATGCGGATGAGTGGCGCCCGCCCGACAGGGCCGCTCAGCCCGATATGGCCGCAGCGCACCTTCACGTGCCGACCGCCGGCCGCCGGCTGTGCCGTATTTGGCGCCGCTGCGCGCCGTGTACGCCGCTCCGGGCGGACCGCTGTCGCCGGCTGGCGGCGGCACCTCCCAGCTGTACACGTCCCTGCGCAACTGGATACGTGTCACGACTGGGGACCGCCTGCGTCCCGTCGCGTCCGGTCCTTCTGTTGCGTGTGTCATCTCTGACTGTGTTTGGAACGATGACGTGGTTGGCTTGCAAACGCCGTTGTTAGCTGGTTCCTGACTGCAACATCGCTGAGTTTAGGTGTAAGCTTTCGGGAACGATCTGAAGTGAGAGTATCTGTTCACTGGCGCCAGCCGTGATTCATGGCCTGACCGTGACAGGCTTCGTCATGCATTGTGGATGAACTCGCCCAGCTGACACCAGTGGATGCCGTCGGGGGGGGAGGGGCAGCTGGGTGTGGCGTATGCCGTCGGGGGTTGAATGCGGTGAAAGTCATCTTGTCAGCATGGCCGTGGCATGGCTGTAGGCGTAGCCGCGTCATGACTGAAGGCATGGCCGCGCAGTATGACTGGGGAGCGATGGTCCGCATGGCTGTACTCTGTACTCTGTGCAGGGCTCGTCGGACGACGTGGCCGTGCAGCATGACTGGGTAGTGGTGGTCCGCACGGCTGTACTCTGTACTCTGTGTAGGGCTCGTCACACGACACAGCTGTGCAGTATGATAACTGGGTAGCGGTGGTCTGCACGGCTGTACTCTGTACTCTGTGCAGGGCTCGTCGCACGTGGCCGGCAGAGAGGGGAGGGGTTTCGGACGACGTGGCCGCGCAGTATGACTGGGTAGCGGTGGTACGCACGGCTGTACTCTGTACTCTGTGCAGGGCTCGTCGGACGACGTGGCCGCGCAGTATGACTGGGTAGCGGTGGTCCGCACGGCTGTACTCTGTACTCTGTGCAGGGCTCGTCGGTCGCGGTCGACGGGTACCGGCCGAGCGAGTCCTGGGCGCCTGGGAAGCGACACACACCGGTCGACAGGCCGCCAGCATCCATCACCCACGTGCGGTCGCCGCGCTCGCCGCACGTGTACGTTCCCAGTGTGACACCGGCGCTCGTCTTCCAAGTAGTCCAAACGGGAGCCCAGGGCTGGCGGAAGCGGCCGGCACGCGGGGTGAAATTGCCGCCCCGAACTGGTGGCCCGGACTGGTGCAGATTGGTGGCTGTGTCGAACGGTGTTCCGACTGGAGTACAGGCTGCGTGGGAGCGTGTCTAATTGTGTTTCGCTGCGGGTCGGCGTGTGTGTGTTTTGCGGTATAGGCTGGAATGGCGGTCGGTGTGTGTGTGCGTGTATGTGTGTGTGTGTGCGTGTGTGTGTGTTGCGGTATAGACTGGAATGGTGGTCGGTGTGTGTGTGTGTGTGTGTGTTGCGGTATAGGCTGGAATGGCGGTCGGTGTGTGTGTGTGTGTGTGCGTGTGTGTTGCGGTATAGACTGGAATGGCGGTCGGTGTGTGTGTGTGTGTGTGCGTGTGTGCTGCGGTATAGACTGGAATGGCGGTCGGTGTGTGTGTGTGTGTGCTGCGGTATGGGCTGGAATGGCGGTCGGTGTGTGTGTGTGTGTTGCGGTATAGGCCGGGACGGCGGTCGGTGCGCGCGGACTTGACAGGCCGGGCACGTGTTTGTGGCGGAGTGCCACCACCGCCGGACGTCCGTCCTCACGCCGGGGCGTGGCTCTGCGGCTGTGGGCCGCTGGGAGGGGAGGGGTGGGGAGCCAGCACCTGCGCTCGTCTGGCCAGCGCCGACCTACCATTGGGGCGGCAGGTGGCCCAGGGACACCTGGCACGTGCTGCCGGGCGTGCTGCCGTGGTACCGCGGCACCGTGACGCCTACGGCGGCTGATCGACTGAGCCTTTCTCCGCCGCCGTGCGGTGTGAAATTGTCGCCGACTGTCTCATCTGCCTCGCGTCCGGTCACGAGGCTCCGTCCCGCCTCGGCCGGTCGGCCGCTCGTGTCCGGGCCGGCTGTACGCTTCACGGCCTCGGGCACAGCTCGATTGGCCAGTGGCGGAGCGGGGCGGGGCGGAGCGCTGCCGCCCGCCGGCTGAAGTCTCGGCCGCGGACACCGGCGGAATCTGCCGGCTGTTTCGCGGTGTGTTCCCCCGTCTGACGGGACTACGTTTCCCGGCGGGCTTTGTGTGGTCGGTAGAGAGGAGTGCGCTGTCTGCACGGTACGTGGCGACAGTTCGCAGTCTCGCAGCCATGTCTGTATGTTGTGCATTGTCATTTGTTGTGAGCAATTGTCTCACCGCCACCGTTCACGTGACGATGAGAACGCACCCTGGCCTCTCTGACTGCGAATACAATCCGTGTCCCTTACCGAGGAGACTGTCCATCGCGGTGACCACCGACATTACGCCCGATGGCAGTTGTCCAGGTCACGTATAGATGGCGTTGGGTGCCACATTTGTTGTTCAGCTTATTGTCAATTCGTGTCGTCGGTTGATCCATCCAGTCACGAGCGGACCAACCAGACCGTGTATCCTGTCCTGGACGGTAATGTGCTGAAGCGCGAGTTGTTGGCAACCATGCATAGTGAATGGCGCCTGCGAACCCTACGCTATCGTCTGCGACACCTGTGTATGATCATTCCACAGCGAGCGCCCATTTCCACCTGTTTAACGCTCCTTTCACGCTTGCGTATGATCACCGCTGGTACCGCTTCTCCCGGTTCCACCCGTGCTGCATGTCGGTCCACATACCGGGAAAAAAGGATATTGGACCATACACTTGTTTACTTGAGCATCAGCCATAGGCCAGTACTGAAGGCATCCAATGCACGGAGTATTTGCGTGTGTTCCTGGAATATCCGTTCGACATCACGCAATGGTCGACTTTTAACGAATATTCTAACCCGACGTCTTACAGATCAGCTAAAATGAGCCCGAATCTGAAAACTACCAACATATTTACGTAATCTGCAGCGAAAAATGTGATGAAATGTAAAACGGTTCTTGGATTTATTCCGGCTAAATCGCAATTTTCCCCACGGTGCATCCGGGCTGGCGCCCTACGACTATGGTGGCGGCTGCGGGAGCATGTTCCGAGATGTGGTGTGTCCTGAGATAACGTCCCGTGGCCGTGCGAACAAGCTCAACTGTGCCAAGAACGACGTCTGCGACCAGCGGTAGGCCAAGGCGGCGGCAACAGGGGCGGCTGTAATTGGCTGCGGCCAGTCAGCGCCAGCGAGGCGTGACGACCGCGCGGCCGGGTCACTGACCGGCTCGACTGTCGACCACACCGTGGCCCGGGCCCAGCCGCAGAGCCGGGGCAGCCGCCGGCCGTCCGACCTCGCCGACCGTCCCGACTGTCGACCACACCGTGGCCCGGGCCCAGCCGCAGAGCCGGGGCAGCCGCCGGCCGTCTGACCTCGCCGACCGTCCCGACTGTCGACCACACCGTGGCCCGGGCCCAGCCGCAGAGCCGGGGCAGCCGCCGGCCGTCTGACCTGGCCCGGGGGCAGTGTAGAGGCCGATCTGCCGCTCAACAGTTGGAGGTCACACGGCTGGTCCGCCGTCGGATGTGTTACCGCGGTGGGTCGCTGAGTCGGACCTCGTACAGCCCAGAGATGGGTCTGCTCTGGTCCATGCAGTGCAGGTGATGGCACAGCTGGTCTGCCGCCGACTGTGTTACCGAGGTCTACCGGTGTGCCGCTGAGTCGGACCCCGTGCAGTCCAGAGATTAGCCGGCTCTGGTCACGGACCATGACAGAAAGGCGATGTGCCAGGTGAATTACAATCTTAAACACGCAGATCCAAGCACGCATAGTAGTTGATAGCCCAAGTTGGTGAGTCTCAGTCCTTACAAAGCGAACTGAACATGCGCTGATGTCGCTTATCTGTCTGGGTGTCACTCCGCACACGGAGCACGGCACACCGCCTGTCTCGGTGAGGCCGCTGATCACCTTCTCGTCCACCATCGCCAGATTAATCTGGTGACTGATTCCACTCGAGTTCAGCTGGGGTTGTGAAGCTGGTGACTGATCTCCACTCGACTGGAGCTGGGGTTGTGAAGCTGGTGACTGATCTCCACTCGAGTTCAGCTGGGGCTGTGAAGCTGGTGACTGATCTCCACTCGACTGCAGCTGGGGTTGTGAAGCTGGTGACTGATCTCCACTCGAGTTCAGCTGGGGTTGTGAAGCTGGTGACTGATCTCCACTCGACTGCGGCTGGCGTTGTGAAGCTGGTGACTGATCTTCGCTCGATGAGCAGCTGGTGACTGATCTCCACTCGACTGGAGCTAGTGTTGTCAGGACTGTTGGCTTCAGCCGGCCGATCTCAGCTTCTGCCCGGCGTGTTTCCTCCGAGAACGCATCAGCTGTCCCGGGGCGCGTCTGATGCTAGGTTTGCACAACCCAGTAGGCGGCAGCATCTCATCACTCCACAGCTCTGACTTGTTCACCCTTAGTCTCAAGGCCGATATCGTCGTGCAGGGCGGACTTTCATCTGTGACTAATGATTCAACTGTGACTCAATCGCTTGATTGTACACAGATTGTGATGTTGCACTATCGAAGCCCCACTTCAGTTGAAGCACACCACGGTGGGTGGTCGGCTGGCTGAGTAAGGGCTGGCCAATCGGCGGGTTTAGAGTAATGAGAGCATGGTGCTCTTGCACCAGGCGATGTATGTTTTGGTTCAGTAGGAGTTGGGGAGTCGGTTCAGACTTGCGGCATCTTTCTCACTAAAGGCCGTTGAACTGGCCGACTGGTAGCAATCCTTCATAGTTGATAGGACTGTGTCGTACTCAGGGAAAACGTGGATTTTTCTTGCTTATCGTACCGTTTTGCGTACCACTTTGTAGCCGTGGAGACGGTGAGGTTACTGGCCGTGCCTTGTCATATGTACGCGAGATGTACATGTTGTCGCTGACGGTGGCCGGTTGGCAGCCTCCCGGACCGTGGACGGTGGGGTAACTGGCCGTGCCTTGTCATATGTACGCGAGATGTACATGTCGCTGGCAAAGGACGGCTGGCAGCTTCCATTGTTTCTTCTGATCCAGGCAGGTCAGACGTTCCATCGCCCATTGCTCTCAATTTCGCTACCTTCGCACGTTTTTATCCGCACCGTGCTCTTCCAACAGCATTTTTGATACTCGCCGCTTCGACTTCACTCAGCTGTGCATACTGGGCGCCCACCCGAGCCACGGGGCTGTCTTCCACCTTCACCTGAGCCACGGGGCTGCCTCCCACCTTCACCTGAGCCACGGGGCTGTCTCCCACCTTCACCTGAGCCACGGGGCTGCCTCCCACCTTCACCTGAGCCACGGGCTGTCTCCACTTCACCTGAGCCCGGGGCTGTCTCCCACCTTCACCCGAGCCATGGGGCTGTCTCCCACCTTCACCGAGCCACGGGGCTGCCCCACCTTCACCCGAGCCATGGGGCTGTCTCCCACCTTCACTGAGCCATGGAGCTGTCTCCCACCTTCCTGAGCAGGGGCTTCCCACCTTACCTGAGCACAGGGCTGTCCCACCTTACCGAGCCAGGGGCTGCCTGGGGGCGTCCGCCAGGGGCTGCCCCACCTTCACCTGAGCACGGGGCTGTCCCCACCTTCACCTGAGCCACGGGGCTGTCTCCCACCTTCACCGAGCCACGGGGCTGTCTCCCCACCTTCACCGAGCCACGGGGCTGTCTCCCACCTTCACCTGAGCCACGGGGCTGTCTCCCACCTTCACCTGAGCCACGGGGCTGTCCCCACCTTCACCTGAGCCACGGGGCTGTCCCACCTTCACCTGAGCCACGGGGCTGTCCCCACCTTCACCTGAGCCACGGGGCTGTCTCCCACCTTCACCTGAGCCACGGGGCTGTCCCCACCTTCACCTGAGCCACGGGGCTGTCCCCACCTTCACCTGAGCCACGGGGCTGTCTCCCACCTTCACCTGAGCCACGGGGCTGTCTCCCACCTTCACCTGAGCCACGGGGCTGTCTCCCACCTTCACCTGAGCCACGGGGCTGTCTCCCACCTTCACCTGAGCCACGGGGCTGTCTCCCACCTTCACCTGAGCCACGGGGCTGTCTCCCACCTTCACCTGAGCCACGGGGCTGCCTCCCACCTTCACCTGAGCCACGGGGCTGCCTCCCACCTTCACCTGAGCCACGGGGCTGTCTCCCACCTTCACCTGAGCCATGGGGCTGTCTCCCACCTTCACCTGAGCCACGGGGCTGTCTCCCACCTTCACCTGAGCCACGGGGCTGTCTCCCATCTTGATTACGAGCGTCACCAGCGAGCGTTACTCCTGTCGAGGTCGCCAGCGCTCTGCTAGACAAAAAAAAACGGCTAGATGTTCTTTTTATTCTAAGGCCCGGCACTCGTAGCATCCAAGAAAGTACAAACTGCACCTTGTTTGTGCTTTTTTCACAAGTCCTCCAGCACGAAGCCCTCTATCACACGCAGTCGATATTTCAACTTTACGACTAACTAGCTAAGATAATTCCTAGGTGAATGACACGCTCCTTGATTCTCTTGGATTGTCTTGACAGCAGACAATACGACGGAGTCCGCTTTGTTAGTTCCGGCTTCCACGAATTCCTACACTTCCACAGTACAGATGGGTGCATTCAAAGCAATTCGTCGCTTTCGCAGCCCGCTAGCTGACCCTTGACGCCCGCACTCCCACGCGACTGACCAGCGACTGACCTCAATACCACAGCGTCTCTTTGTCCCTGCGCGCTTCGCGAACAATGGTTTTCTCCTCCGTTCGGGTCAAATGCCAACAGGCACCACCCGTTTTACTGGAGCTCGCCCAGTGCCGAGTGACCACCGTGTCGGGCGATACGCCCCGACCCGAGTCGCACGCCAGGTGTATCGGTCGAGCGGCCAGAGGTCATCTCTCTAATGCCACTGAGACATTGCACCACTGACTTCCAGCTAATTGTCGCAGCGATCCGTTGAGCACGCATGTAGAAACAGCTTAGTTACGGTAGCTGTATCCTGTGGCAACAGGTGTTCATTTTCAGGCTTCCGCAACAAGTGGAAGTACAATACCAACTTTAGATATCGAATATTGATTGTGTTTTGAACATTCTAACGAAATGTATTCTGTTCCTTTGGTTATTTTTGATAACACCAACTACTTGACAACACTGGAGGTTCAGTTCATGCCAGATATGGATTGTCCATAGGAACAACTCAGAAACGGGCACAAAGCATAACACTAATTTCGTGGCAAAGCCATGCGCCAACTCGCTGACAAACCTTCCTACTTCAGACTAATTCTAAACTAATACAGAATTATCATGTTTCATGAGTGGTTTTGTATGATTTAATTGATAGGGAATCAGAAAATAGACGGCGGACTGAAGAGTGTGTGCGACGTGGACGTTGTGTCAGATGTGGCGGCCGCTGTCTGCGGTACCTTATGTTGGATGTGACGGCTAGTCTGTGGGGCGCTGTGTCACATATGGTACCTGCAGTCTGTGGGACGTGGCCACTGCAGGGCCTGCGTGCCGTCACGTCGTTGCACGGGGTAACAGCCGGCTGCTGTGACATTACATGTCCGGGCGTGTGACGCTGGGAGGTCAGTTTCCTGACAACGGTGGGCGGCCAGGTGCCTGGCGCCGGTCAGGCCAGCGCTGTGACGTCGGATGGCCAACTCCGGAGCGGCGAGAGCTGAATGTCTGCCAAAGCATCACGCAACACCCCGCCGTCTGACGTCACGCCTTCTGACGTCACACGGGCCGAGGCGCGCGCCGGCCAAATTTGAGTTCGGCCGGCGTCGGCTGTCACCCGACCATCAGCGGTGGTCAGTCGGACACCGGCCGCTGCGGTGCGGACCGGCGCAGCACGTGCTCGACGGTGCGGCGCCTCTGACGTCATCTCTGTGGTTAAGGGTCACTCACGCATGACGTCACAGAGGGCATGTGCTGTCGGCGAGGTGTGGACCCTGAACCAAGTCCCGAAGGCGTCACGCCCCTGGCAGTGGACGATGTGGTGTGTGTTCGTGTGACGCGGTGTCAGTGGTGTGTGTTTGTGTGTTTGTGTGACGCGGTGCCGGTTCTGGTGTGGTGTGTGTTTGTGTGACGCGGTGTCGGTTCTGGTGTGGTGTGTGTTTGTGTGACGCGGTGTCGGTTCTGGTGCGGTGTGTTCGTGTGACGCGGTGTCGGTTCTGGTGTGGGTGTGTGTTTGTGTGACGCGGTGTCGGTTCTGGTGTGGGTGTGTGTTTGTGTGACGCGGTGTCGGTTCTGGTGTGGTGTGTTTGTGTGACGCGGTGTCGGTTCTGGTGTGATGTGTGTGTGTTTGTGTGACGCGGTGTCGGTTATGGTGCGGTGTGTTTGTGTGACGCGGTGTCGGTTCTGGTGTGATGGTTGTGGTGTGTTTGTGTGACGCGGTGTCGGTTCTGGTGCGGTGTGTGTTTGTGTGACGCGGTGTCGGTTTTGGTGTGGTGGGTGTTGGTTGTGTGACGCGGTGTCGGTTCTGGTGTGGTGTGTGTTTGTGTGACGCGGTGTCGGTTCTGGTGTGTGTTTGTGTGACGCGGTGTCGGTTCTGGTGTGGTGTGTGTTTGTGTGACGCGGTGTCGGTTCTGGTGTGGTGTGTGTTTGTGTGACGCGGTGTCGGTTCTGGTGTGGTGTGTGTTTGTGTGACGCGGTGTCGGTTCTGGTGTGTGTTTGTGTGACGCGGTGTCGGTTCTGGTGTGGTGTGTGTTTGTGTGACGCGGCGCCGGTTCTGGTGTGGTGTTTGTGTGACGCGGTGTCGGTTCTGGTGTGGTGTGTGTTTGTGTGACGCGGTGCCGGTTCTGGTGTGGTGTGTGTTTGTGTGACGCGGTGTCGGTTCTGGTGTGGTGTGTGTTTGTGTGACGCGGTGTCGGTTCTGGTGTGGTGTGTTTGTGTGACGCGGTGCCGGTTCTGGTGTGGTGTGTTTGTGTGACGCGGTGTCGGTTCTGGTGTGGTGTGTGTTTGTGTGACGCGGTGTCGGTTCTGGTGTGGTGTGTGTTTGTGTGACGCGGTGTCGGTTCTGGTGTGGTATGTGTTTGTGTGACGCGGTGTCGGTTCTGGTGTGGTTGTGTGTTGTGTTTTGGTGTGGTGTGTGTTTGTGTGACGCGGCGCCGGTTCTGGTGTGGTGTGTGTTCGTGTGACGCGGTGCCGGTTCTGGTGTGGTGTGTGTTTGTGTGACGCGGTGTCGGTTCTGGTGCGGTGTGTGTTTGTGTGACGCGGTGTCGGTTCTGGTGTGGTGTTTTGTTTGTGTGACGCGGTGTCGGTTCTGGTGTGGTGTGTGTTTGTGTGACGCGGTGCCGGTTCTGCGGCTCCGTCACGCCGGTGGCCTCGACTGTCGCGCGCTGTGACAGTCTGCCAAGGCCGCCGCCGCGGTGCCGAGCCGTCTGCTGTGTCGCCCCAGCTCACGGGGGGGGGGGTGGCCTCCCCCGTGTATGAATGGCTGATTGCAGGTGACGCGTGGGCGTGACTGACCCTCGGCCTGACTATAGGTGGTCGTGCTCTGATATCACTCCACGCGTCATGTCCGTGACTGTGGGTGCTCTATGATTCAGGCTTCTGGGCTGCAGCAATCAGGACCGCACGCGACCTGCGGTGGGTTCGGTTGTCGGATCTGGGGGCCAACATCTCCCGGGCTGCACTGATCCGGCTCGCTGTAGTCTGGGTGTGAGGCTGCGCTGGGTGTCGGGCGTGTGCCGATCGGCGCCTCATCTGCCGGCCACCTGGGGTCTGGGAGTGAAGGCCAGCATCTGCCGGCTTCCTGGGGTCTGGGAGTGAAGGCCAGCATCTGCCGGTTTCCTGGTGTCTGGGTGTGAAGGCCAGCATCTGTCGGCTGTCTGTTGTCTCGTGTCTCGTGTCCCGTTTCCCGTTTGTTGTGTCGTGTCGCTGTGTTGTCGGCAGCTTCCGGCGTCCGCCGTCCCACCAGTGGACGCCGCTGTACACTGGGTACGGGAGCCGGTTACCCCGTCAGTCAGGCGGTACGCGTCAGCCAGGCGGTACCGCGTCAGCCAGGCGGTACCGTGTCAGTCAGGCGGTACCGTGTCAGTCAGGCGGTACGCGTCAGCCAGGCGGTACCGCGTCAGTCAGGCGGTACCGTGTCAGTCAGGCGGTACCGTGTCAGACAGGGGGTACCGCGTCAGCCAGGCGGTACCGCGTCAGTCAGGCGGTACCGCGTCAGTCAGGCGGTACCGCGTCAGTCAGGCGGTACCGCGTCAGCCAGGCGGTACCGCGTCAGCCAGGCGGTACCGCGTACCTACACGGCGGCCAGAGTATGTCACGGCGTCCAGAGCAGGACAGACTGTTGTGCTGCGGTTCAGACCTGGCCCGACTTTTGCTTTGAAGGTCAAATCTGGACCGATTGTTGCATTGAAGGACTGAACAGAGCCGGCTGTTACATTGCAGGTCAGACCGGGGCCGACTGTTGTGCTGACGCCCAGGTTCGGACTGACCTGGGATAGGGCAGTCCTAGGTGTTTTTCGCTAAATTATCACGCTTTGGTCGAAGCGCCCTTAAACTCAACTAACTAACTCAGTTCTAGGACTACTTAGGACTTCTACTGCGGCCAAAATCAGAACTGACCCCAGATCCGGAGTGGATATGGAAACGCCTACTTTTTTTGCGATTGAAGCTCGGTCTCGACCGGCCTGCTATGGTGAAGCCTGTTTGTAGCCGCGTCAAAATGCTCTCAAGCCTGGGTAGAAGGTCGGTTTTTCCAACGCGTGCTTTTTGCGCACAACATAATACTATTCTGGTTTCTTTGTTGAATTAAGACCTCACGAGAAATTCACACTATATTTGAAGAGAAAGACTTCTTATCGTTTGAGCACGCATCCGCAGCCAACGACATCACGGTTATCAATGTATAGGCGAATACTCCTCATTTAGCATCGTCCATCTGGGGAACGAACAAAATTGAAAACGCCACTCATCGATCCACACCATATTGCATGCCAGACCCACACGGAGGCGGCGGCTGCGGCAGCAGGTACTGCCGAGAGGGAGGTGGGGCCGGGTGCAGATGTGTCGGACCCACACGGAGGCGGCGGCTGCGGGCAGCAGGTACTGCCGAGAGGGTGGTGGGGCCGGGTGCAGATGTGCCGGACCCACACGGAGGCGGCGGCTGCGGCAGCAGGTACTGCCGAGAGGGTGGTGGGGCCGGGTGCAGATGTGTCAGACCCACACGGAGGCGGCGGCTGCGGGCAGAGGGCGGGGAGGGGGGGGGGGGGGGGGGGATGGAGGGGCGGCAGGGGGGACGTGTACTGCCGAGAGGGTGGTGGGGCCGTGTGCAGATGTGCCAGACCCACACGGAGGCGGCGGCTGCGGGCAGCAGGTACTGCCGAGAGGGTGGTGGGGCCGGGTGCAGATGTGTCGGACCCACACGGAGACGGCGGCTGCGGGGAGCAGGCGGGCGGGTCCGCCGAGCGTGTCTGCCGGCAGGGACAGTGGCGGGCGGTCTCGGGTGGTTCCACGTGTCGGGACCACGGCGCTTGTGAGCAGGCGAGCCGGGTAGCCATACGTGACCAGCCGTGAAGGGGGAGGGGAGGGTGAGAGTAGTGTGCAGGGCACGGCTCGAGGCCAGTGGCCGTCGTACGCCGGCGCCACTCGCCCGCTCGGGCCATGGTGGCTTTGTCGGTGGCGTCCCCTCGCTCTGCTCCTAACGGTGCCGTGTTCGTAACGGTGCTCTGCTCGTAACGGTGCCGTGCTCGTAACGGTGCTCTGCTCGTAACGGCACTGCTCGTAACGGCGCCGTGCTTGTAACGGTGCTGTGTTCGTAACGGTGCTCTGCTCGTAACGGTGCCGTGTTCGTAACGGTGCTCTGCTCGTAACGGTGCTCTGCTCGTAACGGTGCTCTGCTCGTAACGGCACTGCTCGTAACGGTGCTCTGCTCGTAACGGTGCCGTGCTCGTAACGGCGCTATGCTCGTAGCAGTGCCGAGTTCGTAACATCACTGCTCGTAACGGCGCCATGCTCGGAGCATCGCTCTGTTCGAACGTGTTTCTGTTCCGGCCGGTGGCACGTCGCAGCCGTCTGCATGTTATCACGCGTCGCCTCACGTCCTGTCCGTCTCCTTATCCCTGTCTGCCTGTGGTGAGGGTGGCTCTCGTGGCCCGGGTGTGCCACTCCCGTCTCCGTATCCCCCTCCGCCTATCTGTGGTGAGAGTGGCTCTCGTGGCCCGAGTGTGCTACTCCCGTCTCCGTATCCCCTCCGCCTATCTGTGGTGAGGGTGGCCTCGTGGCCCGGGTGTGCTACTCCCGTCTCCGTACCCCCCCGCCTCTCTGTGGTGAGAGTGGCTCTCGTGGCCCGGGTGTGCTCCACCCGTCTCCGTATCCCCCTCCGCCTCTCTGTGGTGAGAGTGGCTCTCGTGGCCCGGGTGTGCCACTCCCGTCTCCGTATCCCCCTCCGCCTCTCTGTGGTGAGAGTGGCTCTCGTGGCCCGGGTGTGCTACTCCCGTCTCCGTATCCCCTCCGCCTATCTGTGGTGAGAGTGGCTCTCGTGGCCCGGGTGTGCTCCTCCCGTCTCCGTATCCCCCTCCGCCTCTCTGTGGTGAGGGTGGCTCTCGTGGCCCGGGTGTGCTACTCCCGCATCATTATCGGCCTCTCCATGGTGAGGATGGCCCAAGTGTTCCGAAAGACAGCGAGTACAGTCTGAAGACAACCGGCGCACCAACGGTTATTGAACATAATTTGACCATCAATGGCGGATCCAGTGGTTGGCTAGGGAGAGCATCCAGAGTTTTGTTTCCTCGTGGACTTTAATGCCTCTATCATGTTTTTTTTCGCTGCATGACCTCTGCCGTCTATGCGCCCCTGAGCCCAAATCATGCTTTTTCCTTGTTTGCCGGGGGCAGGTGCGCTTCGAAAGTGTCAGGACAGCATTGCAGGTGCCGTGATATCAGCTGGTGTTAGTCTTCATGGGGTTCGTGACGTTGATATATATTTCTCTCGAGGACCCCGGCAAGTAAAGAGTACTCCCCAGTAATCAGGGGGCGATATCACTCAAAGGGATCCAATGTGTGTGCTCCCTTACAAAAATATTGTGTGCATCCCTGGGCCCAGGAGCCATTCATATCGGCTCTGGTCCTATTAATCTTGTTTGATTTTCTGTGTTCAACAAGTAGCATGTTGGACAACGTTTGAACTATTTATGAATGTATCTGCAGGCTGTTTAGCACGTGGGACAAAGTTGTTCGATGGAATATTGAACTCGACTGTAGAATACACGTGGTTTTAATTGTTGTTTTTGAACTTTTTCTTTGGTATTTCACAATGAAGCTACCGGAGACCTGATTCAAAGCTCGGTATATATCCTAGAGACCGTTCAAAAAGCGGGCCAGTTTTAGCCGGACCATCTGACGGACATTTCCGCCCTTACACTCGTTACATCTAATCAGGACCGAGTGTTGTACTCATGCTGGCCCTGTTATTCTGTGCCGAGGATATCAGTGCCAGGTGATCTGAGGATTTGCCGAGATGTCTAGTGTCTGGGGTGCCCGCATGCTGTGTTGTTTCGCCAGCTGTACTGTGTGCTGTTCGGTACACCTTGTTGGCCTCGAGACAAGGTCTGCTCGCGCTCGGACACGGCGCCGGCATGCGACCCGCTTGGCTCGCGGCCTCGTCGCGTGCTGCGGCTCCCGGACCAGCCTCGATATGTGTCATTGTGGCACGTGTCATTGTCTCGCGGCTGCTGGGTGTCACCAGGCCCCGGCCGTGGGTGTCAGGCATTGTGGCGGCGGCTGTCGTGTGTGGTCAGTGTGGTAGCAGCCGACTGAACCCACTGAGTCACTGTCGCCAATGGCAGTCGGTCGGGCGGCGGTGGCGGTGGCGGCACCCGGTCAGTGCCCGTCGAGCCGTAGCAGTGATGGTCGCACTAGTGCCGTTGGTCGGTTATTGGTTTCACGACACGTCGGCAGTTTAGTCATATGGCGTCGCCAGTCTCTTACGCCGATTGGCCGCGGGCGAAGAGTAGCGACAGGTGAGACTCGAACCCACAACCTTTCGATTGCGAGACGGGAACCTACACCTAGACTACTCTTCCCCGCACCGGTGCCGTGTCTTGTGCGACACACCGTCACACATGTGACGGTGTGTCGGGTCCGTGCCGGTCTGTGGACGCCGTGGTGGCCGGCGGCGCCGACTCGGGCGGCGGCGGCCCGTGAGCCCGCCGACCCGGCCCTGTGTTTGGCTCCACCTGTGGCCTCCGTCTCTGTGACCACGTACGACTGGCTGTCGCTGGTGGGTGGCCCGGCTGACACAGGCTGTCACGTGGTCTGGCTGTGGGCCAGGTGCCGGCGGCCGCGCCCCGCTTATCACGCTCCGGTGATTGTCTGTGCCCCACTGTGGCGCGTTGCAGAGCACGATTGTGGAGAATCTCGGGCAGCTCATGAATGCTGGTGCTCGCCCGGGGTGTGGCCGGTCAGCGTTGTCACGCGTCGGGTGTGGCCGGCCAGTGCTGTGTCACGTGTCATTCGTCGAGAGTAGTGCCGGTTATGGAGGTATGGTTTGTGACCCGGCCTGTGCCGTCCATAGTAGTTAGTTATTGGGGGTTTAGGGCGCATCAACTGCAGTGGTTATACAGCGCCCATTGTCGTCCATAGTAGTGCCTATTTGGAGGTGTTGTTTGTGACGCTGCCGGTGCCGGTTTGGAGGTGTGGTTTGTGACGCTGCCGGTGCCGGTTTGGAGGTGTGGTTGGTGACGCTGCCGGTGCCGGTTTGGAGGTGTGGTTGGTGACGCTGCCGGTGCCGGTTTGGAGGTGTGGTTGTGACGCTGCCGGTGCCGGTTATGGAGGTGTGGTTTGTGACGCTGCCGGTGCCGTTGCCCACAGACGGCGCGTCTCGCCGCTCGTCGGTGGACCGCACCACGCGCGCCATGCAGCTGCCGCCGCAGAAGGCGTCATCACCGGCGGCTGACCCGGCCGCCGGCGACGCCGACGACTCGCCGATGGCCTTCACGGTCGACCTCGGTCCGGCGGCCGGCAAAAAGCTGCACGTCAAGGACAGTATCAGCCGGTGGGCGCCGCGCTACCGCCGCACCCTCAGCACCGGCCGCAAGGATGACGAGGTCAGTATCGGTACCTGACAGCGGTCCTCACAGGGACGGTATCAGCCGGTGGGCGCCGCGCTACCGCCGCACTCTCAGCACCAGTCAGATTGATGTCAGTATGGGCACGCTACCGCCTCCTGCGCCACCGTTCGCACTCGGTGCCTTCTGAAACGCCAGCAGTCTACTGGTGTAGAAACGTACCCACTGGTGTAGAAACTTGCCATACTGTGATTGCTCTTCATTGGGCAGAACACAGCCTCGCGCATGCAAATACACTCTTCGATTTGCTTGGTGAATCTGAACTCTACTCCGTTGCGTGAAGAGTGCGAAAATGCACGGCGGCTAGCCTCACCCTCTGCTACGAGCGGTGTGGCCGGTTCGGTCTGGAGTGCAGTCACCCACCCAGTGTCGACACTACCCGCGACGGCGGCCTCGGCAGACGGCCCTCGACAGACGGCCCTCAACAGACGGCCCTCAACAGACGGCCCTCAACAGACGGCCCTCAACAGACGGCCCTCAACAGACGGCCCTCAACAGACGGCCCTCTACAGACGGCCCTCAACAGACGGCCCTCAACAGACGGCTCTCGACAGACGGCCCTCTACAGACGGCCCTCTACAGACGGCCCTCTACAGACGGCCCTCTACAGACGGCCCTCTACAGACGGCTCTCAACAGACGGCCCTCTACAGACGGCTCTCAACAGACGGCAGACGGCCCTCAACAGACGGCCCTCAACAGACGGCCCTCAACAGACGGCCCTCAACAGACGGCCCTCAACAGACGGCCCTCAACAGACGGCCCTCAACAGACGGCCCTCAACAGACGGCCCTCAACAGACGGCCCTCAACAGACGGCCCTCAACAGACGGCCCTCAACAGACGGCAGACGGCCCTCAACAGACGGCCCTCAACAGACGGCCCTCAACAGACGGCCCTCAACAGACGGCCCTCAACAGACGGCCCACGGTAGCGCGCCGACAACTGTCCGCCGCGTGATCCGGCGGCGCTCCGTGTTTGTGTCGTGTCGACCGGCGTTGGCGTCGTGACGCGATCGGACAGCGGCCGCCGCAGCCAGTGCGAGTGGCACGCCGTTTACCGGCGCTATTGTGTCGCTGTGTTTACCGGCGCGGCCCGACTCTGGTACTGTGTGGACTGCACGGCGCCACCGGACCGGACCTCGCCCGCGCGCCACCATTACGGCGGCAATGCCTACTCCACAGACGCACCTCGCACGGCGGGGATATTTGGCGCCGGAGACGGCCGGCGCCGGCTGGCGTCAGCGTTGTGCAGCGTGTGTGCCGCCGTGGCGGGCTACAGTGTGGCGGTGTCGTATGGCGGTGTTGTGTGTCGGCCGGTCAGTGAGCCTTCACTGAACACCTATGTTTGCAAACATGATTAGCAAGCTGACTGTAGTGGCTGTGGTGACTGACAGCAGGCCCTGCCCAAGCCGTAGCTGCGAATGCAGTGGCTGATAAGAGACAAAGTGCAATGGCCGGCGTGACCGATAGTGGGATTGTTTAATGCCGCGATTGCTTCCCTGCCGTGATCTGAGACTCGGTACATACTGGGCAGTTGTCGACATTCATTGAGCCGGACGGCGGCGGCTGCGTGTCGGACGGGCGGACGGACGGACCGCTCTGCTGCGTGCCGCTCGCCTCCAGCTGAGCCGGCGGAGACGGACGTCTCGGATCCGGCCAGCCGCCAGCCGGGCAGCTGTCGGCTTCCGTGTCCGTCCTGGCAGCTGTCGGCTTGCGTGTCCGTTCGGCTGGCGTGTGTTGACTGTGCGGCCGCCGGGTACCGTTCGCCGGGCCGCCAGTCTGGTTTGTGGCTCCCCCGGTCCACCTGTGGTGTCTGCGGCCGCCCCCGGTCCACCTGTGGTGTCTGCGGCCGCCCCCGGTCCACCTGTGGTGTCTGCGGCCGCCCCGGTCCACCTGTGGTGTCTGCGGCCGCCCCCGGTCCACCTGTGGTGTCTGCGGCCGCCCCCGGTCCACCTGTGGTGTCTGCGGCCGCCCCGGTCCACCTGTGGTGTCTGCGGCCGCCCCGGTCCACCTTCGGCCGCCCCCGGTCCACCTGTGGTGTCTGCGGCCGCCCCGGTCCACCTGTGGGCTGCGGCCCCCGGTCCACGGTGTCTGCGCCGCCCGGGTCTGCGGCCGCCCCCGGTCCACCTGTGGTGTCTGCGGCCGCCCCCGGTCCACCTGTGGTGTCTGCGGCCGCCCCCGGTCCACCTGTGGTGTCTGCGGCCGCCCCCGGTCCACCTGTGGTGTCTGCGGCCCCCCGGTCCACCTGTGGGTCGCGGCCGCCCCCGGTCCACCTGTGGTGTCTGCGGCCGCCCCCGGTCCACCTGTGGTGTCTGCGGCCGCCCCCGGTCCACCTGTGGTGTCTGCGGCCGCCCCCGGTCCACCTGTGGTGTCTGCGGCCGCCCCCGGTCCACCTGTGGGGTCTGCAGCAGCTCTGGTGCACTGCGGGATCAGCTCTTCATCGTACTGGTCCGGTGCACCGGCACGAGTCGGATCTCGCTAGGAAAGCAAGGTGAAGAATGAAGGACGAAGGCGACTGGAGTCTAAATAAAGCACATTTATGAGGGATGCAGACGTTTCTCGTAAGGTAGGCCAGATGCTGCAAAGGATGCAGTGGGGAAATTATTAAATAAATACAAGTTCCTGGTTATGTTTTCACCTGTAGTGAGGCGCCTTTCCCGTGGCGTCCTCTAATCTTCTCATTGTTCCACGTTTGGATCATCATTTATTTAGTGACTCGATGCTTGGAGTAGGTGGGCTCAAAAGGCGTCCACCGGGCGCTGACAGCCTACCCGGACGTGCTGTGCGTGAGCCAGCACAGCCTCGTTCAGAAGTAGCGTCCTGGCAGGACGTGGCAGGACAGCTGTCGCCCGTAGGAATCATCTCTATGCGCACGAGCCGTCATAATGTGACGGCAAACTGGGACTGTTCCAAATAGACTATGACTGGTTTCAAGCTGAATAGTTGGCAGTCGGTCGGCGTCCGCTCCACTGGTGGTGCCACGATACCCGTGCCCCGCGGCGGCTAATGTGTGCCGCCGGCTGTGTTCCTTCGGCCGCTGCCGCCGCCGCCTCCTGTGCGCTGTGTAGCGGTTTTTGCCAGAGGTGGTGGCTTGTGATGGGCGGTCTGCCGGCCCGCGCTGGGGTTCGGCCGGGTCGGTCGGACCGTGCTGTCAGTGAGGAGGCCGGGGCTGGGCCGGGTCGGTCGGCCTCCCGTGCTGCTGTCAGTGAGGCGGCCGGGGCTGCGCCGGGTCGGTCGGCCTACCGTGCTGCTGTCAGTGAGGAGGCCGGGGCTGCGCCGGGTCGGTCGGACCGTGCTGCTGTCAGTGAGGAGGCCGGGGCTGCGCCGGGTCGGTCGGACCGTGCTGCTGTCGGTGAGGAGGCCGGGGCCGGGTCGGTCGGCCTCCCGTGCTGCTGTCAGTGAGGAGGCCGGGGCTGGGCCGGGTCGGTCGGACCGTGCTGCCGTCAGTGAGGAGGCCGGGGCTGGGCCGGGTCGGTCGGACCGTGCTGCTGTCAGTGAGGAGGCCGGGGCTGGGCCGGGTCGGTCGGACCGTGCTGTCAGTGAGGAGGCCGGGGCTGGGCCGGGTCGGTCGGCCTCCCGTGCTGCTGTCAGTGAGGCGGCCGGGGCTGCGCCGGGTCGGTCGGCCTCCCGTGCTGCTGTCGGTGAGGCGGCCGGGGCTGCGCCGGGTCGGTCGGACCGTGCTGGGGGGGCGGGGTGGGGGTGTGGCTGCTGTCGGTGAGGAGGCCGGGGCTGGGCCGGGTCGGTCGGACCGTGCTGCTGTCAGTGAGGAGGCCGGGGCTGGGCCGGGTCGGTCGGACCGTGCTGCTGTCAGTGAGGAGGCCGGGGCTGGGCCGGGTCGGTCGGACCGTGCTGCTGTCAGTGAGGAGGCCGGGGCTGCGCCGGGTCGGTCGGCCTCCCGTGCTGCTGTCGGTGAGGCGGCCGGGGCTGGGCCGGGTCGGTCGGACCGTGCTGCCGTCGGTGAGGGCCGGGGCTGCGCCGGGTCGGTCGGCCTCCCGTGCTGCTGTCGGTGAGACGACCGGGGCTGCGCCGACACACCATGTGGACGGCGTGCCGCTGGAGCCGGGCCGCTGTGAGTGCTGGACGCGCTGGTGGCACGCTGTCCCGTCGGCACAGTGGTCCGTCACAGTATCGCGGGTCGGTACTGTGACGCTACTGTGACGGTCCACGGCCGCTGCGGTCGGCCGCGCCGGCCAGGTCGTCGCTCCGCGGGAGAGGTGCGGTCGCAGCCGGGTCAGTGTCAGGTGAGGGGCGCGCGGCGCGACGTGGGCGTGCGGTGTTCTGTCGGAGTGATTGGAGCTCACAGCAGGGGGGTTCGACTGCGCCTTCGACACTGCTCGACCCAGTGCCGGGCACAGTTGTGAACCGACCAATCTGCTGCCTTCCGTACGCTGTTCTCCGTGGGTAATAGTTCCTTTGCGATGTGCTATCAAGCCGTGATATGCGATATTATTTCTCAGTTTATAGTTTTCGGGTCTGTGTGCCCCTTGTGATCCCGCGTAACTCTTCGCTGTCGCACGATCTTGTGCCGTTTGTCTATGTCGTCCTTCGAAACGCACGGCGGCGATATTTCCCCGCGGCAACAGCAGGTGTAATCCTATACCCCCCCCCCATCCCCCCGTTGCGATATTTCCCTGCGGCAGGTGTAATGCCCGCCTGCTGCCATACCGTCTCGAGTTCAACTAGCTGCCAGTTCGCCGTTCACATTCCTCTCTGCTGCAAAATTGCCTGCACCGGCGCGGCGGCAACAGCCGGTGCTCATTTTCCAGCAGCCGCTTTGTCTCGGCACGGGCCTGGTATCCGGCCGGCGCGCCACCACGTGACCCGGCTGCGGCTCTGTTTACGTCACTGAGTCAGCCGAACCTCTCGACCGAGACCGGCAGATAAGCGTGCGCGCTCGCCCCGTGTGTATGTGTGTGTGTGTGTGTGGCGCCAGCCGCTAGCGGACGTCTGCGTGCCAGTTGCGCGGTGGGTGAACCAGCGAAGTACTGTGCGCCGGCCGGCCGGCCGCGTCTGTGTCGTCACTTCAGGTCATATCGGAAGCAGTGAGCAGGTTCGCTGGAGGGGCCGGTGTGGCATGTGGCAGGTCCGACTGCGCTGTACAGTCTGGCCCTGCTCGGTCCTGTTGATCGGTTCGTCGCTTCTGTGCGGCTGTTGTCCGTCCTGGTGGCCGAGCCGTCGTCCAGCGGCCAACAGTCTTGTAGCTGGACCGCCCGAGGCGCCGAGTCGGCCGGTGTCCGGGGGTCATCGGCGGGCCTGGTCCCGTATCACGCCCTGGGCAGGTTTGGGCCGCCGTGCCGCGGACCCGGAGTCAAAGCCGTGTGCTGAGCGTCTTGGTTCCCATCCAGCCGCGTCGTTCGCCTCACCCACTGACGGATGGCCGGTGTGAGTCTCCGCTCCTGCCGAGCAGCAGCCACGCCAGCCTCCCGCTCTCTCCTCCCCCGTCCAGCCGTGCGGTACGGCTTCTGCCGAGCAGCAGCCGCGCCAGCCTCCCGCTCTCTCCTCCCCCGTCCAGCCGTGCGGTGCGGCTTCTGCCGCCGGCCGTGCCCATGCATCAGGTCTCGCGCCTCCGCCCAGCCTTTGTTACATCTGCTATCGCCGCGAACGCTAGAACCACGTCCGGACCTTCTCCACGCCCAGCCTTGTGACAAATATATTATCGTCCATGTCAAACCTCTCTCCTCAGCCACGCCAGACTTCCGTCCTCTCGTCCCCGCCATTGCCACCCCTCGCCATTGCGGTCCTGTCGGCTATCGTTGCATGTCGCTGTTAGTCCCTGGTCGGTGGTCAGTGACAGCTGTGATGTGCTGTGCCCTCCCCACCCATCCGCCAACTGTTTACCGTGAGGGGCTTGAGTGCCTGTACCTGAGGCCTGCTGGCCCGCCGGAGGGCTGATGTACCGGGCCGACAGGCAGCTGGCCTGCCGGAGGGCTGATGTACCAGGCCGACAGGCATCTGGCCCGCTGGGCCGCCTGTGGGCTGATGTACCGGGTCGACAGGCAGCTGGCCCGCTGGGCCGCCGGAGGGCTGATGTACCGGGTCGACAGGCAGCTGGGCCGCCGGAGGGCTGATGTACCGGGCCGACAGGCAGCTGGCCTGCCGGAGGGCTGATGTACCGGGTCGACAGGCAGCTGGCCTGCCGGAGGGCTGATGTACCGGGTCGACAGGCAGCTGGCCCGCTGGGCCGCCGGAGGGCTGATGTACCGGGTCGACAGGCAGCTGGCCTGCCGGAGGGCTGATGTACCGGGTCGACAGGCAGCTGGCCCGCTGGGCCGCCGGCGCCCGCAACTGTACAGCCCGCCTCTGGACAGTCTAGTCTCGGCCATCATATTCACAACGCCGCCGATAATCCGGCGCTCACCTTAGCATAATGTGTGGGCCGGACGTGAGCATGTTTATGTATGGCGTCGGCGCGGTCTGACGGCTGGAATTACCCACCCGGTCGCGCCGACCGACTCCAATGGCGATTCGGCGCTGTGATGGATGAGGAGGCCGGCTGCAGGTGGTCTTCAGTCGAACCTCGCTACGCGTGCAGGTGATGCGCTTTAAATTCTTGGGTCCAACTGTGGAATTTCCTCCGACATAGCTGTCTCCGCGATGGTGCGATCCCGTGCACTCCTATGGTGCCCATAAACAGATATTCTGGCAGTTGTAGCTTGCATTGAACTGCAACACATTAGCTTACCGTTCTCTGTGGGTTTGGTTGGCGCTGACGTGGCCGCCTCTGTTCCTCAGACACGCTCCGACAACGGTGACCTGAAGGGCGCCGCCGAGTCGGGTGTGCCGCGACCGCGCTCCCTGATGCGGCGCAGACAGGGCGGCGTCGGCTACCACTCGGAGGGCTACTTCAGCTCCGACCAGGACGTCGACTTCGCCACCGCGGCCAGAGGTCAGTCAAGGTGGCGGGAGGTCGGCCACGTCGGCCGCCTTCGCACCCGCCGCCCGCCTTCGCACCAGTGTGTGCCGGCCCGTTTCTCGCACCTGTTCTTGCGTGCGCGTCTGTTGCCCAAGTAAGCCAGGCGACACGGTTGGCTTCGGTGAACGTAATTGGTCGGCTGTGGCGGGTGCTGTTCTGGCCGTCGAGGCTGACGAGCGCTGTGGAGACCGAGCAGAGCGTACGCCCAGGCTGCAGCCAGAGAGCGGTCGCAGTGCACAACTGCCGAACGGAGGTGTATCGGATGTTTATAGCCCTGGCCTGATAGCAAAACGGGTCTGCGCCAAGCCCGTGCAATAGCTCGATCGAGTTGAGTTCAACAGACGCCACGCAGCAGAGCCGTGGCAGGGTGCGTGCTGCCTCCGGTCGTGGCTCTGCGTACGAGCTGTGGCAGTCTGAGCGTCTGTCGCGGCGTCCCGCGTGGCGTGGTGTACGCCCGCGGTACGGTGATACCGTGTAATCGTCGCCTAACACTGACGTGATGGCGGGCGGTTCCTGGGGAGCCGATAACGGCGTCTGTTTGTGCGTGATAATGTTTGTTTGCGGTCCGTAATTAGTCGGCCATCGGCTGGTGTTCCCTCCCCATCTCCCACCCTCGCCCTTCTCTCCCCTCCCCTCCCCTTCCCCTCGCCCTCCTCTCCCTCTCCGCTCCTGCTAACGCATCTGGCCTTGTCTGGCCCGTGCTGGGCTGTTCGTGTGCTCCTCCACTCGTCATATCGGAGGCGTCGCGTGTGTGGCCGGCGGCCATCTGTCGGGCCGGGGAAGGTGGAGTGGGACGTGGGCAGCCCACCGCCGGCAGCAAGTCTCAGCCTCGCGGTGGTTGCGCAGACGTGCCGTACGGTTGCGCGCGTGTGAGGTTTGAGTGCGGCGCTTTCTTCGCGGAGCCTCCGGTCAGCTTTGCGACATTCTGACGTCCGTGGGTGTGTGCGCCGTGATGAATGACTAACGGATGACGTCACTGCCGGAAGGATTGTGGGGGGGGGGGGAGTGAGCCAGGTGTGCCAGAGTGCGGCCGCGGCCCGTGCGGTGACGCGTGCCATCTCGCGGAACGGCAGGCTGCCGCTCGGCACTCTCCACGTACGTGTATATGCTGTGTCGTGTCGTGCACGTGTATGCTTTGTTGTGACTCAATAGTGTCGGCCAGGCGTGACGCGGAGCTCTCGGGCCGGCAGATAAGCGGATGTCGGTCCGCGGCGGCGACACGGCCGGCGCCAGGACGACGACTTCGGCGACGACGGCGTCGATGGCGACGGCCGTGGCGACGCGGACGGCGTCTCCGCGCGGCGTGACGCCGTCGTCACGGCTGGCCGTGCGGCGCGCCACCGTCACGCGCACCACAGCCGCCGCCAGCAGCGCGCTCAAGAAGTCTGCCACGGTCGGTACGATGCCGGCTCAGCGCGCGGCTGCCGCGGCAGCTGCAGCAGCTGCAGCCGCCAGCTCGGCCGCCCCGGCGGCCGGCGCTGCCGACGCCGCCGACGACGTGAGCGAGGCGGGCACGTACACGATCGAGAACGACCCGGCGGACGAGGCGGCGCGACAGGTGGACGCCGCCTTCAGCGGGCTGGACGCCTACGACGACGAGCCGGCGATGATGGACCGGCAGAGCGGCGACGACAGCAGCAGCAAGGAGGGCAGCCCCGACCGGGACACGGAGACCTCGTCAAAGGTGGGTACCGGCGGCAAGGAGGGCAGCCCCGACCGGGACACGGAGGCGTCGTCAAAGGTGGGTGGCGGCAGCAGGGTGAACCCCTACCGGGACACGGAAACATCAAAGGTAGGTAGCAACAGGAGGTGGGGATGGGGACAGCTCCAACCGCGACACAGATGTCGCCAAAGGTCAGGTCTTCTCTTTGGAGATTGGTCGACTTGCACACAGTGGCCTTCATTGTTGGTTCGAGTACTTGAGGTGCAATATACCAAGTATCCTGAGAATATCATCAATCATCTAAAGATGCATCGCGTGAAGTTCGTATGTGGGGGACGCAAGTATTGCCTGATAGTCTAAGCAAAATAACCTGAGCTTGTAGTTTATCACTAAACGTGATCTGATATTGAAACATATGGATGTGTGTATTGACGTTATTATGAGAACAAGAAGCATAACAACCCGTGAGTAACATCCATTTGGTTATTGGTTTGTACATGCGTATATACATGCATGCATGCATGCATACATTCATATATACATACAAAGACTCAGCCAGCTGATCAAATTTGCAATCATGTTCGCCTTTCCCGGACGATTTTTATATGACATTACGGTGTGAGAGTGAAGATTCGTACTTAGTCATCATGCATGATAAATACGTGGCTTTGCTTGATTAGGCTTAATGCATTGCAGTTTCACCACAGTAAGTTGTTTTCCACACCCGCATACATCTGTTTTATTCGTATATGATGAATCACTTATTTTAATGTACCAGTTTTCCGGAATTATTGGAACCAAGTGAAGCGCTAACTTAGTAAGAATTGAGCCGAATCTAGTTCGTATCAGTTATGACAAATTGGCTGATATTATTTCTGCGTCGTAAGCAAACCACTGTCGGGCGTCTCTGGTGTGGAATAGTCGATGAAGTTCATGCCACTTAAGCCCTGCCCAAATAGATATATGTAATGGCTATTCGATGGGAACGTTTGAACTCCCGATCCAAGTCCCGTGGAAGATAAGTTCCTTGAGTACGTTTGGCAATATACGAGCTCCAACATTATTCCTTGCTGGTGGATCTTGGCCAGCAGTGCAAATCTTTGATCGCATGCGTACGGATGCAGGTTGTCCCTGTGTATAGGTGTGCCAGCCTGCCGCTTATATGCAGCATCCACGTCCTCCACACCGACATGTCCTGCGACTATCGCCAATTGCAATGCTGGCTTGCCCAACTTCTGTTTGTTAACTCACTGTGTGTTCGTCCATCATGACGTCTACATGTGAACGTTGTTATGAAACGAGTGTGGCCGCTGTAACTACAGTCGTGCCCAGATCGTCCGGTCCGGCAGTTGCGGACAGCTGAGATGGCCGTAACGTTGGCAGCTAGTCACCAGACACTGGCAAACACCGCCATCGCAGACTGTGACTGTGACTCCGGCTCTGGCTATGGGCGTGACTGTGACTGCGACTGTGGCTCTGTCTCCGGGCGTAGCCGCGACTGCCACTTGCTGTGGTTGTGCCTGTGACCGTGACTTTGGCTCTGGGTGTAACCGTGGCTGTGACGCTGGCTTTGTTTGTGGCGATGACTGTGACTGTGACTGACCGATTGTGACTGTGGGTGCATGGACCTCTGGTTCTGACTCCGACCCTCCATCGGCAGCCCTCGGCCTACAGCTCGGGCTCCAACTGGATCGAGCAGTGGGCCGCCGAGGTGACCAAACACAACCAGGAGAACCTGAAGAAGGCCGCCCATCCGCCCGTCGTCGGTCAGTGCCGCCATCTCTTGTATGTGTCTGTAATCATGAATAATTGAATCACAAGTATGTTCACGTTTGCCGCGAGTCCTAAGCGTTTGATACGGGTCCAATGTGGACGAGAAATGAAGGCTAACTTTGAAGAAGAAAAACGTAAACACCAATTTGTGACGCATGCTCACCACTGGTCGTGACCACACCTATTTTGTACCGAGCTACCACCATTTCGCCATCACCAAGCAGACCGAATGTCAGTTACTTCGCCTCTATCTTGCACAAATATATCACACTTTTACTATCATTAAGCAGATCTAATGGCTTGTCGAAGCGTTCTGAAGCCCAAGTGACTAACTTATGTCTAATCGCGAACGTGTTCGCGTGCACGTTCCCTGTGCGTAGTCACCGGTCGCCTGTCACCAACTGGTGTGTAGGCGGCTACACCAGCTGTGCGACCAGACATGTCATGCCCGGCTGTGTGTGTGTGCTCGCGCCCTGCCCCAGCTCGCCCGCCTGTGCGAGTGGCTGCCTCACACGCGTGGTGGGTGGGGCAGAGACGACACGCCTCTGTAACGACCGCCGCGTCGAGCAGTCGAGTCATAAAGCTGATTGCCGCTCGACGATGTGCGACGCTGCGATATTACACGCAGCCGAGGATCGGTCGATATGCCGGTGACACGTCATGCCTGGTCGGCCTCTGTCGGCTGTGTGTGACGCCGTGCGGTGGTGAAGGCTCGGTCTTGTCGAGCTATGACGAAACAGCCTGGCCTCGTTAGTGTACGTCGTACCTTTGCCTGCGGGTATGGCGCGGCGTGGAGCCCGGCATGTATAATGTCGCATTTCCCTGCGCCTGTCCCCGGGAGGGACCGCGGTGTCCTGCTAAAAAACGGATTCTGTAGAATGTTTGCAGAAGAATCTTGGGTGCTTTTACGACTCATTCAACCGCTAGGTCATATAGCGTCGCCAACCTCTCACGCCGATTGGTCGCGGATGGACTCTGTAAATGCCGTTGGTTGTGAAATTCGAACCCGCAATCTTGCGATCAAGAGTCCGACGCTCTACCAACTGAGCTACCGCGGCCCCTGTAGAATGTTTGACATCTAGCATCCAAAATTGGCAGACCAATGTTGACAGGAGCGAACTTTCCGCATTGTTCTCGGCATATACATGCTAGATGTAGATTGTTTCATATCTAACATGTATATGCTGAGAACAGTGCTAAAAGATAGCCACTGTTAACATTGGTCTGCCAATGTTGTTTCTCTATGACCTAAATTGCACCGCTAGGACCTGGATAAACAATGTCTCGTTTTTGGTTCCATTGATGTTAGGTTTTCTGATTTACATGCACCTTGACTCATGCGCACGAAATGCACGTGCAGTTTCCCGTTTCCTGTACTATATGTATGCCTTCTGACCCTAGGCGAACATAGGCCTGAAATGAGATCCCAGCCTTTCGGCCAAGTGCCAGTTTTCTTAGTGACATATTCGTGATTATATGCATGGTAGTTTGCAATGTTACCGATATGCTGAATTAGTTGTTGGCCAATGAAAATGATGGTCCGGATCTTTGTAGCTGACCCAACTTGCTTCTTATGACTTGTATTTTGGCGTGCCACGAACTGGTGGCCTGCTGTGAACTGTATGGTGTTCTGCTGTGGCTTGTATGGTGGCCTACTGTGACTTGTATGGTGGCCTACTGTGACTTGTATGGTGGCCTGCTGTGACCTGGATGATGACCTGCTGTGTCTTGTATGGTGATCTGCTGTGATATATATGGTGTCCTGCTGTGATATATATGGTGTCCTGCTGTGACATATATGGTGGCGTGCTGTGACATGTATGCTGACCTGCTGAGACTTGTATGGTGGCCTGCTGTGACCTGTATGGTGACTTGTGTACAGGAGCTGCCACGAAGCCGCCAACGGGCACCTCTAGTCCCTGGTCTCGACACACCGTCAGTCCGGACGGCGCGGGCGGCCGGCCCCGCCGCAAACTTCCCACCCCGCCGGGCGTCTCTAGATCGCCGGGCACCGGCACCAGCACCGGCATCGACAAGGTCGGTCCCGCCATACATCACCTGACCTGACTCCAGTCGGCCACGCCGCAATGTGCCCACCCCCTGGGTGTTCCCACCCCGCCGGGCGTCTCTCGGTCGCCGGGCGCCGGCACTAGCGTCGACAAGGTCGGTCCCACTTAGCCTGACTTGGCTCCAGTCAGCCACGCCGCCACGTGCCCGAGGGTATCTGCAGGTCGCCGAGCACCGGCCCCGACGGCGTAGTACACTGACGAATCGCGGCCTCACTTGACCTCTCCCCACGGTAGTCATTCGCGTCGCGCTGCCTTCCGGGCTCTGTGCGGCTCCAGCTGTATGTCTAAATGGCCTTGTAGTCGGCGCGCCCTTAAGCCCAAATCCAGCTGTATGTCGTGTCACCGCCGCCGGCCTGGTAATGCCTGCCGTGTCTGGCAGTGTGGGGCGGCGTCCCTCCAGCTGGGTGTGACCGGAGTGGAGCCCGGACATGTCGTGTCTGTCTGCTTCCGGCCGCTGGCGACAGCGATGTCAAGGTCATCGACCGCGCCCATAGCCGCCGCCGCCGCCCCCCCCCCCCCCTCAGCCGAATCAATAGCTATGATATGGGCGGGCACAGCTGTGCCGGCGGCCGTACTGAGGTGCCCTGCTGTCTGAGGTGGACCAGGGCCGTACCGGAGGCCGTGGACCCCTATCGGGAGCCGTCTGAGGTGGACCAGGGCCGTACCGGAGGCCGTGACACCCTATCGGGAGCCGTCTGAGGTGGACCAGGGCCGTACCGGAGGCCGTGACACCCTATCGGGAGCCGTCTGAGGTCGACCAGGGCCGTACCGGAGGCCGTGACACCCTATTGGGAGCCGTCTGAGGTGGACCAGGGCCGTACCGGAGGCCGTGACACCCCATCGGGAGCCTTACCCGTCCCTGTCGCTGACCGCCAAACTAAGCTGGCCGAGCTCTACGCGATCACGTTCTCCCTTGGTTCATGGCTTGATGGGATTGGCGCGTTCGTGATGATATCTCGTGTGTCGATGTTCTAGGATATGTAGTGGTGTCCGCGTGTTTCCCACCCCACTATCTCGATCCTCCTACAGCCGCCATTCCTACGATGAAGTGTTGAATCTTGTAGTGTGCCGTACAAAATACGCAAACATGTTTTACAACAATACATTTTGAAATGCAAAACAAATTGTGGTGTGCCGACCCTCATGCGCTTCAGGGTCATGAATGCAAAGTCATACGTACCCTGTTCTCACCTCACCTCACCTGACCTGTGTCAACAGATAGCAGGGGGTTCGCTGGAGACGGAGTCGTACCTGACCTGTGTCGACAGACGGCAGCGGAAGGACGACAGCCCTGTCTAGTTCACTGGAGACAGAGTCGTACCTGACCTGACCTGACCTGACCTGACCTGTGTCGACAGACGGCGGCGGGCCGGACGACGGCCATGTCCAGCTCGCTGGAGACTGAGTCGTACCTGCGCACCACCGAGGACGTGATGTCGGCGCTGCAGGCGCGCATCGACGCCGGCACCGGCACCGGCAACGACTCCGACTCTGAGTCGAGCGAGTCGTCTGCCGGGGCCGGGGGGCCGGGGCCGGCCGTGCCGCCGCCCGGCAAGCCGGCCACACCGGCGGTCGGCGGTGCCGAGTTCAAGTTCAACAGGGCGCTCAGGTGGGCGACTGTGGCCGCGTGAGACTGCCTGAGGCAGCGGCAGGCAGCGGAGGGCGGCGTCAGTGGCCGGTACAGCTGACTGGCGTAATGGACAGACGGATAGCGTGAGCTGACTTGGTGATCTGTGCCACCTGACCCAGTGATCCATTGGTGATCTGTGCCATCTGAGCTAGTGATCCCCTGGCGATCTTGCCCAGTGATCTTACCCAGTGATCCTCTAATGATCTGACCCAGTGACCCCATGGTAATCGGTACCATCCGGTGCAGTGATCCCTCGGTGATCAGACAGTGATCTTCTGATGATTTGACACAGTGATCCCTGGTGATTCGACACAGTGATCCCCTAGTAATATGTGCCATCTGATCCAGTGATCCCCTAGTGGTCTGTATCACCTGGTCTTGTGGTCTTCATCATCTGGCCTACTGATCTGCACCAGTGATCTGTATCACTTTACCGTGCAATCTGCACTACTTGACCTTGAATCTGCACTTTTTGACCCTTGTTTGTTTACTTTTTACCACATCATAGCACACACACACAGACATAACATGGATAAACTTAGACCTGGTGTTCACTGTTCAGTCTGTAGTCCGTCTGTTTATCTCAGTGTTCAGTATGCAGTCCGTCTGTTTGCGCCTCCATGGTGTTGGTGCGACCGTGACCCGCTGGCGGAACCGTGACACCCATGGCCGTTGACAGTCTGCGGCGCGCCCGTCTGGGCCTGGACGACGGCGGCCCCTCGGCGGCGGCGGCGTCCAGACCGCGTGCGGCTGTGCCGCCGGCCGGACCGCCGGCGCGGCCCTCCAGCGGCGGCGCACGCAAACTGTCCGACTCCGAGTCCGGCCCGCCGCCGGCCGGCAAGGCGGCCAACTTTGCCCGCTCCGACGGCGGCCGTTTCAGTCTGCGCATGGCCAACGGCAGCGCCAAGGTCGGTGTGTGTCGGTGTCGCCTGTGGTGCTGGGGGTGGCGACGAGGCTCACCTCGCTACCCCGGTGGAGTAATGTCCTCCGCTATCCTGGTAGGTTGTCCTCCGCTACCCTGGTGGGTTGTCCTCCGCTACTCTGGTGGAGTAGTGTCGTCCGCTACCCTGGTGGGTTGTCCTTCGCTACCCTGGTGGGTTGTCCTCCGCTACCCTGGTGGAGGAGTAGTGTCCTCCGCTACCCTGGTGGGTTGTCCTTCGCTACCCTGGTGGAGGAGTAGTGTCCTCCGCTACCCTGGTGGGTTGTCCTTCGCTACCCTGGTGGAGGAGTTGTCCTCCGCTACCCTGGTGGAGGAGTAGTGTCCTCCGCTACCCTGGTGGGTTGTCCTCCGCTACCCTGGTGGAGGAGGTGGTGCACGTGCAGGACGGGTGGTAGCAGAGCTGACCGGGCGCGGCGGTTTCAGTGAGATTATTTACTAGTACTCGGCTGTTGGGCTGGCTGGGTCGGTTGTAAACAGTATGGGTCTTGTAGAGTTTGTGTAAATTCGCGAGGGTGATTTTAAAGCACGGGCGACTGAAGATAATGACGTTTGTCTGGGACTACAGTGACAAATATTGACATCAAATAGAGTGGAGACCAGGCCGGTGTATGTAGTAGTGATTGAAGACAATGCACGGCGATGTTCTGACTAAACGGTATATACAATGGGTTGTGAGTTCCGTTTGTGCCCTGCCGACGTGACATGGTGTGCTTGTGCTGTGTCCAGACAGGCCGAGCGCGGATCGCATCATGTCCGGTGAGAGCCCCCGATGACGCTCCTGTCGTCGCTTTGTTTGGCCTGAATGACTGCTTCCGCGGCGTATGTGCACTACCTGAGAGTGTCGTGTCGGCGATAGAGGCTGCGCCGTGACCCTGACCGTGACCAGGTCAGCCGGTGCGGAATAGCGTCCGGATGGGTCACAGGCGCCAGGTTCGGTGTAACGCTGCAGCACGCTGAAGATGCGGAGAGCAGTCATGCCGCGTGTTGCTGATGGGACTGCAGCATTGTTGGAGCTTCACGGTGCTGGCTGCTGTCGGGAGATGTGGAGAGAAATCATGCCTACGTGATGCTGGCTGCGGCTGCAGCATTGTTGGGGCTTCAGTGTGCTGGCTGCTGTCTGATGCTGACTGGGACTGCAGAACTATTGGGGCCTCTCGGTGTTATGTCTGCCGTTCTCCCGATCTAGGTAGGAGCGGCTGGTTTCCGTGGCCGACGTGGTCTAGCTGCTGTAGCCGTGGTCACTTTGTTTTCCCCGCTCGGTCTCTGTTCTTAAAGCTATGATCTGCGCCGCTGAGCTCCCATCTCCATGAAGTTTGGATCATGTGGTCTGTCCCGCTGAGTTCCCGGCTCCTGTAACTGATCTGCTTCGCCGAGTTCCAGGCTCTTGTGGTCACTCACTGGGTAAGCGGTCCCCGACCTATGCGACCTGTCCGTGGCACCGCCGACCTGTCGCTGGGTCGTCTGACTGCACGGTCGCAATACTGTAGTGACCCGGCCGGCCTGCCACTGACCTGGCCGTGACCCGACAGGCCCAGCCCGCTCGCCCGTCAGCCGCCGCCGCCGCCGCCGCCAAGAAAGCAGGCGCGGCCCGGCCACTGGGCGGCGGCCCGCGCGCTGCCGCGTTGGCCGCGCAGGCCTCCCGAGACCAGGAGATGGCCAACTGGAAGCGGCGCAAAAACTACGACCCGCTCAAGGCGGCGCGCGAGGACAAACGGAAGAAGTTGGAGCTGAGTGCCGGCGGCTCTCAGAGCGACTCTGCCTGGTGAGGTCTGCCACGTGGCGTCGATGTCTGGCAACTGGTCCTACAACACCGGGAGACAGAGCCGACGTGTTTACTGGTCACGGCTGGCGGCGTACGGTGTCGCGTTTACTGGTCCCTGCTTGGTCACTTGCACTGCTGCTGACGGCCGGGTCAGGATTGTGCTGCTGGTGGTTGTATTGCTGATGACTGGGTCAGGGTTGTGCTGCTGGTGGTTGTATTGCTGATGACTGGGTCAGGGTTGTGCTGCTGGTGGTTGTATTGCTGATGACTGGGTCAGGGTTGTGCTGCTGGTGGTTGTATTGCTGATGACTGGGTCAGGGTTGTGCTGCTGGTGATTGTATTGCTGATGACCGGGTCAGGGTTGTGCTGCTGGTGTTGTATTGCTATGGGGTCAGGGTTGTGCTGCTGGTGGTTGTATTGCTGACGACCGTGTCAGGGTTGTGCTGCCGGTGGTTGTATGGGCGCAGGTTGTGAGCATAGCGTCTGCACCAGCGTATATGTATAAACACTGCAGATTAGACTGCTTTGGATGGAACTCCCGATGTTTGAAGATGAAACCACCCCCACACATAGCTGGTGCAGGCAAGAATTTTGGTTAAACTTTGCCACGAGTCTTGAATACCCGACGCCAGAAGATGCACATCAGAGTTCTTGGAATGTGGGCTGTGCGCGGCATCCGATAGTGTACAGGGATCTAGTTGCTCAGTTGTCGCCTGTGCCGGTGGTGCCTCCGCGCACTGCCCGTTGACGCTGCCTGTCGACCCGGCAGCCCGATGGGGGCGCCGCTGCGGTCCGCCTCGTTCCACGGCACGGACGGACTGGGCTCGGCGCTGCTGCAGCGCGGCGTGTTCCAGTCGGAGGACGAGGCGAGCTCGCCGCGCCGACGCGCGCCGCTGGTGCACGCGCGCTCGATGGCGGCTCCGGCGCGGCCGTCGCCGATGGCTCACCACGCCGACGACAGCGACGTGTCCGAGGTGTTCCACGACGGCGCGTCCGCGTCGTCCACGACGCGCAAGGTGAGGCGACGGCGGCGGCCGGCCGGCGTCGTGTGGCGGCGGCCCACGGCCCGGGGCATGTGGTGGCGGACACACCGGCACAGCCCAGCCCACCCCACACATCAGCACCGCCGCCCGGCTGTCTCGCGGCCGTGCGGCCCACGGCTCACGGCCCACGGCCGGGTGGCTCTAGTGACTAGTTGTGGCGCTGCTGGCGAGTCTCTGCCTGTCTCTGTGTGAGCGCGTGTGCGTGTTGTACAGCCTGCGCACGCCCCGACTGCGGTGTTGGCCTCGCGCCGCCCTCTCGCGCCGGCTCTCCGCCCGTCTGTTGCCGACTGCAGTGCGGCCTGGCGGCCGGTCTGACAACTTGTCTGCATCCGCTGCCACTAGGTGTCTCTGGACGTGGCGCGACGGTCCCCGCTGTTCCGCGGTCAGGCGTCCTCGTCGCTTAGGAACAAGGTCAAGCTGGAGGTACGGTACATCGGCCGGCGGCCAGCGCGGTGTGTGGCCGTGCGTGCGGTGCGCTTAACCTGCCGACGGCCGCCGTCCTGAACCCGTCCCATCTGCCGTGCATGTCTGCATGGGGGCTACGAACAGAAGGGCGCACGGTTCACGGCTGTCGGCAGTCCTCTCTGCCATGCACTCGTCCATACTGGCGAATCCTGGCTGTTCCGTCGCACAACGATTCCCGAGCCATCCCAGGCATGATGCCCGTGGTTGCCGAGACGACTGCTTGCACTCGGCTGGGTTGTAATCCTGTCCGTCTGATGGCTTCCATGCAATGCCAATGGTCTGCAGATGCCAACTAAAACCTGACTGACCCTCAACCACCCTTCCCTGTGCACTGTTGACTCGTGTTGAAGACGTCCCGTGCTGTGTGTCGGCTGGGGCTAGAGCGTCAGGCGTGTGTGTTGACATTGCCTCATCAGCACGTCCATGGGGAGTCGAGCATGGATGTTAGGTGTGGCTCGCACGCAATGCAGTAGAACGTCTCTAAAACGTGGCCGTGCCACTGACGAGATTCACGCCGAAAAATTGTCGTCGGATTACAGTATTCGGAAGCAATTTCCTAATGAGTAAATTCGAATTGAATTCAGAGATGTTGAACTGAAGCATTACTCCGTCGGTGACTGACTGCGGTCCGTCGGTGACTGTGACTGTGACTGTGGCTGTTGTATACCGCCGTGGCTGAGACTACGTGGGCGACTGCGACAACACAGCACCTCAATACTCTGGTCAGGCCACGTCCGCTGACGTGAATGCTGACGACCTGTGGTAGCCGAGCTCATGGGATCAGGGAACGCTGACGACCTGTGGTAGCCGAGCTCATGGTGTCAGGGTACGCTGACGACCTGTGGTAGACGAGCTCCTGGGATCAGGGAACGCTGGCGACTTGTGGTAAACTAGCTCCTGGGCTCGGGGAACGCTGACGACTTGTGGTAGACGAGCTCCTGGGATCAGGGAACGCTGGCTGCCTGTGGTAGCCGAGCTCCAGGGATCAAGGAACGCTGACGGCCTGTGATAGACGAACTCCTGGGATCGGGGAACGCCGTCGGCCTGTGGTAAACTAGCTCCTGGGATCAGGGAACGCTGACGACTTGTGGTAGACGAGCTCATGGGATCAGGGAACGCTGGCGACCTGTGGTAGACGAGCTCCTGGGATCAAGGAATGCTGACGGCCTGTGGTAGGCTAGCTCCTGTGATCAGGGAACGCTGACGACCTGTGGTAGACGAGTTCCTGGGATCAGGGAACGCTGAAGGCTTGTGGTGGACGGGATCTTGAGATGGGGGCTGGAAAATAGTCTTGCCCGAAAGTCTGGTCCAGGTCACCCTCTCCTAAAAATTCGCATATGCTTTTTCCCGCTGAACGATCGAATATTGCCGTTTGTTAATGGAATAGTTCAATTTTATTGACTCATAAAAATCTCTAAATATGTGGGTTCTTGGATCCAGGCTTTCAATTAAGGTGTTCATAGCAATTAACTGCTATGAAAGGAAACTGGAGCTGCATTGCATATTAATATTTGTTCAGCTTGTTATTCGTAATGTCACTGCTACTCGATCATAAGCGGACAGTAAGTGCGTGCCATAATGTGTGAAATACGAAAAGGAGCTCGTGACGTGAAGGGAGAAGAAAATTACCAACCGGAACTTGACGTCCAAAAAATTATGCTCTGCAGCTTCGGGGGCCTCTGAACGCAGCCCCGTCTGGGCCGGTCCCGTGTTTCACGCCGAGTGTCCGTGAGCGTGGCCGCGATCGCCAGCGAGCCGCCGCGCCGATCCAGTCGCGTGTTCACGACTGGCGGCGCCTGTTCGAGTCGGAACCGCGTTGGCCGATCGACTGGTTGAAGTCCGCGGACCGACAGGCGGCAGTGTGCTGGCTGCCCACTGAAGGGGCCACCACGAGGCGTGTGAAGGATGGAACGATTGCTTGCAGGCACTGGATAACCTGGTCATATCCACCATACACACGCTGTCGAGCAAGATCCGAGGGAACTCTGAATCTCTGGTGTCGAAGCTCAAGTAAGTGTGGGCGGTGTGCGGCGCCGTTACGTGTGTGAAGCTGTGTGTCGTGTCCGTATCTCACGCTGGGGTGTGCGTGCTGCTGTTGCCTACGTGTGTACGTGTGTGTGCGTGTGTTCTCCCACTGGGTGGTGTGCGGCTGCTGTTACGTGTGTGAAGCTTGTGTGTCGTGTCCTTCGGTATGCTTGCCCGCCGGGGTGTGCGGCTGCTGTTCGTTGTACGTGTGTGTGTGTTCGTATCCCACTGGGTGTGTACGGCTGCTGTTACGTGTGTGATGCTGTGTCGTGTCTGTATCTCACTGGGTGGTGTGCGGCTGCTGTTACGTGTGTGATGCTGTGTGTCGTGTCTGTAGCCCGCCGGGTGTTGTGCGGCTGCTGTTACGTGTGTGATGCTGTGTGTCGCCCCCGGGGGGGGGGGGGGTGTGTGCTTGTGTTGTTCGGTAGCCCGCTGGGTGTTGTGCGGCTGCTGTTACGTGTGTGAAGCTGTGTGTCGTGTCCTCGGTAGCCCGCTGGGTGTTGTGCGGCTGCTGTTACGTGTGTGAAGCTGTGTGTCGTGTCCTCGGTAGCCCGCTGGTTGTTGTGCGGCTGCTGTTACGTGTGTGATGCTGTGTGTCGTGTCCTGTAGCCCGCTGGGTGTTGTGCGGCTGCTGTTACGTGTGTGAAGCTGTGTGTCGTGTCCTCTGTAGCCCGCTGGGTGTTGTACGGCTGCTGTTACGTGTGTGAAGCTGTGCGTCGTGTCCTCGGTAGCCCGCTGGTTGTTGTGCGGCTGCTGTTACGTGTGTGAAGCTGTGCGTCGCGACCGTCGGGACCATGAACGACGGTTCGGCGGTTTGGACCATTAACATGCTGATTAGCTAACGATACTAGCGAACGATAGCAGTACTGAGAAAGTAAACTGGGGTTCAAGTGAACAAGAGCAACACCAGCGATAGCAACATTGAGAAAGTGAGCTGTGGTGGCCCAAGACTCTTGCTCCCATGCGGGGTAGCTGTGTCAAGCGAATTGCCAGGTGACTGAACTGAGTTGACAAAAAAAGTATTCAGTTCGAAGCTTCCTCGATAGTTTCACGTGTTGAGCTCATCGTTTATTTGATGGTTTACGACACACTTTATGCACGATCACGGCTAATGGCACCGCCCACACTGTTTCGCCGGTGGACCGCGGAATTGCGATGTGTCCCGAGTGGGGCAGACGAGTTCAGCTGAAATTCGCCTACACAAGTGACCCAGTCCCTTTAATGCATGTCCCGTCTCGCGTACGCCCCACCGAGGCGTTTTCCCGCTACAATGCCCGGCGGTGTTCCGAGAGCCCAGCCTGCTGGCCGTGTTTGGCGCAAAACTCTGTTGGTGCCGGTACCGGCACGGTGGCAGGCGGCCGTGGTCGCCGTCGTCCGCCGCGGCCCGGTGCCGGCCCGGCGCGGCGACGTGCGTCACGTTTCGCCGTTCGGCCGCCAGGTGTCAGTTCGACGAGGACGACGTGCGTCACACCCTGCTGGACGACGTCATGACCACGCTGGCCACGGACACGCCCAGCGCGTCCAAGGCGTCGTCGCGCGACCTGGCCGGCATCCTCAAGAACCTGCGCAAGGTGGAGCAGGCCGTGCAGGGTGAGTGGCGCCGGCTGACGCGCCGCTCGCGGCCACAGCGTCCCCGGCCGGCTGCGTCCGACAGCCAGGTGCTCTCCGTCTCGAGTCACGAGTTCTTCAGCATATTTTGCTGTCCAGTCAGTTTTCTGTTGACGTCACGAGTTCATCGTATTTCACTGACCAGTCAGTTTGCGTCCTTTCAGGTATCCCCATGGTATTTTTTGTCCGTGGTGTGGTGACAGTCGTGATTTATCTGCGCTATTGGTTAAATGGATGTGGAGCTCTAGTCCCACAACCAATTGCTGCCGATTCGGTACCAGGCGGTGTTCTCTCGTATTCTGCATCGGGAGCATGCTTCTGCCTACTTTTCAGTTTTGAACGGGATGTTGTGCCTACTGTTTTTTTCTTCTCATTTATGCAGTAGATGTGTGCGGTGTTTCGGCTCTGGAACATGTTCGTGCCTATATGGCATTTCTGAAGCAGGTGCTGTGCTGTGCTGTGCTGTGCTCCGGAACGTTTTAGCCTGTAGCCGATGCTGAGGCAGGTGCTGTGTGTCGTGTTCCAGTTCTGGAGCAGGTGCTGTGTGTCGTGTTCCAGTTCTGGAGCAGGTGCTGTGTGTCGTGTTCCAGTTCTGGAGCAGGTGCTGTGTGTCGTGTTCCAGTTCTGGAGCAGGTGCTGTGTGTCGTGTTCCAGTTCTGGAGCAGGTGCTGTGTGTCGTGTTCCAGTTCTGGAGCAGGTGCTGTGTGTCGTGTTCCAGTTCTGGAGCAGGTGCTGTGTGTCGTGTTCCAGTTCTGGAGCAGGTGCTGTGCGACGACGACTGTGACGTGTCGGACCCGGACGACTTGGACGCCGCCGACAAGTTCGGCGACGGTTTCTACTGAAAGGCCTGCCTGGTGGTCGGCGGTGGCTTCCACTGAGGAACCGGCGGGCTCGGCTCCGAATCTCGCCCCGATGCAGTCTCCATCGAGTCGAGGCCCGCGCGCGCGCGCGAGGTCACACTCGCGCCGAGCCGGTCCCATCGGCTCGAGTTGCAGAGGTCGCGTGTCAGGCGTGCGGCACGAGCTGGGCCGTGGGTGGCCGGTGCCGTGCGGCCGGCGGTGCGAGCGGCGGCGCCACGCGGAGATTGTGATACGTGTGTCGGACAGTGGTGTCTGCGCTGTGGTGGCGCCACTAGTCAGTGTAACGACGGGCCGTGCCGCCCCACACCACCCGCCTCTGCTTAGTCTTTGTAATATGTGCCTTGATGAATGGGTCGAAACGAGCGCTGTGCGCGCCGTCGGGCGCCGACGACGACGGTGGCGTATTATTTTGTAAGAGAGCTGGCATGTTGTGCTTTGGCGATGTTCTATTAATGCTTTATGATTAAAAGTCTATTCTTATGCAGTGTTTGGCTGGCAGTGAGGTGGCAAGTGCTACCGAGTTACGCGTTGTCGATTGCCAGTGGTCGCCGAGCACAGACGGACCTTGTCCGTGTTTGTTTGTTTATTGGGTGGTTCACGACACACTTTATGCACGTTCACGGCTAATGGCGCCGCCCACACTATTTCGCCGATGGGCCGCGGGATTGTGAAATGTCCCGAGTGGCGCGAGTGTCGAAACCAGGATCTTTGGTACCCAAAGCCCAACACCTTAACCACTCGGCCATCCCCGCCCCGGACCTTGTCCAGCTGGCATGTCAACGAGTGTGCCTGTTGCTGCGCGGTTCCATTATCGTTCGTTTCTAAGGTGTCATACCACGTGTTCGACTATTTTCCCGGTGCCCGGCGCACCGGTGGTGACATTCGTGTGGCGACGCTGAGTGAATCTGGGTCTGAACCGGTGGGCTGCCACCGACTGATGACCTGGACTGCTAGACTAATGGACTGCCGCCGGACGATGGTCTGGGCTCGTGGAATGTGGAACCGTTCTCCTGCGATGCATCGTGCGGAAGAAGCACCCCCGCCAGCATCCACGCCTCATCACTCCTGGTGGTTGAGCTCCGTCCTAAAGCTGAGATCTGTTCCCTGCAGACGTTCCTCCATCCAGGCGTTCATGCGGGAGTCCATCTCCGGGCTGAAGTAGTTCTTCCAGTCACCCGTTTTACCTGGAGCGGAGCGGACCAGTCAGTTGGGCAGAGTGGAGGGGCGACGGGGTCCGTCGTCTGGCTGTCAAGTAGAGTTTAGTGCGGCTGGTTCCTACATCAATCTGTCACGTATCCGACACGGTCAATCTGTCACGTGGCTGGAATAGAGAACACCGGCATCACAGCGTATTCAGTGGTGGGTGGTGGAGGATTTATCCAAGGCCGAGTCAGAAAGTCGGCAAGTCACGCAACATACGTCGTGGCTTAGTTACATACCTTTCCGAATGAAGTTCTCCGATTTGGAGAGCATCCCGAACTCTTTGAAAATGTCGAGGTTGACCCAAGGATTTTTCTTGAAGTTATCGAACTTCAGGTGTTCATACAGCTGTTCTACCTCGTTTTCGGACAGTTGCTTATCCAGGAAGTCGCTGACCCTTCTGATCACCGACCTTAGGTCAGCCTTCATGTCTTCGAAAAAGAGGAAGAGTAGGTTCGGGTGGCCCTTCTTCCCCCAGGCCTCCAAAACGTGCGTGATAAACGGCAGCTGTATGAGCTTGTCTTCCAGAAACAGATCGAAGAACTCCTCAAACGTGCCCTCAAATCCATGCATCAGCATCAGCCTGTGGTGGTGGTAGTAGGAGACGAGGGCGTCCTTGGGGTTCCGCGCTACGTACACCACCTTGCACGTGTCCAACAGCGCCGGCGGCAGCATCGAGAACGGACAGTGGGTCTTGATGAACCTAGGTGGGTTGTAGGAGCGGGGCCACAAAATCGGCAGAGCCGTCCACAGCGTGCGCGGCGCCCGCCACGGGTCGGACGTGATCGACTGCCACAGCAGGCTCCTCGCCGCCGAGTCCGGCGCCAGTGTGCGGAACGTCATCTCGAGAAAGTTCCACCGGTTGGGCACCGCTTGACACTGGGCGCCCTTAAAGTCTAGGTCGTTGGCGATGAGCCACACCATTTCCTGGGTCCAGGTGGTGCCGCACTTGGGCATCGTCGCCACCCACGTGTCGCGCGGATCGACCGGGTAGTTGTAGATGCTGCTGAAGCGGTCATGCGGCACCTTGGGGTAGAAGTACCGGCTCGGACCGATCGTCATTGCACCGTCCATCATGCCGAGCGGCTGCACGCGCCGCATGAGAGCATTGGTCACATCGTCCGCATCTTCAAACTGATGTGGGTACGGTAGCGAGTTCATAGTGGAATCTGCAAACATGAAGCAAAGTATGACACGACAGGTTGCAAAGACCGGTTTGTCGGGAAAACGGTTACATAAAATTCCCTACGGACCGTTCGCTGTTGGCTGCAAGCTTATTTAGCTTACGCGAGTGCGACAATATGAGGAAGTCGTCCCAGGCTACATGACCCTATGTCGTGGACATCAAGTCCAACATATGTCGTGTAAGTCCAACCCTATGTCGTGGACATCAATATCAATAATCATCTCAATTAGTGTGCCTTTCATCACTTAGTTTGCTTGAGATGTGTTGGCTGTCTTGAGTCTGGGGCAGGGCCAGAAATTGTGATTGGGGCAATTGACAGTGATAAATTATTCGTGAATTGGGATGGAATATGCCACTTACTGAACAATGACACGACATCCCAAAAGATGTATCGACATCGTGCTTCTTGGTGCGTGCTTGTGAAGTTATCATGCCTTGTTTCCAACACTATCCCGTATATATGTATTATACATATGGTCATAACGGATCCGGGATCGTGATAACGAAATTCCCGTAGAACAATTTCATGCAAGGGGTCTGTCTATAATGTGCTATGCTATACAATACCAGTTTATAGCATAGGCATTTGCATCGCTATCATTGATATCGGCATCTCCAAATTAGGTACCTCTCAATGCACGCAAAATGGATGGTTATATTATACGATGCAACTATCCCAAAACTGGGCTTCAAGGACTTAAATATTGTAGAGAGTATTATTTTCATGGCGATTTCGACGTTCCGCTGTACTCGTTTCGACATCCCACACCTTACGATACATAATTATTTTAACACTGGCAAATGGTCTCTGGGGGACGTCTGGCTGGACGATTTCAGGGGATGAACTGGAGCACACCGAAAGGATACCATTTCCTCTCACAGGGGCGCATCTGGCTGAAGGATTTGAGGGGATGCCCTACTGCAGTGGTGCTTTTTTCCCACCTGGAGGGATGCTAATTTAACATGTTGGGACCCAAACCCAAGACCAACCAGGCTGACATGACCAAGCCTGGTTTGGAAAAGTCAAAATGCACTGAAGCCTGGTCAAAAGTTTGATTTCATAATACATGCTTTTTCACATAAATAGCAACATTATTTTTTATTCTTCTCAATTCAAGTGATACCTACAAGCAATTCACATAATACTTCAAGACCTCACCAATTCTCAGAAAATGAATTGATATAAGCATGCTCGCAATACTCTTTTGCATTGGCAACCTTGAATAACAATGTGGTGAATACCAAACGGATCTCCTCGATGAGAGATCTTATCGAGGTCTTTAAATTTGTCCAAGGTCTGGAGAGGGGATATCTTGGGGAAATGTTTGAATTTAACAAAAATGATGCAATTAGGGGCCACAAATTCAAAATTAATGTTAACCACAGCAGAACAAGGCTAAGACAGACTTTCTTCACTAACAGGGTAGTAGAACACTGGAACCAGCTGCCAGAGACCATTGTCAGTAGCAGCACATTGAACATCTTTAAAAACAGCATAGACAATCATTATAAGAATAGAGGGCTTGCTTTTCAGTATTACAGGGAGGGCTGATTGACGGATTTGGTGGGCAACTGGTTGAGTGTACAGAGTGCAACCAAGAATGGCCCCTGTGGCCCATCGTTGCACTAATCTTTTAAGTCTTTATGTCTTTATGTCTAAAACAATACTGAAACACACCAGATAATACTCATTACCATCCTCAATCTAAAGATAACAAAAGTGGTAAATTCATTTATATAGCAGCAAGAGTAAAACGGACATAAAGTTTGGTCATTCTGTGACCGATAATCTGTCAAATGTGGGAACATATCTAATAATCGTACTATACTATTACCATATTCATAAATCCAACTTGTAACGTTATTCAGTGGTCACCTTCATCATAACCTATGAAAACCATCTAAATGGTCTTCCTCACCATTATTGGCTGCGTCACTTTTGCTTTCAGCTGCCACCTATTATAGTTTAACCCAGTTCGTGATCACTATGTGCCTGGTATAACTAATGCATCAATTAACCTTGGTATTAACATCAATCAACCGGAATGATTGCAATGCACAGCGAATACCCCGAAAAAGCACCGCATATTGAAGTAGATGAAAATGCATTACAAAACCTGTATAATGCCAGAAAACATTGTCAGTAGCAGCACACTGAACATCCTTAAAAACAACATAGACAATCATAAGAATAGAGTACTTGCTTTTCGGTATTTCAGGGAGGGTTGATCGACGGATTTGGTGAGCGACTGGTTCAGTTCAGATCGCTACCAATGAAGGGGCCTTGTGGCTCATAGTTACATTGATATTTTATGTTTGTATGTCTTCATGATAGAAAAGAAGGCAACATGGGAACAGCTAGATAATGCGATAATCAGCTGGCAAAGTAATGACGCATTACATGGTGAATCCTGCGAGTTTGCAGGACTCTGTTTTGCTATTGGATACGGTTATTCGTGTATGCATTGAAATTATTTATATATCATTTGGGTACATCTTTGTTTTCAGCGTAATTCTTGCAAGCTATGTTCAACGTTGCATAATTATTTGCAGTGCACCTTCATCTCATGACGTCACGTACTACCTTGGGTTTTCCTGTTGCAAGCCATGACATCTCATTTTTGCTTACATCCAAAATGGTAACCGGACAAAGGTACGTGAAGCAAATTCACGTATGGCAGATGTGCGTCTGCAAATGTACGTAGTTAAATATACGTAAGTGCAGATGCACGCATGGCTAATGTACGTATTAACCTTGGTATTAACATCAATCAACCGGAATGATTGCAATGCACAGCTGTAATGCAAGCTCAAATGTACGTATGGCAAATGCATGTATGGCAATTGTACGTAAGCACAGATGTACGTATGCCAAAGTTACGTAAGCGAAATTCAGGTATTGCAAATGTACGTTTGCGCAAATGTACATACGTGCAAACGTGCGTAAGAGCAAATGTTTGTATGGCAAATGCATCTGACCAAATGTGCCTAAACTCAGACACGTATGTCTAAATGTACGTGCATTGGCTCATACGTACATTTGCTCTCGCATTCTTATACGTTTACGTACTGTTACGATTACGTATATTTGCGCTTAAGTACATTTGCGCTTGCGTACTTTTGCGCTTACGTGCATTTGCGCTTACGTACTTTTGCGCCTACGTACATTTGCGCTTAGGTACATTTGCGCTTGCGTACTTTTTCGCTTACGTACATTTGTGCTTGCATACTTTTGCGCTTACGTACACTTGCGCTTGCGTACTTTTGCGCTTACGTACATTTGCGCTTAAGTACTTTTGCGCTTACGTACATTTGCGCTGGCGTACACTTGCGCATACCTACATTTGCGCAAACGTACATTTCTCTTAACGTACATTTGAACATACGTACTTTTGAGCTTACGTACATTTGAGCACTCACTTGTGCGCTTACGTACGTTTACGCATACGTACTTTTGCGGTAACGTACATTTGCCATACATTTGCCATACGTACATCTGCACTTACATACAATTGCCATACGTATATCCGCGTTTACGTACATCTGCTTACGTACATCTGCCATATGTACCTTTGTCCTAGAATCAGCCAAAATGTCACGCTAAAAATTTACTGCTACGTTTACCCTCTGTATCTGGGGCATGAAATCGCGCCGACAATAAAGAAAGAAGAAAAATAAATGTAAAATTGCTGCCAAATCTCCGGAGAACACTTATTTACCATTATCTTTTTCCACGGTGATCAAAACGATATTCAGATTTTGAAATCTGTATCAGCGACGCCTGCCGGCCCCGTTCCTACACCTATGACAGGCGGACTATGGCCCTCTGGACTACAACTCCAGAGGGACATCAGTGTAATCCAAAGGGCGTCTTCGTGGTCTAGACATGGATCATGCACGGAATACATCATCCATGGTCCAGAGGCACGTGTATTGTTTGTTTATTGGGTGACTTACGATGCAATTTATGCACATTCGCGGCTAATGGCGCCGCCCACGCTGTTTCGCCGGTGGGCCGCGGGATGGGGAAATTGGGGTGCGTGTGCAGTGTGCATTATTGGTGAAAGGGGGTGGGAAGTGTCACTTTCTGAACACTTAAGACATCCCTCCCCAATGAGTATCGACATCGTGCTTCTTCATGTGTTTATGAAGCCGCCATGCCTCGCTTTAAAAAAAAATCGTGCATGAGTAGTATGCTTATGTTCCACAATACGGATTGTTATACACATCCATCTCGTAACACAATTATCGCTGCTACCAGATACATAGCTGATATGCGTACCCACAGACAGCAGACCTATAATGTGCACTGCTATACAATACTATTTGTTGGTAGTATGGCATTTATAGACATTAATATATGTATTCGTACCAGGGCTATCTCCGAAATAAAAGCATTCACGCAAGCAATGAGCACGCTATTGGCTCAAAGCTTAGCTTGAGCTACTATTACTTTGACAATATCTTAAATTACATATTTCTGTGACGAATTTCAACATCCGTACTCGATTCGACAATTCACATCTAACGAAAACGCAACATTTTAACAATGTGCGCATGTGTTTGTTTGTATTTTAGCGTGAGCGTTGTGTTTGTATCGGAAGCGGCGCCAAGATATGGCGTTCTGGTGGGGGAAGCGTCCTCCATCGGATGGGGGGGCGGCGCACATGCCCAGTTGCGCCCCTCTCCCCCTGGATCCGCTACTGGCCTGCTGCTGGCACTATATCCAACTGACCCTCAATCCACGGCAAACAATACGCTTCGACCCACGCCACCGTCCCCAGCCACAGTCGCAAGGTCGTCGCCCAATGGTGGCGGCAGAACGGCGATTCAGGGGCGGCAGAAGGGCGATTCAGGGGCGGCAGAAGGGCGATTCAGGGGCGGCACTGACAGCCGGAACTAAGAAATATTGCGTAGAGGGTCCAAAAATCGTGTCTTGCCCAGAAAACTGGCGTCGGTGCCCGAAACATCAGCATCATTCCAGTATTTGTCAACAACACAGCCATTCGAGGTGTCGAGTGATGTCATTGTCATTGCAAAGATAAACGTTCATATCTGTTTACTGTTGTTGAATGTCATACCAGATCTAGAAGAACCGTGGTTGAACGTACGTGGCTCCCTGTCTATTATTCTAGCAAACGCCAGGTTACGTCGCGAAAACAGCGTGCGTCTAAGCCACAAGCTATGTGGCAACTCGCCACAGCCAAGTGGCGTTGCACCAGTCACCGCACATAACGTGCAAGTGTAGCAGCCGATGCCATACAACCGTTTTCTGAGGCGCGAATACACATCAGGGATTGGCTTCCGAGGCGTATTAAATTCCTAGTTGATGTGAATGATGTAGATATGCAGACTGTATGTCGGTACGGGCCAGAACGATGCAAATTGTTAAGAAATTCTTCGTAGTTACTAGTTTCTACCATCGGTAATCGCACGTTTTGTGGATAAAGGCAGCTTCATACTTGGGGGACCATTCATGGCATCCAATGTTCATTTACCAATAAAGTTCATAACGTCCAAAACTCACAATGGGTAAAGATAATAACGCCTGAAAAGCGAAATAAAGCACAAAATGTCTTCGATAGGGTGCATGTCCGAAGTTTGTAACGTTCGACGATCGCAACCTCAAAACTGGCTTCAGAGGGAGCGGTCATAACATCCAAAGTTAATTCACACCCAAGAATCATAAAATCGAAAATAATTCCACAATAGCCCGTCGGTGGAGCTGGTAGAACCCGTGGCGGTGAAATCTTGTAGCTAAGGAAGGCTAGATTAGGTAAATTTTTCCGCTAGGGGTTTTACCAGCTCCTCTAGTGGAAAGAGGATTTAAAAAAACTTTGTGGCCCATGGACATAAATGAACTTAGGACATCATGAACACTCCCACTGAGTAATTTTGAAAGCTGTGGTCGTTGTACGTCGTGCACGTCCCACATTGTGAGCGCACCCTATCCAATACATCTTGGAATTTACCTCGCGTTTTTGACGTTATGATCCACTTGGACTTTGTGAACATTCAGGTTTTAGGGCGCATCGACCGTGGTAGATCAATTAGACGTTGTGAAAATTGGACGTTATTAACTTTGGTAGTAACTGAACCTTGTGTGTTACATGTCCTCCACAATTGAACTCTCAGGGACTCCAAGGACCCCCAAACCCCCAAGTAAATAATGTGTTGAACATATGCCCGAAGGTTCACTCTTCACCCCGGCACTGCCTTCGTAGCGAGCATTACGGGGACGGGTTTCAGTCAGCTCGCTCTCACGGACAGCTGGTTATCTAGTTAGTTATTTGAGCTGAGCTTCAGAGCGCTTCAGTCTAATCATTCGCGCGGCCTGCCCACCATGTCTTGCGGTAAGCCGTCGCGGCTGGGTCGGCGTCAACAGCGTCAGATCCGACGGCAGACGTCCAAGTTCACAGTGCATGCTGAGGTGACGAGTAGTCTCGGGGTAAGCTTCCCGTCTCACAATCGTAAGGTTGTGGGTTCGAGCCCCCCTTGTCGCTTCTCTTCGCCTGGGACCAGTCGGCGCGAGACATTGGCGACGCTACATGACTCAGCGATCGATGTGTCGTAAAACCAATAACCGACAGTGCACGCTGACGCCTGTATTGCGGACGGTCGTGATGCACACTCGGGTTATCACAGCGCGAGGTGGCGGCAGTACGCACCGACACTAATCACACCGACCGGCGGGGAGAAGCACTGCATACATCCCACCCGACACACTGGGGCTCCGGGACTGCGAGACGGAGCAGCACAACGGCTCTGGGACTCCGGAACAAACGGATACAGTCAGCACCAAGGCTCAGGGATTGTGGTACTGTGGGACATATTAACGCCAGGGCTCAGGGACTGTGGGACATTGTGACGCCAGGGCTCAGGGACTGTGGGACATATTAACGCCGGGGCTTAGGGACTGTGGGACATAGTGACGCCAGTGCACTAGAACTCTGGCTGTAATTTCGAGGTTCTGAAACCCTGGAAAAGACTGGAACTAATGTGACTGTGGCGCTGGGGTTTTGGGTCTGTAGGACAGCTACTCCGAGGTTCCGGAACCACGGAAATGTGTGATTCTGGAACACATCGCATCCACCATTCCCGTAACAGCACATCAGCTGGATGCGCACGTGTCACGCCGCAAGATGTATAGACTGTGTGGACACGTACTGCACCAGAGAACACGAGAACCACCACGCAAGCTTAGAATGGGTCGTCACCCACAGATCTCCGAACCTCGGTCAGTAGCCAGGTCAAACGCATTGGCACGACACATATCGCACGGCAACCGAAATGCATGGCAATATGAGTTCGTGCAATTGGTGCACTGATGAACTGATAGCACCTTAACATAAGTAAACGCGACATTAGTGCTCAATCGCACCACACCAAGCGTACAAACCGCTTCATCTGATACAACAGTCGATATTCGGCAATCAGGAAAATACTGTGCAGCAGTGGGTGGTCTGGGGACTTCAACATCTGCATATAACTGCGGTCAGTAAAGGTCGAGGTCGTCCACAGCGGATAGGTCGGGGTCATTCTCCCTGCACAAAGAATACCTTCCGTTACCGCGAGAAACACGGTCGTTGGCGCGAGACGAACAACTCCACGGTCACCTACTCGACCAAAATAAAACGCGGTGCATCACACAGACGGTAGGTTCAACCCCGACCGTCCGACCGCCACGGCTGCAGACAGGACCGCTGCCTACTAAGACACAACATTCCGACCGAGAACGCCGTGATGACGTCACTGACCGTGATATCACAGCCGGACAGGGTCGGCCGCTGGGAGGAGACCCGGAGAGGGCCGCGAACGTCCACGCGTCACGGTGACGTCACGGGGGTAGCCGCGAACGTCCACGCGTCACGGTGACGTCACGGCGCCGGCCACCAGGAGGCGTAGCCACGTTGCGCCGCCCACAGCGGCGGCCGCGCCCACGTCACGGTGACGTCACCGCGTGGCGGCGGCCGCCGGCCACCAGGAGGCGGTCTGACACTGTCTGACGCGGCGCAGCTCGGTCGGCGAGAACTGCAGCGCCGTCGAGATGGCGTTGAGGATGTGCGCCTTCTGCGCCGCGTCCGACGACAGCAGGTAGCGCACCACCACGTTCTTGATGTACTCGAGGTTGGCGCCCTCTCGAGACGTGTTCAGCTCCAGCCTGTCGGCAGGCATGGTGCCAGTGAGAGCCGCCGTCTCACCGTCCCACAGGGTTAAAATAATGGTTTTTCGTTAGGTGTGAGATGTCGAAACGGGCACAGGATGTCGAAATTTGCCATGGAATTAGTGTCAATTAAAATGCTTTTGATGGCTTTCAGGATCAAATTTGAATCAATGGAGCATTAACATGATACTTATAAGTGGAACTTGTGACTGGAGCATTAACATGATACTTATAAGTGAGATACTGTTAGAAAGGGGACACGAAGACATTATAAGCACGCATCATGAAGCAGGATGTCGATACTTCTTGGAGAAGGATGTCGATTGAGCGTTCTGAAAGTGGTATTTTCCACCCTATTTCACGGATAATTTATCACTGCCGATAAGTCTCGTTTGTGCATTAACATCCATCCACATGGAGCGACTTTTCCTGACACAGGTGGCGGCAGACATACATACATGGTGCGTATTATAACGAAGTCAACTCCCTCTTTCAAATGCATCTGACAGTCTGATCACGGCCACTCCCATGTGTTCAGACTTGTCGGGTCCGGGCTCCGAGAGGAAGCCGGCGTCAGTCGGCCGGCGCCGGCCGACGCTGACGTCGGCACCCGCGCCCCGGCCGTGGCTGTCGTGGCGGTGTGCATAAGTCGGACCCGGTGTGCCGACACCTGTCGGCGCGGCCACGCCCGGTCGACAGGTGTCGGGGTCATGTCGCAGTGCACTGCACCGTTTAGCCGAGCCACATGTGGACTGGAGCTGGATCGAGAGTCGTCGACCGAGTCCCTCCCCCAGCTGGTTCCAGCCCGTGAATGACCCGTGATTGATGTGGCCGGCTTGAAGTAGTCGACCGGCCTCCCATCCCCGCCCGAGCTGGGCTCTGGCGACTGGCTCTGTGTGGCTCAGTGGCGGCAGGGCGGCGGGCATGGTAAGACGGGGCAGAGCGGCAGAGCAGCGGGCATGGTAAGACGGGACAGAGCGGCAGAGCAGCGGGCATGGTAAGACGGGGCAGAGCGGCAGAGCAGCGGGCATGGTAAGACGGGGCAGAGCGGCAGAGCAGCGGGCATGGTAAGACGGGGCAGAGCGGCAGAGGGGGGAAGAGGGCGAGCGGCAAGGCATGGTAAGACGGGACAGAGCGGCAGAGCAGCGGGCATGGTAAGACGGGACAGAGCGGCAGAGCAGCGGGCATGGTAAGACGGGATAGAGCGGCAGAGCAGCGGGCATGGTAAGACGGGACAGAGCGGCAGAGCAGCGGGCATGGTAAGACGGGACAGAGCGGCAGAGCAGCGGGCATGGTAAGACGGGACAGAGCGGCAGAGCAGCGGGCATGGTAAGACGGGGCAGAGCGGCAGAGTAGCGGGCATGGCAAGACGGGACAGAGCGGCAGAGCAGCGGGCATGGTAAGACGGGACAGAGCGGCAGAGCAGCGGGCATGGTAAGACGGGACAGAGCGACAGGACAGCCGAGGTGAGAGGACTGGATCTATCAGGGTACGAACTGCTTAGACATGTGTCGGTGTCTGCCGTTCTTTACGTCTGATACTTGCACCCGAAGCTGTTGCCGTGCATTGCAAATCATCCGCCCAGGAGGCAGCAACGGCTGTTGGATTCAAGAACCGATTACCGTACAAGCAATGCGAACCCCAGACTATCACCGCGAGGCGAACTCGCCTATAGTTATATATATATATATATATATATATATATATATATATATATATATATATATATATATATATATATATATATATATATATATATATATATATATATACATATATGTATATATGTGTATATATACACATACATATACACATACATATATACATAGCATAGTTAGGGTGTTATTACTCCGAAGTATATTTGCAAGCCAATGTCCTATATATTAACCGGCGCATATTAACCACAGGGGGCAGATATCTGCCCGCTGTGGTTTTTCTTAATTTGTCGCCATATAATCGAGTTAACAAGGCCAAACCTCGCATGGCTGCTCATTGATCTTTTCCGCATATCCTCATACATTTTTAACCCTGAGTCATCTTAGGTCAGGTCAGCAGGTCAGGCGAAGTGGCCCAAACTACACTAGGAGTTCTAGGTAGCATAACCTCCACAATAACTGGGCGATTGATTTCAAACTTATAACACGTCATGATCTCATCAGGGACCATAATATGTATATCTTTTTTTTGTAGCATTGACCTTAGGTCAGGTCGTTGCCATGGCTTCCCCATTATAGGGCTATGGTAAAATATACAAATGTTTCCTGGTTACATATTTGCTCTCGGAATGATCTCACAACGGTTGTGGCATGTAGCTGGAAGCTATGCTCAATGCTACCACTGACATTTTTGTTCAGTGACCTCACCAAGGTCATCTGAGGTCACCTGAGATCACTAAACATTTATGCGCATTACATCACACTGCATTGAGCTAGAAGGCTGAAATTACCGTCATTGTGCTTGTATCGCCAAGGCGTGTCGATTGATACATTACATGCCCTCACTAGGCTACTTCATGACCTTGACCTGAGGTCATAGTTTCGGTTGACCTGACCTTAAATCACACCGCCTATTGTCGATAGCACATTTCAAGGACTGTCGAATAGCGTTCGCCGTTTGTTTCTATCTGTTACAGGTCCTGAGATATGTGTCAATATCTGAGAGTCCCACTCGATCTGGTCGAATTTGACCTATGATGGCCCAGTGACCTGAATATTGACCTGAGCGAAAAAAATGACCGAAACACTTTCGATAGAGCCTGTCACCAACTATCCAACGCTGTTTTCCGTTTGTCGCTAGCCAGCATAGTTCTAGAGATCTTAGGGGGGCGGACATCTGCCCTCCCGGACATGCGAAGTTGGCGCGGACCGCCGGACGTGCGAGTGTTAACACGAGGCCCTACGAAGCTTCCTCAATGCTTCGGAGCCGCACAGCTAATGCGAAGGCCTAGCATGCATTGGCCACTAATAGGCGATTGACCTAATTAATAGGTAAATCGCCCACCTGTTCTTCCGCCCACGTAGCATTAGTCCGACTGTTGTGCATGGAGTGTGTGCGGACTGCGAACAACCAACAGGACCCAGCATAGTGCTAATGCGTTTACACTGTCTGATATAGGTGCTGCAACGGCATTCGTAGCGATTAGACGACCAAGGCCGCGTGAAGCATGTAAGTATTATTATCGATAGTATAATTATCGATCCCTCTATCGGTCCCAATGAATACAAGCTAAGGACACTGCAAAGTAGATTGCAGAGCAGGTAGCAAAACTGAAAACAGCACCATAATAAATGTACCAACAGCAACATAAAATGGTATTACCGGAAACACCGAAATGCCCGCGATTTCACGTCGTCCGACAAAGGTCAGTGACGGCTGTCATCAGGGAATGGCACTGGACCTTCCCGTCCGTCAACACCTCCTTCCAACCTCCTGTATGTCTGCCCATCAGTCTTCTGCTCATTCGTGCATCCGATAGCTGATGCCCGACCCAGCCTTGCCCGCCCGCCCTTGCGTCCTCCCGCCCGCCCGCCCGTCTGCGGACTGGTCCTGGGGTGTCTAATGACGTCACTAACACGTCATCCTCACACCAGAGCTGATCGAGTATCTCTGACGTCACATCCACCGTTGAATCTAGTCAAGGCGTGTCCAGTGATGTCACTATGACGTCACACCCACCGTTTTCTCCGTTGGCGGGCACCTTCTGGCGTCGCCATGACGTCGCACTCGCCGTGTCCGCCGTGTCCTGGCGGAATCTCGTGGCGTCACCATGTCTCGCTCACCGTGAGATCTGGTCGCGGAGTGTCTCCCGCTCGTCCTGCAGCCGCTCCTCTCGCTCGATCATCTTGTTCTGCAGCTGCCGCATGGTGGACTCGAGCTGATGCTTCGCACGGCGCAGGTTGCTGATCTCTTTGTCCTTGCGCGCCGCCTCCTGAGTGTGCGTGTGTTTGTTGGTCATACGGGTGGTCATACTGGTGAGCATACGAGTGGTCATACAGATGGCTGGCTGGTTGTTGGGGTTTAGGAGCGCATCGACTGCAGAGGCCATTCAGCGGCCAGTGGCCGCACAGGGTGTCGGTTCCTTTCCAAGGGTGGCCAGTCACATCTTAGCGGTGCTTTTGGTCTCTCTGTCCTTAAGGATGATACCCAACGGGGAAATGTCAGAAATACTTAAGTAGAGACAGGCTATGGCATAACCTATGCGTGCTTGTTCTGAAAACGCTACTGATGGTGGTAGTGGTAGATTTGTGCTCTTAGGGTGCGTCGACTGCATTGGGCATTTTGCGCCCATACGCTACTGAAATCATTGGAATCATCGGAAATTCTGCGTACTCAAGTTAGTAAATGTTGCACCTTGCATCGTAGCTTAGCCCATTAAATCAACGTTGTCCGACTTCTGACGCTACTGAAATCATCTGAAATCAGACAACTACGATGCAAGGTGCAACATTTACTAACTGAGTACTCAGCAGCTTGGCGTAGCATTGCCCAGGGAGCGCCATCAATCCTCGTATTATGCAATGATCAGGGCAGCATGTTCTGGTTTGGCTTGAAGTATGTTGGGGACGCATGGTTCGGGTACACCATGGTGGCACGGAAAATAAATTACAGTATATAATCACAATTTGATTACGACTTCAAATCTGGTGCAATTGCACTTCACTGTTTACCCACACCTCTAACTAGTTATATACATTAGCCCTGCATACAGTCTGGTACAATTACACTTCACTGTTCACCACACCTCTAACTAGCTATATACAACATTAGCCCTGCATACAGTCTGGTACAATTGCGCTTCACTGTTTACTACCACCTCCTCCAACCATTTACATACAGCATTTGCCCTGCATTACGCATTACTGCATTGCATTACTTGGTATTACGCTCACAACGCACCAAACATGCATTTGCATACCGCCCAGCACAATCGCCCCGACCCACCGACCTGCATGTAGTGCAGCATCTGGCCCTCTTGCTTGTGGAAGCCCAGCTGCGACAGCGAGGCGGTGACCGTCTCCGGCGCGGCTCCCTGCTGCGCCTCGCGCAGCGCGCGCAGCTCGGCGTCGCGCTCCTCCAGCAGGGCGCTGGTGCGCACCCTCTGGCCGGCCAGCTGTCGGTCCAGCTCGCTGAGCCGCGCCCGCTGGCCGGTCTCCAGCGCGGCCAGCTCCGACCGGTGTGACAGTCGCAGGTCCGCCTCACTCTGGCGGAGGCCAGATGAGACGAGGTGGGGTGAGATGAGGTGAGGTGAGGTGAGGTGAGGTGAGGTGAGGTGAGGTGAGGTGAGGTGAGGTGAGGTGAGGTGAGGTGAGGTGAGGTGAGGTGAGGTGAGGTGAGGTGAGGTGAGGTGAGGTGAGGTGAGGTGAGGTGAGGTGAGCTGAGCTGAGCTGAGGTGAGGTGAGGTGAGGGTGAGGTGAGGTGAGGTGAGGTGAGGTGGGGTGAGGTGAGGTGAGGTAGGTATATGTGTGTGGTGGGTAGGTGAGGGAGATGAGGTGAGGTGGTGAGTGGTGAGATGAGATGAGGTGAGGTTAGGTGGGGTGAGGTGAGGTGGTGAGGTGTGGTGAGGTGAGGTAGGGAGGTGAGGTGAGGTGAGGTGAGGTGAGGTGAGGTGAGGTGAGGTGAGGTGAGGTGAGGTGAGGTGAGGTGAGCTGAGCTGAGCTGAGTTGAGCTGAGCTGAGCTGAGGTAAGGTAAGATAAGGCAACATAAGGTAAAGTAAGGTAGGGTCAGGTCATGTCAGGTGAGATTGACTTCAGCCGCGCCCACTTGGACGTCTTCAGCGCAGCTGCCTTTAACCGGTGTGACATCCACAGGTCTGGTTCACTCTGTCTAGGATCAGCACAAACCAGACCACTTACAGGGACCACACAAGCTCCTGATTCAACAAACATTAGGTCTCACACACTGCAAGAGACACGTCAGGCTGAACATCCTGATTAGGAGCTGGTCAGATCAGACTCGTCGTTAGCTTCTTACGAGTTCTGTTCCAGGTGGCAACAGGAATATCGCCGTAGGGTCATAAACTGCGCGAAAGCATGACTTTCACAATGGCTTGAGATGCCGCCCGCACTGCACAAGATGTCAACATGTGCAATCATACCATCCGCTGAGGGGACGAGTAGTTTAGGGGTAAGTTGCCCGCCTCACAATCGAAAGATTGTGGGTTCGCGTCCTACCTGTCGCTACCCTTCGCCCGCGACCAATTGGCGTGGGAGAGCGAGACCGATCGGCGTCAGTGAGAGAAGCTACATGACTAAACGGTCGACGTGTCGGATTGGACAAATGTGGGACACTTCCGGTGAATATTGCAGTCACTGAATATCCACGGCGAGCGAGGCAAGGGCACCCGACCTCAGGACCGACCTGCCGACAGGACGCGGCAGGTCTCACCTGCTCCAGTCGGCTGACCTGGGAGCGTAAGGTACGCTCCAGGTCGTCCCGCTCCTCGCAGGTTTTGCGCAGGCGCAGTCGCAGCTCCTCCGCCTGCTGACGCAGCGTATCCAACTCTGACGTCACTGAAGGGCACGTCTGGCTGCTGGGGACACAACAGGGGGCGGTAACGGACACGTCACACTGCAGCAGACACAACAGGGGGCGGTAACGAACACGTCACACTGCAGCAGACACAACAGGGGGCGGTAACGGACACGTCACACTGCAGCAGACACAACAGGGGGCGGTAACGGACACGTCACACTGCAGCAGACACAACAGGGGGCGGTAACGGACACGTCACACTGCAGCGGACACAACAGGGGGCGGTAACGGACACGTCACACTGCAGCGGACACAACAGGGGGCGGTAGTAACGGACACGTCACACTGCAGCAGACACAACAGGGGCGGTAACGGACACGTCACACTGCAGCGACACAACAGGGGCGGTAACGGACACGTCACACTGCAGCGGACACAACAGGGGCGGTAAAGGACATGTCACACTGCAGCGGACACAACTGGGGGCGGTAACGGACACGTCACACTGCAGCAGACACAACAGGGGGCGGTAACGGACACGTCACACTGCAGCAGACACAACAGGGGGCGGTAACGGACACGTCACACTGCAGCAGACACAACAGGGGGCGGTAACGGACACGTCACACTGCAGCGGACACAACAGGGGCGGTAACGGACACGTCACACTGCAGCGGACACAACAGGGGCGGTAACGGACACGTCACACTGCAGCGGACACAACAGGGGCGGTAAAGGACACGTCACACTGCAGCGGACACAACAGGGGCGGTAACGGACACGTCACACTGCAGCGGACACAACAGGGGGCGGCGGGGACACGTCACACTGCAGCGGACACAACAGGGGCGGTAACGGACACGTCACACTGCAGATAACACAACTGGGGCGATAACGGACACGTCACACTACAGCGGACACAACAGGGGTGGTAACGGACACGTCACACTGCAGCGGACACAACAGGGGCCGTAACGGACACGTCACACTGCAGCGGTAACGGACACGTCACACTGAAGCGGGCAAGTCTGATTGCTGGGGCCACGACATGGCTTCGTTGGTGTTCGAGAAGTGGCAAATGTGATGCCGAATTCAGCCACCCGACAGTAATAGCGCCGAGCACAGCAACCGTAGACCACGAAATGAATGGATAGCACAGCAGCATACAACCACGACCTGGTGTGCCCATAAGGGATACAACGATACATTGTATAAAGGATACCTTCCGCGCATGTTCAGCACTCAAATTATCGTATCACCGGATGAGAGGAGTCACGATGCTCCATTCTAGCTTCTGTTCCACTTCTGACCGACACACCTTTCGCAAGGGATCACATCACGTGCCGCCATAGAATCCTTTCCTTAACAGGCATCAGAGAGGGGAGGGCGGAATTCGCTTACCCCTGCTATTTAACGACGATCTCTCCTAAACGGGCAGGGATATTGTAATCAAATAGTGACTATACTAAAAATTGACAAGCACATTACATGAAGATGACTTTTAAAATCCGCCGGCAAATAGAGAAGCTGTGTGGGTGCAGAGTCGACCGGCCGCCCTCCGACAGGCCGCCTAGCGTTCTGGGTCACACAAATGTTTCGCGGGTGCAGTGGCGCGGTGCGCCCGCTGATCTCGAACTAATTTGACCCTAAAGGCTGCAGCGAGGCTACTAAACCTATTATCATGGAATTTACTCCGCGGCGAGTTCACTACAGCCGTAATCTGCCGTCCGAATTGTGTGATTCTAACTGGAGCAGTTTCCGAGATAATAAGGGGAGGGCGAATCCTTCCCTCCTCCAGTGCACGTTATGTGCGATACCTTCTGTTGCGCGTTAAACAAGGATTGCATTTACCTGAGAAAAAAAAAACTGGAAAACCCATTACAAATATAAATGCAAAGATGGCGTGCAATTCTGAGCGAAGACTTCAAATATTGTGCACACAAACCCACTAAGGATTAAAAACCTCGCTCGCATGGCACCAACACTTGGTGCCTGCAGACTACAGGGTGCAATACTCACGGGTCTTTCTTTCTGGCGGACATCACGCGCACTTTATACTTTTCAAACTCCTCCTTCAGCTGGCGATACTCCTGCTTCCAGTCGGTGTCGTCGCCGTCCTGCAGGAGCTCTGGAAACGTCCAGTTATCAGGAGCATCACAGGCAAGGAGTTCTGAAAACACTTCTACGAGACACACACATGATATTAGCATCGATGAAGACACCATAGTTGTTAACTTTGGAGTCTGGCAATAAGGGACGGTGGGCTCGATGAATGAGGGCAGGGGCGCCAGTGATCGGGTGGTTAGACATCCTCTCGCATCACAGACACACAACAAACACTATTTGCGTAGAAAGTCAGAGACGAATCAAGGGGTGATGAGGGCGTTGGTGAACCGAGGGCGTTGTGGAATCACTTGGCAGTGCTCGGAACTTCTTCATGGGAGCCAGGCCAATGGGTTTTGTTTGTTTGTTTATTATATTAGGTTGATTGATTGATTATTTGGGCTTAAGGGGCGCCGACTCAAGGCTTTGGCCCATTATTATATTAGGTGATACACGACGCACTTTATGCACATTTACGGCTAATGACGCCCACTGTCAGGCCAATGGAAGGTGGTGGTGACAGGTAAGGGGTCACTGACCTCGCAGCAGGGCTAACAGGCTGCGGTCAGCCGGCGTCTCCCTGGGCTGGCAGGTGAGGGTGGGTCACTGACCTCGCAGCGGGGCCAGCACGCTGCGGTCAGCCGGCGTCTCCCTGAGACGGCAGGTGAGGGGTCACTGACCTCGCATCAGGCTGTAGTCAGCCGGGGTCTCCTTGAGCCGGCAGGTGAGGGGACCTCGCGCGGTCGCGGTCGCCGGCGTCTCCTGGGCTGGCAGGTGAGGGTCACTGACCTCGCATCGGCTTGTCAGCCGGGTCCCTTGACCGGCAGGTGAGGGGTCACCGACCTCGCAGCAGGTCGCGATCAGCCGGCGTCTCCTTGAGCCGGCAGGTGAGGGTGGGTCACTGACCTCGCAGCGGGGTCAGCAGGCTGCGGTCAGCCGGCGTCTCCCTGAGCCGGCAGGTGAGGGTCACTGACCTCGCAGCGGGGTCAGCAGGCTGCGGTCAGCCGGCGTCTCCCTGAGCCGGCAGGTGAGGGTGGGTCACTGACCTCGCAGCGGGGTCAGCAGGCTGCGGTCAGTCGGCGTCTCCTTGAGCCGGGAGGACAGCTGGAGCACCGCCCGGGCGATGTCATCGTCTCCGGCCGAGTCGTTGGTGATGACGTCATCGGCGGTGGGTCGGTGCGGCCGCTGTCGCAGCTCTTCCTGCAGCCGGACCGTCTGATCCTGGTGGCCGGTCAGCGGGTCACCAGGCGGCCGCTTCACGGTCAGCGGGCCAGCGGCCTGCTGTAGACCCAACCAGTGCCAGCTGCCAGTGGACCTAACCATGCACTGTCACCCAGCATGCCAGTGCAAGCTGGGTGGTGGTAGGCCTACCTGAGCCACCGCATACTGGGGGTGGATTAACATACCCTGGGATGCTAGATGGATGGTGCCCCGGGCCGCTGCATGGCGCAGTGGAAGTGCAAGCCTACCCCAGGCCAGTGCATGCTGGTGCCAGGAAGCGGACCTACCATGGGCCTCTGCATGCCGCAACAGTAGGCCTAACCTGAGCCATTGCATGCTTGGGGATGGGGGTGGGGGTGGGGGTGGTGGTAATATTCCTACTCTTCTACAATGCCAATGTGTGCTGCTGTAGCCAAATGTATGCTGGGGGCTGCCAACCTACCCTGGACCAATGCATAGTGAGGGGAGGCAGCAGACCCACCCTGACCCATTGCCGTCCCGGCAGCTCAGTTGGTTAGAGCGCTGGCCTGCGCTGGTTTCCCCTGCACTGGCAACACAGGGTTCGAGTCGCTTCGCGCGCTCGCATTTATCCCCCCAGTGTCAGTTGGCAGCTGGCCCGAAAGGCCGGGGACCAGCTACCGGGCGGCCGTGTCCGTGCATTGACGGCACGTTAAACTTTCGATCAAAATTACATTGTTGAACTGGAATTCATGGATCGGGTGGTAGGGCCGGGGTTCACGCAACAAGCTCTGCTTAGCAATAGAACCCTGGTTCCTAAAGCCACCCTAGCAAGAACTCGGATTAAACTTATTTTTTAAATAAGACGTAGAACAAAGGTGGTACACCTACCCTATGTAGCCAATGTGTGCTGGAGAGTAAAACTGTCATCAGCCACTGTATGCTGCCGAGGGGTCAGTAGGCCTATTTTGAGCCGTACATGCTGCGGAGGAACAGACTCACTCGAAGTCGTTGTATGCAGTTGTGATCAGAGACAGCCTGCTGTTGATAGCGGCCCAGTGATTCCGAGATCTCGGAAATGTGGCTCTCCAGACTGCAGACGCGTGCCTCTCGATCAGCCAGTGTCTGGCAACACATCGGCATCGTCACCGTCAGCATTTACACCAGAATTGTCGCCAGGAGCCAGGGCTACCTCCCACTCGCCCTGGAGGGCTAATGGTAAGGGTGATCAACAGCACAGCATGGATGGCATTGGATTCACTTCGTGACAGGTAACATATCCTTTTTTGGTTCAGTGAGTTATATCTGAATTGAAGATAAGATAGAGAAGGGTAACAACCCTTCACTATGGGATGGAAAATGAGCTGAAATGCACTTGGTAGGCGGCGAGGGTGAAATAACGCGCCTTTTATAGACGTGGTGCAAACAAAGACAATATCGATATTCACCCCAGAAAGGATTCCTATGTTGAAGTACGGCAGTGAGTTTGCGATGGCTTACAACCAGCACATGAACTAAAACTTATCACCATTAAATCACACCTAGTCATTACAAATTACTTACGCAAGCATTAGACAGCAGTCAGTAGACACCACCACCACGCACCACCTGACGGGTCTCGTGCCGCCCCCACCTGCTGCTGTTCGACGATGAGAGCCTGCCACCGGTCGACGTTGTCCATCAGCTCTCGAGCCGCGCCGTCGCCCGCCTGTCGCTGACTCAGCTCTGCATCCAGCTCTGCTGTCCGGCCCTCCAGCTGGCTGACAGTGTCCCGCTCCCGGCACAGCAGGTCCTGCGCCTCCCTGTGGTGCAACAGGTCAGCTGTCCAGCCCTCCAGCTGGCTCAGTGTCCCGCTTCCGGCACAACAGGTCCTGCGCCTCCCTGTGGTGCAACAGGTCAGCTGTCCGGCCCTCCAGCTGGCTGACAGTGTCCCGGCACAGCAGGTCCTGCGCCTCCCTGTGGTGAACAGGTAGTGGGCCTCCAGCTGGCTCAGTGTCCCGCTCCCGGCACAGCAGGTCCTGCGCCTCCCTGTGGTGCAACAGGTATTTCAGCTGGCTGACAGTGTCCCGCTCCCGGCACAACAGGTCCTGCGCCTCCCTGTGGTGTAACAGGTCAGCTGTCCAGCCCTCCAGCTGGCTCAGTGTCCCGCTCCCGGCACAACAGGTCCTGCGCCTCCCTGTGGTGTAACAGGTCAGCTGTCCAGCCCTCCAGCTGGCTCAGTGTCCCGCTCCCGGCACAACAGGTCCTGCGCCTCCCTGTGGTGCAACAGGTCAGCTGTCCGGCCCTCCAGCTGGCTGACAGTGTCCCGCTCCCGGCACAACAGGTCCTGCGCCTTCCTGTGGTGCAACAGGTCAGCTGTCCAGCCCTCCAGCTGGCTCAGTGTCCCACTCCAGGCACAACAGGTCCTGCGCCTCCCTGTGGTGCAACAGGTCAGCTGTCCGGCCCTCCATGTAGTGTCTCCCGGCAAATCTGCTCCAGCTGGCTCAGTGTCCCGCTTCCGGCACAACAGGTCCTGCGCCTCCCTGTGGTGCAACAGGTCAGCTGTCCAGCCCTCCAGCTGGCTGACAGTGTCCCGCTCCCGGCACAACAGGTCCTGCGCCTCCCTGTGGTGCAACAGGTCAGCTGTCCAGCCCTCCAGCTGGCTGACAGTGTCCCGCTCCCGGCACAACAGGTCCTGCGCCTCCCTATGGTGCAACAAGTCAGCTGTCCGGCCCTCCAGCTGGCTCAGTGTCCCGCTCCCGGCACAACAGGTCCTGCGCCTCCCTGTGGTGTAACAGGTCAGCTGTCCGGCCCTCCAGCTGGCTCAGTGTCCCGCTCCCGGCACAACAGGTCCTGCGCTCTGGGAGTCAGCTGCGGCTAGCGGCCAGTGTCCCGCTCCCGGCACAACAGGTCCTGCGCCTCCCTGTGGTGCAACAGGTACAGCTGTCCGGCCCCTCCAGCTGGCTGACAGTGTCCCGCTCCCGGCACAGCAGGTCCTGCGCCTCCCTGTGGTGCAACAGGTCAGCTGTCCGGCCCTCCAGCTGGCTGACAGTGTCCTCCGAAGGTCCTGCGTCCTCCCAGGTCACAGGGCTGACAGTGTCCTCGTTCGCCTCCCTGTGGTGTTGGTTCGTTATTTGAGTTTTGGGGCGCATCGACCAGGTTTGGTCATTTAGCGCCCTCCCTGTGGTGAACAGGCCCGTTGCAGCAGTGTACCACGAATCACATCATACCATGAGACCAGAGCGTCCACTTGATACCAAAATATGCAGCATATTTGATATCTCCCCCTCCTCCCCACAAAAAAATGTCCGCCATGGTTGGAAAAAATAACTGAGTAATTTTACCCCCCATACACACACAAACACATAATCTCCAAGCAATAACGCACCTCTCTTATCATGTTATCAGATATACACTGGCGACCTACAAACAATATAACGATTTGTTGGGGCTATATTTACTAAATGTACAAAACTTTTTGATGTTGATAAAAACTGGGACCAAAAATGAATCTTGTTACATTATTTTTAACGCAACTTTGCACTACCGTAGAATGTTAAATCCGAAGATCCAGTTACATTATGTACTTCACAGCAGTGGTGTACCCAAGGGGAAAGGAGGCAAAGCAGACAATTTCCTCCTTTTATTACAGGCGATGAGCACCCCAAGAATCACGCGGAGTTACCGATTGATTGGTTGGTTAATGGTTCTACGACACACCGACTGTTGAGTAATGCAGCGTCGCCAATCTCTCACGCCGATTGGTCACGGGCGAAGAGTAGCGACAGATGAGACTCGAACCCACAACCTTTCGATTGTGAGACCACCAGCTTACCTCTGGACCACTCGTCCCCACGCGGGGTTACCGAAAACGCGGCAACAGGACCCTAGCAAAATCGCGCCCGGTCCCCCCAAAATCATGCTGAGGCTAACGATTCACATCACGGAATCATACATGTTCCTCAAATAAGTACGGCGGAGCCCAGAAAACTGGCACCGGAGCCCTTCAAGTCGTGCTGGCAGTCTAGAAAATCACGCTCGGGCCACAAACATTTTTGATCAGGTCCAAACCATTGGCGAAGGAGCCCTGAAACGTCGCGGTGGTGGCCCCCAAAATTCCAGTCGGGCTTTAAAAAATCGCCTAACTGGCACAAAATAAACATGGCGGGACCCTGAAAGCATACCGGAAGACCGAGTGTGTACGAATGGTCCGTCCCTCAGAACGCACAAAGTCCTGGTAAAAAAGCAACAGGACTGTAAAATATGCGCCTGTCCTGCAAAACACATCGGAAGCCCTCAGCACGAACCGGAGCTCTGAACCTGAGCTCTGATCACACAGGTGCCTCAATTGGGGAATCAGGGCCTCACAAACAGGTCAGTCATGGCTCGCAAAAAGCTGCGTGATCCCAGCGGTGTACTGAAAAGGAACAACACGGGGAAATTCCCATGCCTCCCTCTGAGGTCGTGGACCCAAATGATCGCGTGAGAGTCCAGAAAAATGGCGCCGGGCCACGAAAATAACGCTGGGTCACCAAAATCGCTTCGGAAACACAAACGTGCTAGCGAGACGTGATTCAACTAAGCCGGGTTCCAGACAAAATAAAGCAGGGAAACGAAAAAATCAATATTGGCCCGTAAAATCGATCTGGAACATCAAAATCGAGCCAGAGATTCAAACAAATCGCCTACGATCACGACGGAAAATGTGTCCCCAAAAATCACGCCGGACACGGATTCATTTTCGATGCCCCTTTTCGACAAAGATACTGGAAAAGAAACCTTTGGGCAGGTGGAAGGGGCTGAAATTTGGCGAATTAGAAACCATAGTGGTAGGTTGGGCCCCCTCCACATGATATCACGCTGATATCATCAAAACATTCAAATTCGTCCGTTTGAGAAAAATAATTGTCACAACCCGGTGACATTAAAAAATTAACCGTAGGTGGACCTCCTCCAAATCCGCCTGTTTGCCCTCCTCTCTAGCCCCGGAGTAAAATCCTGGATACGCCACTGCTTGACAGCCATCAACACTGACAACATTGACGACAACCACTCGCCACCAATGTTTCCTCCAGCAATCACCACTACAAGTTGACTTGGCCCCAGGCTAAGCTCACTCGGTGTCCAAAAGCAGCACCGGCCGGAGAGGAAGGAGCACCGTTCATGTGTGATGGCCTAACATCCGAGAACGCCAAATGTAACCCAGTACGTACCTGATCATTTCCGCATAGTTCTTAGTCTCCTCATCGCGCTCTTGCTGTGACCTTGCGAGAAGATCTTTGGCGTCAGTCAGAGCTGACTTGGTCTCCTTTAACTCAGCAACAGTCTGCAGACCGAACAAAATAGTTTGTGAAAAGGTTCCAAAATTGGCATTGAATAAGTTTCTGAGAAGTAAAAATATCAAAAAAATGTATTGAAAAAAATATAGTTTGTTATGTTCTTCACACGAGAAACAAACAAAAACGTCTCTTGTGGTACCTTCAAGAAGCCTTCAAATGGCCTTCGCATTGCTAAAACGCAAACTGGATGTTGCATTGGATAGGCCATTCTGCAACACCACTAATTTATTATTTCGCCTTTTTTATTTCAAGTTACAGCAGCAATGCTGCTAGTAACTTTCCTCGATTTGCATGTGATATCATGCTGGTTTGCATACAATGTTATTTGTCACAGTAGCAGCAACATCAAATTCAAAAGATGGTGAATGCAGCACAGGAGCTATGACGCACAGCAAAACTCGCACCTGACTCGTTACACAGATGTGGCAATAGTGCCTCTCACCTTACCTTGTCCAAGTCAGCCTTCAGGGATTTCCGGTCAGCCATGAAGTTGCTTTCCATCTTGGATTTTTCATTGAGCAGTGTTTGGATGGATGCAGTGACAGTGGCAAGTTGCTCCTCTGCATTGCTTGTATTGTCCTGAGAAGCACATTGTTCACATTGTTCACCTTACTGAGTCTGTACTCTGACACAGTATGATTATATTATGGTGCGCACCTTAAATCAGCATGCTGAAAATATCATGCATGACTATTATGGACAAGACATCTGTACTGCTTGTCTTGGTCTGAGAATCCACATTGTTCACGTTGTTGAGCTTACTGAATCTGTACTCTGACACAGTATGATTAGATTATGGTGGGTAGCTTAACACGCGCCCTGGGGGGGGGCGAAATCCGCCCACCCCTCCGGTTTTTCGTAGCTAACTCCAGTTGTTACCGGCCGATATACGCCATTGTTTCTGTACCTGCTTACAAATGACTGGCGCGTTATTTAAAGTAAGAAAAATGAAAATCGACCGAACATTTTTCGAGTTAGGGGTCGCTAAATTAAAATAAAAATTATCAGCGCCAGACCACAAATATCGGCGCTGATGCGCTTCCCGTATATTGGCAAAAAGGAAGTGTTCTTGGCAAAATTAGCGACTTGTTTGGTGTACATTGTTATGCTATGTTGTTTCAAAGTCATGTCAGGTCACCGAGGTCAAGTCAGGTCAAGGAATCTCAAGTCAGGTCAAGTCAATCCTGAATCTGGAGGGTGATGGCGAAATCTGCCCACCCCTCTGATTTTTCGTACATAACCCCATATCGTACCTGCCGATATACGCCATTTTTGCGTACCTACTCGAGTAAAACGTTAAAGTAAAAACAATTCGCAGCGCCAGACCACAAAAGTCGGCGCTGATGCGCTTCCGTATATTGGCAAAAGGGAACTGTTCTTGACAACACTAGCAACTTGTTTGATGCATTTCTGTTATCCTATAAATTTAAAAGCCATGTTAGGTCGCCGAGGTCAAGTCAGGTCAAGTTCACGACAGGCTAATAGAACCAAACATGGTCAACTGGAATGTTGTCAAAAATGCAAATGAATGTCATGTGTTTAATGTCACTTTACATGTTACTCCCCTACACATCCCGGAATCTACTATTTGTCACTGTGTCCCTGAGCATTTACATACTATATTCATGTACTCCTTTCTTTGCGAAGCCGACTATGCCGAACTGCCCAACGGAGCGGGTGGGCAGCCCGGTTCCGGTAACTGGAGCAGGTAATGACCTGCTAAAGTGCTCCTATATAGTTGACCTGAGGTCAAATGGCAGATCTGGCATGTGTATTGCATCATTAGTAATGTCCAAAGCATCAGTAATGCCAATTGTGAAGCATTTAAACACAATCACAGCAATCCATAACATTGACAAGCGAATCCACGCAAAACCAGAAAATTTTGCTATTTTGACCTGACTTGACCTTGAAGACATTGACCTAGGGTCATGAAATTTGCGCATAATAGTGTTCACTATCGTGCCCATCCACCCTGCAAATTTCGTTTCTCTAGCCTCAGTAGGCGCCGAGATCTTAGGGGGGCGGAATCCGCCCCCTCCAGTGCACGTAGTTTTCCGAGGCCCTCCAGGGCGCGTGTTAAATCAGCACAATGAGAATATTATGTACGACTATCATGGACAAGACAGTAAATATACTGAAGGATGCATTTGCTCACAGGAACATGAAATGCTGAGCATGTACATTATGATGGTTAAAACTACATTTATCCCAGATAAGCTTAGGAGCGTGAAGTGTATGGCTCGGATATTAAGGCACAGGTGTAATAGTTTCTAGCTTAAAAAAACAATATCGATCGCCATAACTCGATGTTTTAAAGTATGATTCTTTGGTGTTACTCATGCCTGTGTGTGTAGTTCAAATCTCCAACCTTCGCTCCAGCTAGCTGTTCCAAACTATGCACCCTAGAGACACAAAGCAAAAGCCAGCACATAGCTTACCATCAGACTTTATAGTTTGCATGGAATATGAACCATTGGAGTCATTGGTTAATTCCCAGGGGAGTGTCAGGTTGAGAGTTATATGTTGGGCACAAAATGTGAATTTTCAGTCCACTTTATATCTTTTTTTTCTCTTTTTCTAATCTTTTAAGCATACATGAAACAGATCAGATACATTAGTACTTCAATGTACATTTGTATCTCGATGGTGCCAATGCACATCAAATGCTATAATTAGGCTCAAATTGGATGTGCCAGGCCAGATCAAATAGGTGCCCACAAATTTAGAAGTTTGAATAGCTGAAGTTTGGCAGTTTTCACTTTTCTGGGTAAAAATAGATGATAACAGGTATTCAGAACCAAAAATTACCATATGCTGCTCCAAAATGTAAAAATGGAGACCATCTTAGGTCCTCCAAGGTCATGTCGATGTCAAGCAGCTGAATATGCCCAACCTAATTTGTGATTCAAGCATGAGTGCACCACACTAACCAAACAGAATATCATTTTCCACCAATGACAGAACTCCTGCTGCCAGCCAGACAATAAATGTGCCATACCACTGACAACTTTCTTGGATCCATCTTGTGAATTGTGCTTGGCCATTTCACATACACATAATATGATGTGTCAGAGACACTGCATCACCTTTCACCAATGGAACCAATTCCATAATGGACATGAGGTGCTGAGTGGACAATCACATTTGGCAGTTGTGTGCAGTCCAGCTGGCAATAATGGCTCACGTCGTTCGTAATCGGCCGGTTTCACCTCACAAGAATGCTCATTTCTAACTCAGGGTTTTGTGACTTTCAACAGCTTACATGAGCCATTGTTGCTGATGTTCATCTTTGGAGCCATGTGAGCAAACTGTTCAATTAAAATGATACCCTGTGCAGTGTCCCTATGGATGATATCCCTGAAATCCCTGATGATATCAGGAGAGACTCTAGCCCTAGGTGAAATAACAGTTACAATGACCCTGATATTGCTATGCCTAATTACCTATGGTATGGTCAGTTATACAATACCAGCTTGGGGCAGACATACTTGTATCAGCATCATCAAAACAGACATCTCTCAAAACAGGCCTATGCATAATCATATGAGCATCCAGTTGCCATATTTACAAGTGGATCATAAATATATGCTGTACAATGATCCATACTAGTGGCTTTTTATTTGGCAGCAAGTGATGATGGCCTAAACATTTTGAGACTGCATAAGTAGAAGATGTTTAGGCTGCTAATGTATTTTCACAGTATTATGGGGTGGGGTTAGGGCACACTGACCATAATGGCCATGTAGCTCATACAGTGCTATCATATAATCAATAATCTGTGGGTAGGTACAACAAAACATACAATTGATACAAAATGTAACACATGTAGCAAATATATACCATGCAACAATACACATCCATCAATTTAGAATATATTGCCTTATAAAGTGCAAAACATGCTGGGTGACAAATTGGACTGCATTATCCCACATCAAAGCCAAAAGGTGTCTGGTAGCATCACACAGAAGCAGTCAGCCTTTGTAAATATAATGTACCCATTTTTAATGATACAAATATATTCTTAAACTGTCAAGTTAATTGATTTAATTATATTAACATCAAGGTTCTATGAAGCATGTCAATTAACCTTGCCAATAAAAGATTACAAATCAACAAAATCTAATCAGGCAATCCTTCCACTGAAATGAGCTTCTAACCTCCCCTAACCTGGCTCTAATATGCTCACTTTTTATATTTTGGGAGGTGAAATACTCAACAAAAGCAAACAATAAAACAACCCACTTCACTCAGAGGTCAGGGCAGATAACACATATCAAGGCAATGTTTCATATTACCATGCTGGCTTCTGGGGCATCATCCCTTTTATCTCTTTTCTTCACAGGCTTTTGAGATTTTGTTGATGTCAGTGCTTTTAAACTTGCTTCAAGTGCTTCTTTTTCCTTATTCAGGCTCTTGTAAGCCCTTACCAAATCTGAAATATACAAAAACCAGCTAAATTACCCAACAGCAATACCAGCAGAGGTCAGAGACAACATCCAATATACCACAAATTGTACATCTTCTAAAATGAAATGCATACATGGGCTGGTGACATTAGAAATGCTTAAAAAATGTAAAACAAATTATTAGCCTGTGCAGAATGATTTATCAGATTGGCATGTATTAAAAAGAAATTAAGTAGTGCAATTGAGACTAATTAAATTAATTGAAGGTAACAAACAACACCAAGTATGGACTCCTTATGGCATGCTGTAAATGATCTAAGGCAACACCAATTAAATTAGCAGAAGGCACACATTATATTTCAGCAATGATGTGTAACATTGGTATACCAGCTAAATATGAACCTGACAGGGTTGATATTAAAATGTGGCTTGTGGACTTTTAAGTCTAGACATTCAAGCAATCGCAAATTAAACAAAAAGTAGCGTGAACATTCACAAATCAACCAACCTTTCATTCTGGACTCATAGCGTAACAGCTGTTCCTTTTGAACATCTATTGTCTTGATAAGACTCTCTTGTTTTGATGCCATGCCGTCACCCTTCAAAATGCGATATGTAGTCGAAAATGAATGCTGTATTTAAATCCAAAATGTTTACAAAATCACTCCATCTACCCCTAGAACAGCCATCAGAATATCATCACTCGAGGAAGAGCACCAGCTACCACACGCAACTAAGAATGGAGTTAGTCACAAATGCGGAGTAATTGTATTAGTAAACATGGAGTTATCTGCTAGTATATTTCTGAAGTGGGATATATCTGCTACTTTGCCATAAGATTACCTGAGTAGTCAGCGTGAGGCCTTACACTCCACCATGGGTGTTACTTTGCGAAATAGTTGATTGTGGGCGGGGGACAAGTGGCCTTTGTGCTGGCTAAAGCTTTCCTGAAAACCATTGGTATCTAGTGTACGCCCATAATTAAGCTTCAGCCTGATTTTGGAACCCACCCAATGATTGAGGGAATCAGTTTCTCGCTTAGCATATGCCAAGTGACATCCCTCCGTCCCATTTTCAACATTGGCGTAGCAAAGAACAAATTTCACTATTGGATTATTTCACAACACGGCGTAAGACCAGTCATGGATCCCCTCGGTCGTAAAGTAAATAAATAATTGCTCTAATTTATTAACAGCATTTCCTGACGAGTTGAGGACGCGAACACCTGCAACATTAGTATAAAGAATCGACTGGTTCGTTCCAAATATATATGGGGCAGATGGTTTTTTCCATCTACCGCGGACTGTAATCATATTTTTAGAATTACATAGATACCCCAGGCTACCCTCTTTACCTAGCTGATCTTCGCAAGAACGGCACCTGGTATCATAGTTGCGGCCTTCTATGTAGATTTTGGGTCGGATCTCAAAACTGCATCACCTTTGACAATAAGCGTAACATGTGGCAGCTGGAGAGTGCGGGGCACTCACAATACCCTGGCTATGTATCCGAGGTGAAGTCGGGGAGGGGCAGAGGCCCACCGCTCACCCGCACAAGAAAGTACGCTAGATTAAAGAAGAAATCCCGGAGCTACACGAGTCCAAGCCACAATTTTTGTTGCGCAAATCACTGCGAAAACTCTGAAATGAGTTGAATTTTATTTTCGTCCCACGTACGAAAACCCTCGCTGCGCCCCTGCTAATAATTCGCATTTCAGCCACATAAAACAAGGCAACTGACTTACGTGCATTGCATAAACGTCGTTTTACTTATCCCTTCGGGGATGCAAGGAACAAAATAATGCGGAGGGTAAAATGCCAGTATAAGAATAGATCATGTTACTGCTTTAACTCCTCCCACTCCTCAATAATTCCGGCAACAAAAATGCCTAAGATCGATGCCTATGAGTCCGGCTGTGCGGGCGCCAGCGTTGAAGCCGAGGAACACAGCTGGCATCGCGTAGGTGGAAATGAAGCAAGCAGCCCAGAGTCTATCACAGTTCACGGCGCAACTACGTAAGAATGCATCACGGATACTTGTGGTTTGAACACACCACAAGCATCCGTTCGAATAAGTTTCTCATTTTGGCTGAAGGATTAACAGTCTAAATCGGCGGCTCAGACTGATGCTCGAGAAACTAAGAGGACGTCATGACTTGCAAATGTATTTTCGCATCAATATCACTATACAGTTCACATGAAACACTCACATTTGTCAACGAGTCACTGCCACCGGCAACGCATTCAGACAACAATGAAACACTTGGCGATGCCCTGCCCTTCCCCTCCCATGAGAAGATGCCCACGACGGCATCGCAACACAAAGCACGACCAATAGGCAGTATTCTCCGATCACAGCGGACCTAGCACGACGCTCCAGACAGCATAGCTGGATCACCGGGCCGGCTCGGCCACGCCGAATGGCGCACCTGCCGCACGGAACGCGCATCATCCACGGAGACCGCGTCGACCGCGGCTCCCGAGCGGACGGTAAACACCACCACCGCCGCCAGAGCGGGCGACGCAGCTCCAGTATCACAATACACGGCCGGCTGTCCGGCACGGTCCGAACAGACCGGTAGGCCACACCTGTAGACGGCTACAGGCCGCGGCTGTAGACGTCTACAGGCCGCAACTGTAGACGGCTACAGGCCACGGCTGTAGACGGCTACAGGCCGCAGCTGTAGACGGCTACAGGCCGCGGCTGTAGACGGCTACAGGTCGCGGCTGTAGACGGCTACAGGCCGCGGCTGTAGACGGCTACAGGCCGCGACTGTAGACGGCTACAGGCCGCAACTGTAGACGGCTACAGGTCGCGGCAGTCAGTGTAGCAGCAACAGGTGTAGACTGAGGCCACAGGCGTAGCAGCAGCCATACACCACAAGCTATGGGTGTATCAGCAGCCATACTCCACAAGCTATGGGTGTATCAGCAGCTATACACCACAAGCTATGGGTGTATCAGCAGGTATACACCGTTAGCTATGGGTGTAACAGCAGCAGTACACCACTACCCGTGGGTGTAACAGCAGCGACGAGCCGCGACTGTAAGTGCAGTAGCGGCCAGGACTGCGTAGCATCACCACAGACCACGGTTGCAGACCAGGTGGCAGCCATGGACAACGACCGCAGACGAAATAACAGCTGGAGACCGCGACTGCAGATGTGGCGGCAGCTGCAGATGTGGCGGCAGCTGCAGGACGCCACCACAGACCCAGTGGCAACTAGAGGCCGCGACTTACGAACCGGTTGAAGTCGATCCTGAGCAGAAGCCGAGACAGATGGCTGCCGGCCCGCTGGTCCTTCAGACTACTCATAATCCTGCCGAACACAGTCACCGTCACATTATACATCAGCCTCAGACTGCTCATAATCCTGCCGTACACAGTCAGTTCCGTCAGTTACATTATACGTCAGTCTCAGACTGCCCATAATCCTGCCGTACACAGTCAGCACACTGTTACCGTCACATTACACATCAGCCTCAGACTGCTCATAATCCCGCCATACACAGTCAGCACCTTGTCACTGTCACAGCATACATCAGACTCAGCGGCGGCTAGTGGTGGGTCATGCCCCTGGGTGAAGGCTTCTCGATTTTCGAGGAATAACTGGCAGTAAGAATTGCTACCTCACATGGGAAAAATCCAACATAGAATGAAACATTGTTGCATTCTCAGCACAATCCATGAATTGCATTGCACATGTATCGATTTGTCTTGTAAAGTACTTTTTCATGAAGGTCCCAGGGAGGGTTAAACGAACTCAGGGAGGAATCTGACCCCATACCCAGGGTCTCCACACTTGGCCATGTCATCATGTGGTGTAGTAACTCATCACCTATATGCACAGACAAACAGGCACTCAATATTTTCCAAACTGTTTGCTATTAAGTCGACCAACATATTGCAACCTTATCAACCGTGCTGAACATGCAAACAAGACTGAGCAGCTTCACCATGCAAACCCACAGCAACACATCATGCACATCTGCGCAACATCACATCGTCAGCATCTGCGCAACATCACATCTCCAACATCAGTCACATCACCGCGTGCGTCGACACGTCAGCCGCCCAGCTCACCTGAAGAGCAGCTGCGACTTGCGCTGCAGCTGCAGCTGCGACTGCTGCACGTCCTGCTGCTGTCGGCCGGCGACGCAGAAGTCCCGACACGCGGACAGCAGGTCACGCAGACACTCCAGCACAGGCGGCGACTGCAGGAAGCACTGGCTCAGCACGTCGCTGAGGAAGCAGTCGTGCGCGTGCCGCAGCTGCTCGTAGTCGTCGGTGGCGGCGACGGCCGCCAGCAGCCGACTGTGCTCCGACTCCAGCACGTCCACGTGCAGGTAGTACTGCAGGTTGTTCACCAGGAACGCCATGTGCGCGCGCAGCTGGTGGGCGGCCGTGCGCGGCGCAGAGTTCGGCTGGCGCGTCTCGGTCATCTGGGTCGCCCACAGCCGCTCCAGCATGATCTGGGTCCGCTTCACCTGGGCACGGGACAGCGCAGCTGCACATTTGGCCGTTGTTTCTCATCGCGACGGATAAATATGGACGACGAACCGCGTAGCAGCTGTAAGCTGGGCTCGAACACGGTACCCATGACCTGAGCCAGATATAATACAATTCACACCTGGTAGCAACTACAGTCACGACATGCTTAGATAGTGTGATGCCAACAGCTTAGTTGATGATGTGTCTAAAACAGAATGGAAACATTGCTATGGAAGTAAAAACGGACATGAAATGCACGCTGTACTCACTATCCGCACGGCCACGAGCGGCAGCGCCCGGCCAGCCCACCTGCAGCAGGAAGTTGAAGATGTCGTTGTAGCTGGCCATGACGGAGGGCGTGTAGAGCAGGTGGAGCGGCCAGCGCACCCTCCAGTTGAGCCGCAGCCGGTCCCAGCCGCTGAGCCGCTGCCCGGCCGGCTCGGGCGCCAGGCTCAGACACATGCTGTCCAGCACGGCTTCCTCCTCCAGGCCGACGCGGCCGCACGCGACCGCGAACGCCTCGTTCAGGTTGTTCCAGCTCGCGTCTCGCTCGGCGTCGGCCGCCTTGATGGGGCCGCGTAGCATGTGGTCGATCTCGGTGAACAGCTCCTGTCGACGGCGGCGGTCAGGTCGGGTCAGGTCAGGTCAGTCCCTTCTTAGGGCTTCAGTGTGCATCGACACTGGCGCATCCACCATCCGCAGATCAAGCGGACCCAGACGCAGCCACCACCCGGCACCGGCACACCGTCCAGCCTGGGATGGTCCGGACCCATATGCTACCACATGACCCACCATGTGTTCGATCTTATCATTGCTCACGGTACCCTTCTCGACTATCTTACGACGCAAGGCTCATGAAGACAACCACGTTCGGCACCTGTGCTTCTTGATTTTAAGTTGCTCGACTAAAATCTGAACTTCGCTAAGGTGTTAAGACTTGACCTTTGGATTGGATTGACCTGTAACGTGATATGCATCGCATAATTCGACATACTTGACTTCTCTGAACTCATGCTGTTGAGCTCTCGTTTGCCGCTAAAAGAAACGAAATTTGCACGTAACGCTTCAAGCTAAGCAGGGTCAGTCTGCCCTCCACCAAGGGGGCACGTTCAGATGCCGACCCAGCGGCGCGCGGATTAAACAACGGGAACTACGACGCCGCAGGCGTTCACCCACTCTCCCACCTGGAATAAAGATCCGCGTCCCATCAGGAAGAAGGACTTCATCACCGTCAGATGTTCGACGAGTCCCACGTCCACCACAATCACCTGCAGCAGGATGCAAGAACATAAAGTCATGTGCTCCTCACAAAACATACACGACACCACGACAGCGATTTTTAGAGCCAGTTACCACACCAACGGCGCCTCGCACTACTGGAATGCGACGGCATGCAGCTGATCACACACACACACAGGGTACGCCCATTCATTTCTGAACGAATTTTATTAAGTACTCCAAGACTTCTCACAAATAAACTTGCTCAATGAGACATGAATGTGTGAAGAAATTTGTTCGCGGCTTCTTATCGACCCCAAGAAGCTAGATTAATCGAGCTTAAGATTTTGGGCGATATCGGCGACGACAGTTCTTTGAGCCAGCTATGAAACTGTGATAATGCCTCATTGCTCAACTTATACTTATGTGCTATGCATTTCTATACAAGGTACTATATGAATAGCAGACTACCACATCAACTGTATTACAACATGGAGATACTACATCAATAAGAAGCTGTACTACATCGACTGTACCACAAGAGTACGGATGGAGCCGACTTCTCCGCACACCCGCCCAGCGTGGCCGGCGGCCGCCCGGCGTCCCACCTGCCACAGGTGGCGCGCCACCAGCGCCTTGATCCTGTTGACCAGCTGCTCGAGCCGGAACGGCGACAGTGTCGGCTGGGCGGCGAGCGCCTCGAACTCGGCGGCGAACCGGCGCTCGTGGCCGGCCATGATGTCGCACAGCGGCTCGGCGCCGCCCTCCACAAACTGGCGACACAGCTGGATCGAGTTGCCGACGAACAGCACGCTCTGGCACAGCCGCAGCGGCAGGTAGGACGGCAGCAGCTCGGCGCGCAGCTCGTACTCGACCGGCGGCGGCGGCGTCTCCCGGCCGGCGGCCGCCGCCTTGGCGAACACAGCGCCGTCGGGCGCGTCGGGCGCGGCGCGCTCGCGCAGGAAGAACTCTCCGGCCGAGTCGGCCAGCAGGCCGTACAGCAGCCAGGCGGCCAGCTGTGCCAGCAGCTGCCGGTGGCACCGCTGCAGCAGCAGCTGCAGCTGGCGGCGCGGGCCGCCGGAGCTGGCGGCCGCGTGTCGGTGCAGCACGTCCAGCAGCCGGCAGCCGGCCGCGCCCAGCCGCTCCACGTCGTCCAGCAGCGCGGCCAGCGCGCCCAGCAGCGCCGCGTGCGGCTGCACCGCCTGGAACACGTAGGCCACGCCCAGGCCCGGGTCGTCGAGCAGCTCGCACTCGAGCCGCTCCAGCAGCGCCTGGTAGGGCGCCGTGGCCGGGCCCAGCGCCGCGCACAGCGCGCGCACGTACTTGCCGTCGTCGGCGGTGCGGTGCCGGTCGACGAACTCGCGCACGCAGCGGTACCACGAGCCCAGCTGGCACAGGTCGTCCAGCAGGTGGCGCTCGCCCGGGTTGAAGAACGGCAGCGAGCTGTCCAGCGCGATCTTGTCGTGCTGGAGCGAGAAGATGCTGCCCGGACAGCCATCCAGCGCCAGTAGCAGCTCGTGCAGCATGGTGGAACTGCCGGTCACAGAGCACACAGACTGAGATGCCAGCTCCCCACTTCACAATTTGGATGCCCTGAGTATCAAGGAAAATGTTTTTTTGTCACTGGTTACCCTAGATAGGAACGAACTTTCTTGACATTACCGGGTCAAAAATGGTCAGGATAAAAATGAATAAATGCTCAATCAAAGGAACACAACTTTAAATTTCCTGTGATCCTTCTTTGGAATTTTTGTTGTAGTATTCATCTGGTTGTGCAGGAGCGCTTTGTTCAGGCTTATTGTATGTTCCATTTGCAGGCTTTACCAAGACAGGCCCCTGCAGCTCCTATCATGTCTAAACACTCCCATGACTGTACTATGTTAAGGGCAAAATGAAAAATGAGAAGCCATAAAAAATAGACCAGAGCCTCTAATTCATGCATCTCAATGTTGAAATATGTACCAGTATAAACCAGATGCAGCCATGCACAAGATACCCCACAACTTAGCATAAGTTTAGCTTTGCAATGTGCAGGTTGCACTCCAGTATCTCACATAAGTAGTAAGCTTTCTTTTATGGACATTCATGCCACTCATGTTTATAATTTTGTTGACAATGCAGTGTTATTCCCAGAGAGGTCATTTGCTACAAGGTCCACCAGCATTTTTTAAAAGGAATTTCACTGCTGCAAGATTCATAACTTTCTTCTCAAAGCATTGAAGCTTCACAATCTTCAGTATGAATGCAGTGCTGGTCAGTTCAACATCATCAAGGTACAAATGGACTAGCCACAGTCTGGACGATCCCATTAAGGCATGTAAATGCTTCCAGCATTAAATCATGAAATACTGTTTAAATTGTAGCACATTTCCTCCATATGTTGCCTATGATTTCATCAATTGTACTGACAGCCATTGACTTACAAATTTTAATTTGCAGACAAAATAAATGGTTGAATTGTCTTCAGCACATAAAAAACAATGTATCAAAAACAATTCTGAAGAAACAAATTTTACCATGATCTCCTGTGGTTTATGGGTGCATCAACTCCATAGGTTATACAGCATTACCTTGATCTCCAAATTTACTGTACATCCAAGCACCTATGTGCATGGATGTACAGATAGGTGTTAAGGGTCTGGGAAAGCTATCAGGGAGGAGTCATTGTCAAGTAATAACCAGGATGTGTACAGCCTGGCCAAACCATTCCTTTGGTGTGGATGTGATGCCTCCCTTAGGATAAAGGAAAAAGAAGTAGGATTACACTGTGGCTATGATGCAAGTTTCTGTCATTATGATGGTGTACCCAGTAAACCAATGCCAGACTGAGACACAATAACACTGATTTGTTGACATGACTTAGTGACAATACACATATAATAGCTGAAGCAGTTTGTCCTCCTTGAAGACATTGAAGCAGTAAAGCCATTGAAGCAGGCAGATAGAGAAAGGCATGTTCAAGGGTGTCAAGTGTACATGTCGGTCAGATGACAGAAGTTCACAGTGATAATGGCAGATGGCTATTAGACACAGAGCATTAGAGATGAGCAGACATAAGGTGCAATTACTACTCTGCCACTTAGCTTGTGGCTGAGGAATTCCTGAGTCCTCAGCTGGCTACAAGATGGCAGGACATGCTCCACTACATTTACCATGTTTCTACTGTAATCAACACCTGGTGAGTGCAGCACATGCTGCTGTAATTATACTTTGAAACCCATGAAGGTAATCAGTTGGACTTGATTTGGGCCAGCACTGGAGCTGATCAAGTGGAGGTGTTACTGTAGTTTAAGACAAACACAAGACAAGCTTTACATACATTTTTCCTTTTTGAAGCATACAGGGGGTTTAGGTTTGGTGATGATAGGTTAGGCTTCTGTCCTAAGGTATATACAAATGTGTGCTTTTTAATCAGGTTTTTCCTTAAAAACAGTTTAGGCTAGATCAGGCTAGGCCAGGTTTTTGTGTGGGAAATTTGCAGTTTAAGGTAATTTGTGATTAGGTACCTATGTACTTGGAATTTGTGTATTGCAATGTTTATGAATGTGCTAAACATGAAGTGACCACACATGTCTTTTGCAAATACATATTTTCAGTCAGGAGAACAAATAACACCAAAAAAGTGCCTTAAGCCACTTTTTTGCATTATTTGGTTTTGTATGCCTAAATAGGCATACAAAAGGGCAATATAGCATACAAATTAGAATTCTACATAAAAAGACCCATGCAACTATGAGCCACAATGGCCCTTCTTGGTTTTACTCTGGACACTCAACTACCTAGTTGCCCACCAGGTATGTCAATCAGCTCTCCCTGGAATACTAAAAATCAAACACTCTATTCTTATAATTGATGTCTATGCTGTTTTTAAGGATGTCCAGTGTGCTGCTACTAACAATGGTTTCTGGCAGCTGGTTGCAGTGTTCTACTGGAGCACTATTTATTCTACTGGAACACTCCTGGAGTTCTACTGTAACACTACTCTTATTATAAATGAGAAAGAGGCTTCGTTAACCCAGATGAACCTCCCATGCGGGAAGGCAATTCTTTTTCAACATGGGAAATTCATATACTATTATAACGTCTACGCTGCTTACCGAATGCGCCAATATCTTCATGAAGCTGCGTAGAAATGACGTCAGTGATATGAAGGTAAAATAATTTTAGTTGAATTTAGCAATCTTATAACATTTTCCTGCAAAACAGGCTAGCTTGTCAAACTGCTTTCATTTGCATTATTCACTTCTGAATTGTTCTCAATTCTGAAGATGTATGTTTAAATTACGTCATTAATTTGGGGATTGAATATGGTAGCGCTCATTTCCGCCAAGGAATTCACTACTTTGGCTATTTCGTACAAAAGTGCGACGACTAAGAAGTCCTGCTATGGATCATGTATGGCGTACATCATCCATGGTCCTGCTGCGGGCCTTCGATACTGTGCTGTTCGATAGGGCTCCATTGGCTCCACTAAACAGGTGTCGCTTCTGCAGTGGAGGAAGTTCATCACGACAAGGATTTAAGGGACGCCCAGATCATTTGAATGAGTTCTCACTGGTGGGCACAGCAAAGGGGGAAAGGGGAAGTTTCCCTCTGAGATGTTGTGGTTCCCAAGAATCCTAGCGTGGAGGCCTGAAAACTTCCACATAAAATTTGAGGACTACTGGCCTAGGCTTTGGTACTTGCAAGCGATTTTCTTGGCCGTGACATTGATCATTAGTGGGGATTATTAATGGGCCCAGTCGATAGTTTTGGTGCCCCCGGATGCAATTTTCTGTGAACAGCGCAATCTTTCGTGCCCAGACGTAAATTTCCGCAGTTCCGATGCGAGTGGCCAAACCCTTCAGTTAGTTTACAAGGCCTTGCTGTGTATAATTCGGGTTCCCAACGCGGATTTACAATGTTGGGTACTTTTGGGCCCAGTACGATATTCAAGTCCTCCGACGGGATTGGTTTGGGTATTTTTCGACAGGTTTTGGGCCCCTCTGCATGCACCTTGAGTACCGACCCGAAATTTGAAGGCTCCTCTTGGCCCAGATTTTTCGGACACAGTGTAATTTTTGCTGGACCCGGGACAATTCTTTGGGACCGCTTAACCTCTCACCTGCGCATTTGCCCATAATCCTTCCCGGTCGGCCACTGCGACGACCAATGAGAAAGTCCTTCGCGTGAGCAATTTGACCTGAAGGAGTGTCGTACCTGTTCCGAGGGGGGTTGGCAGTATAGAAGGCCTGAAGCAGGAATTCCGCAGTCCCAGCACATCTATATCAAATAGCCAAATTAGCTAATTCCTTGGCGGAAATAGGCCCAGCCATATTCAGTGAAGTTAATGACGTACAGCCACATTTTCACCTTTGATATTGATCCAACACTACAGAAGTAAGCATAAAAGAAATGAATTATTTTATTGAGTCAGTTTCGCGTCAAAATTGATAAAGAGCCGCGGGATTCCACAACAATTATTATTTTTTATTTTAATAACGTCATTTATACACCTCTCCATGAGGAGCATGTAACATTCGCTGCTTTTGCCATAATTGCCGCGATTTGGAAGGAGCATAAACTGTACCCTGTTGGAGGTATACTGCTTTGAGCAGGAACTTCGGGTGAGTGGGCCGCTAGATGATATGGAACAGGGAGATGCTTGAAATATTACTTCACGTTGGAATTTTTGTGTGTTCTTTGCTTATTGTAGCATTTTTGTATGTTTGTAGCACCAAAAATATAGTCTATGAGTGATGTAACTTAAAGTACATCACTTTTGGAGGAGCAGGAGCAATTTATGAATATGGAGATGAAGGTAATTGTTTATTTTTGTGAGCTTTCTTAATAAGATGCTTTTTGATATAAGTGAAATGATGTCATCACTTATTTTCTTTTAAAAAATATTGCTTTTCAGTTGGCAAAGAAATTGTTATTTATGTAGACCCAGGTAGGACCAATGTTAGGATTTTTGTATGCATAAACATCTTGGCAAGCTAAGATCTTTGTCAAGATGTCCAAATGTCCAAAATTTTGCCACACTAACAAAATGAGTTGTCCATAACCAGGTAGATAGTATTGCTTTACTTGAATTAAAAGTAAATGCCAGCATTTCATGCTTTATGTACCATACAAACATATATTGCATATAGCTAACTGCCAAGTCAGCAATATGTCACCAAGCTAAGTCAAGCATAGGTGCAATTGTGCCAAGGAATGCATCTCGTGGGAAATGCCCTCAGTAGCCCACATATAGCTAACTGCTAAGTCAGCAATATGTCAGCAAGCTAAGCAATGAATAGGTGCAATTGTGCCAAGGAATTCACCTAGTTGGAAATGCCCTCAGTAGCCAAAGTGCTCCCAAAAATATACCCATGATATGTGCAAATTGGATAGATATTGCCTGAGTGTAGGTGGGTGATGTGTTCCCAAAGTTCACAAACAAATATTTTTCATAAATAGGCATGATGTGATGTGAATACACCAATAACATTTCTGCTGGCAGAGCTCAGGATGAATCACACTCAAACTCATCTTGGGCAGACCACACAATCAGGATCAGCACCATGCTGCACAGACACATAGTCACATAATACACTGCTCTGCCTCAGACCTCAAATTTGGCTGTGGTTAAATTATTAGTGAAGGATGAGGTTATAAGCCAACCTCATGAGCAATGGTAGAGAAAATTATAACTAATGGTGAGTATACTTTATTGATGTCAACGAAGTTTTCAAATGTGCACCCAACACCCAAGACAGGCTCACAATGCACACCTGATATTCACAACAAACCCCATGTGACTATTGAATATAGTTTTGGAATATAAAATGGCTCAATGAAAATTATACTAAAACAAGCCATCTAAAATAATTATACTCTCACCACCAATAAACTTATTTTGCATGAAAAAGTGAGAAAATTGATTGAAACCAATTCTTGTTAATATTACAATATTGCTAATATTGCTTGAAGTACTTGTTTAGTTCATATCTGGAATGTTTAGTTGAAGCAATGATCAACTTGGATGGATCCAGAGCTGCTAGATGGGAGATCAAATTCCTGCTGTAAAACTGCTAATAGTCAGTTTTATTATTCCTGTTAAATAGAGCTGGTCAGATTCACTTCTACCAGCACTATAATTACAGCTGATCACTGGGCCGGCAAACAGATGGCTCAGAGTAAAATTGGAACAAGTATTACAGACATTTCACTGACACTGATGAACCCCAAATGCAGTTATATTTGAAGGTGCATGATCTATCTTTGCACACATTTACCACAAATTATTTGACAGTCATGCATAAGTGCACACATGGCATTGGTTTCTTGGTGTAATCACCTCGGAGAACTTGCTCGCTCATGGCCACTTTTATGAAACTTGAAGTGATTTATGCATTGAACTGGTTCATTGTGTCTTTAAAAAAATTGTCTCTGACAAAATGACCTTTGATTGCACATTTAAAGCACCTGATTGGCCAAATGAGGCTTCAAGTATTTTCTCAGGTGATATCAAGTACCCCCAGATTTGCCAACTAGGGATTTCTGGTACTTCTTGGTGAAGACTCCAGCACAAGTATCTAAAAATAAATATTGAATATATTAATTAATCTAAATATATCATTAGAATAAATATTGACGAATATTGAATCAACATTGAATAAATATTTAAATATTTAAGTAATGATAATTAATGATAATTAATGAACACATGATCAACAAACATTCTAACATGGAACACAGCGACACTAACACACACATCAAAGTAGAAATTCTAGCAACAGCCAGGGACAATGCTGATCTGGAGGTCCTCGAATCTCTACACATATGTAATCTACAGCCGCAACTAAACACGCAACCTACATCATTTATCACATAAAATTACATAGACATAAATTATACTTTATGTATTACATGTTATATTGGATATGTCTATATATGTGCATGCATGTATGTGTCAATATGTATATGGACCATTGGCTCGGGCTTCCTCAGAGTATTCTATCATGACCTAGTTGATTTCTGGTTTGGAGTTTCTTGAAGTGTCTACACCACTGAGGATTCTTTTCTGTGATTCACATGTATTTTTGCACTCTTTTTTCCCGAGTTTTTTTCATTTGTTAATCTTGCCATTTTTTATATCACTCCTGACGATGGCCCCTTGCCGAAACGTTTAGTAATATAGCATAATCCCTAACATTACTTTTGATGTACACTCAGCACCTCCTGGTATATTGAGGGTCATACATTCCATCTCACACAATGTGTAAAACCCAGGAGCACTTAGGAGCCATTCTTTGTTGTATTAAATATATCTGAATGTGGTCTAGTTCTATTGTGGACATTGACGGGTCGGCGATGTGATGCTGCTGCAACTGCTATTTGTTTTTAGGTATGGACTTGGAGTGGTAGCACTTGACCAAACAATGTTGTTCTTCCTTTTCCCTTCTGGAGTCAAAATATTTCAGTGTTTGAAAAACTGGCATTTGTTGGTGTCAAGCATACTAATACATTTTGTACTCCAGAAGGGAAAAAGGACAAAATTAAATATTTTGTACCCCAAAAAGAAAAAGGAAAAAAAAAATTTTTTGGTAAATTGTAACACTCAAAGTCCATACCTGAAAACAAATAGCAGTTGCAGAAGTACCAAATCGCCGACCCATCAGTGACCACAATAGAACTAGACGACATTCGGATCCGTTGGTATTGGAGTTGTTTGTCGGTTTTTAGTGCTATTTATGCGCTAAAAACATCTCCGCACCGCACAAATGGCGTCGCGTGACGTCATGTAAGAAGGCGCATGCAAGAAGACACTATTTGTGTCAACGTAGTCAATCATTAATTCATTATTTATACAATATTTATTCAATGTTGATTCAATATTCATCAACATTTATTCTTATATATTATATATTTAGATTAATCAATATCTATTCAATATATATTTGTAGATACTTGTGCTGGAGTGTTCACCAAGAAGTACCAAAAATCCCTAGTTGGCAAATCTGGGGATACTTGGTATTGCCAGAGTAAATGCTTGAAGCCTTGTTTGGCCAATAAGGTGCTTTGAATGCACAATCGAATGTCATTTTGTTACAGGTAAAAGTTTTTTTTAGACAATGAACCCATTGAATGCAAGAAAATCACTTCAAATTTACGAAAATCGGCCTCGGAGCAAGCAAGTACTCCGAGGCGATTACACCAAGAAACCAATGCCATTTGTGCACTTATGCATGACTGTCACATATTTTTTTGTAAATGTGTGCAAGGATGAATCATGCACCTTGAAATATAACTGCATTTTGGGTTCATCAGTGTCAGTGAAGGGTCCGTAATACCCACCTCAGCCACCACACCTTAGCTGCCACAGCCGCCCAACGGTGATATCTGTTTGCAGCCATGCACAGCACAAAGGACCAGTCAAGGTTTTGTGTCTGTGGCATGACCATTACAATGTGTTCAAAGTTGCTAATTGTTATGACATATAAAAATATAAATGCATTAATTGGTTGATAGACACATTTCAGAACAGAAAATATTAACACAGCCAATTCTGATAGGTCCACTCCGGAACTACTGAGGATGTTGATTAAAACTGCCAAAGTTGCCCACCATATTGGTGGTGCAAACACAGGTTTTGGGAGATGCAGCTCCAGAGTATGAGATTTTTGCATTTCTGGCAATTGAGTTCGAGTGGAGTGTGAAACTGTGGCCTGGCTGCTATACAAGGTGTTGAAATACATGTGAAGCCCATCCTATCCAGTATGAACCCAGACTGCAAGAATGTTTTCAAAAATAAAATGCAGAAGAAGTGCCTTAATTCCCACACAGCACAACCATACTCTCAACTGCTATCTTCTTAGTTTGCCAGAACCATGTCATCAGTAGATTTGATAGAGCAGACTCGGCTCTTTTTGAGTTTGTGGTCAATACTGAAACATTGTATGGCAACAGATTCATGACAGCAAACATGCACCAATTGCTGCATTTGTCTACCAGCTCTTTTTGGGTTTCCAGTCAATACTGAAATATTGTATGACAGTGGATTCATGACAGAAAACATGCATCAATTGTTGCACTTGCCAACAAGTGTGAAGCATTGTGGCCCATTGTGGACACATTCAGCTTTCCCATTCCAAAGACTGAAATGGTTGGACACTACTGAGAGTGACGTTTCTCTAAGCTGTCCAGAACAATAGTGGAAGGGACCCCCCCCCCCCCCCCATGTACGTATAACGTTGCAGCGATCCATCTGATCTGTCCGGGTCACGTGACACCCGAAACTCCGGCAGTGAATGGCGTCCGGCTCTCTGTGGGGAGGGGGCGCCCAGAGGACGAGCGCCGGTCACAGCTCGGTGTGGGTCCAGTAGAGTGGGAGATATTCAGTGGACAGCTCACGGCGCGGGCGCCTATCGGTGTGGAGAGGCGCCCAGAGGATGAGCGCCGGTCACAGCTCTGTGTGGGTCCAGTAGAGTGGGAGATATTTAGCCGACAGCTCACGGCGCGGGCGCCTATCGGTGTGGAGAGGCGCCCAGAGGACGAGCGCCAGTCACAGCTCTGTGTGGGTCCAGTAGAGTGGGAGATATTTAGTGGACAGCTCACGGCGCGGGCGCCTATCGGTGTGGAGAGGCGCCCAGAGGATGAGCGCCGGTCACAGCTCTGTGTGGGTCCAGTAGAGTGGGAGATATTCAGTGGACAGCTCACGGCGCGGGCGCCTATCGGTGTGGAGAGGCGCCCAGAGGACGAGCGCCGGTCACAGCTCTGTGTGGGTGCAGCGGAGGAGATATTCAGCGGACGGTTCACGGTGAAGGCGGCTACCGATGTGGAGGGGCGCAGAGAAGTTGTGGGCATAGTCACAGCTCTATGGGTGCGGCAGGGGAGCTATTCAGTTGATGGTGGGGGCAGCTATCACCGGGGATGGTGGTGCCCGGAAGATGTAGGCGTAGTCACGGCTACGCATGGGTGCGGCTGGGTGGTAGATATTCAGTGGATGGTTGATGGTGGGGACAGCTATAAGTGTACATTCAATGGCATGAGGCTGTTCTCTCTAAAGAAATTATTATATTATGAGAAGGGGATGCTCAGTGAGGGTGTGGGAAGTGGCTGGCGTGATGGCATTGTCAGAAGGTGGTCCTGGGTGACGATGTTGGAGTGAAGGTGTGCTGGTGATGTGGGGAGTGGCTGGTTTGAATATTCAGTCACTTACACCTCATAAACTCACTGGATCCTCTTCAAACAAAGGTGTGAAAATGTGAAGCTTGCTGGAGACTGAACAATGAAAAGTATCTTTATGTTTGCCTTGTCTGTCTCCAATTTCTCCTCTGACACCGTGCGGCAATATCAGTTTATGGAAACTGGACATAATCTTCCTGACAGTCCAGCATGTCTCCCAGGCGGTACTGTACATGATCTCCCTGATGGCGCAGTATACCTTCCAGGCAGTGTCGGACATGATTTCCCTCATGGCCCAGTATATCTCCCAGGCAGGCATAGTCATGATCTCCCTGACAGCCCAATATGTACCCCAGACAGCACTGTATTGCTTCAGACAACCTCCCGATGTGCATTTCCGGTATGTTGCCCGTCTCACAATCGAAAGGTTGTGGGTTCGAGCCTCACCTGTCGCTACTTTTCGCCCGCAACCAATCGGCGTGAGAGATTAGCGACGCTACATGACGCAACGGTCGACGTGTAAAACCAATAACCACCAATGTACATTTCCCTTATAAACATGCCCAAATAAGGGCTTTTGGCTTTGTGTTGGGATGCTGGATTCCCAGATCACCTTCGGATCATTGCAGTAAGGTCGTGATGCCAAAACAACAATGACTGCGAACACTGTCACAAAATGAAGCATGTTTTCACTGTATGATCCCTCTCCAGAGAGTCGAATGTTATCACACCCATCACAGTGCAAATCCTGAACGATTCCAAAACTGCCTCTCCAGACGTACGTTAGCAGACAGCATGTCTCTCTCCAGCATTCATGTGTCTTCTAGACCGGCCTTATCAGACACCCAGTGCCCCTCCCGACAGCCGTCAACAGGCAGCCATTAACAGCCAGGCAATGCCACAACAGACAGCCGCACCTCCGCGCCCGGCCCTGCGCCTACGCGCGGGTCAGAAGTGGGCGTTTTTTTCTTCATCTGATCGACTGTTTATTTATGCTGGCTGACCGCTGGCGTCCGTTGTCCGGCCCGTCCACCGTCCAGTGGCCGGCGTCGCTGTGCCGACCTCCCCACGTGGCTCGATGTCCGCCGGCTGGCGTCTGGCGCGGCTGGCCAGAGCGTGCCGGCCGGCCGGCGCCAGGTGGGCGCGTGCTGTGACGTCACACCGGCTCCGTGTCGCCACAGGTGTGACGTCATCTCGGCTCCGCGTCGCCACAGGTGTGAGGATGGCCAGCGGCGAGGCAGTCGAGCACCAGGCCGTGCTGCTGTCCGGCACTGCACTGTCAAAGTGAGTGTGGCTGTTACGCAGCACCAGGCCGTGCTGCTGTCCGGTACTGCACTGTCAAAGTGAGTGTGGCTGTTACGCAGCACCAGGCCGTGCTGCTGTCCGGTACTGCACTGTCAAAGTGAGTGTGGCTGTTACGCAGCACCAGGCCGTGCTGCTGTCCGGCACTGCACTGTCAAAGTGAGTGTGGCTGTTACGCAGCACCAGGCCGTACTGCTGTCCGGCACAAAGTGAGTGTGGCTGTTCCACACCAGTGCTGTAAGGTGTTGTTGTCCGGCACTGCACTGTCAAAGTGAGTGTGGCTGTTACGCAGCACCAGGCCGTGCTGCTGTCCGGCACTGCACTGTCAAAGTGAGTGTGGCTGTTACGCAGCACCAGGCCGTGCTGCTGTCCGGTACTGCACTGTCAAAGTGAGTGTGGATGTTACGCAGCACCAGGCCGTGCTGCTGTCCGGCACTGCACTGTCAAAGTGAGTGTGGCTGTTACGCAGCACCAGGCCGTGCTGCTGTCCGGTACTGCACTGTCAAAGTGAGTGTGGCTGTTACGCAGCACCAGGCCGTGCTGCTGTGGCACTGCACTGTCAAAGTGAGTGTGGCTGTTACGCAGCATAGGCTGCTGTCCGGCACTGCACTGTCAAAGTGAGTGTGGCTGTTACGCAGCACCAGGCCGTACTGCTGTCCGGCACTGCACTGTCAAAGTGAGTGTGGCTGTTACGCAGCACCAGGCCGTGCTGCTGTCCGGCACTAAAGTGAGTGTGGCTGCTACGTAGCACCAGGTCATGCTGCTGTCCGGTACTCCACTGCCAGAGTGAGTGTCGGCCGGCTGATTCGTTTGACTTTTCTGGCAGACTGTAGCTAAACTGCCCGGACACAGCCGGTCAGAGGGGAACTCATCCGTCGGCTATCAGCTGGCTATCGGAATGTGCCTCAACTATGCGAGCTCAGCCCAGCTGTCAAGGGTATCCTGTTTGTAATCCAATAGTTGTACGAGTCGGCTGCTGAAGGAAGAAAGGCAATTGTCCGATAACGAGGGCGCATGAGAAGCACACGTCACAAGTGTGATGTCCGTGACCGGACGAACGGGTGGTGGGGATCCATACAACATAACACTAACACACTGGCATAGCAGCAAAGGAGAGCTTTAGCTCAGCCTTAATTATTTCAACCAAGTTAAGTCAGCTGAGTTGAGTTCTTCTTCTAGACAACCCGGAGCAACAACCGAGGAACAACGCACACCACCGCGACCCACACCGCCCCACCCCCACACGCCCCCACACCCCACCTACGGCAGATCCGCCACCCCTACATGGGGGAGGGCAGCCTGTGATTTGTCCTGTGGTGTTGTAATGGTGTGGGCCAGGGACCCTGCATGGATATTGACCTTTAGCTTACGACCTGACCTGTGGAGAGTAGTTTGGTCTGGTTTCCGCCGGTATGACCTGTGAAGGTTGGTTAGTCTGGACTCCTCTGATGTGACCCATGGGGGTAATTGGTCTGGTCTCCGCTGCTGTGACCTGTGAAGGTTAGTCAGTCTGGTCTCTGCTGATGTGACTTGTGGAGGGTAGTTAGTCTTGTCTCCTCTGGTGTGACCTGTGGAGGGTAGTCAGTCTGGTCTTAGCTGACGTGACCTGTGGAGGGTAGTTAGTTTCCGCTGATGTGACCTGTGACCGCCAGGGAGGTGCGGACCGGCCTGCACGATGAGGTGGAGCAGCTGCAGGCCAAGTACCCGGGCTTCAGTCCCGGGCTGGCCATCGTCCAGGTGGGCGGCCGCGAGGACTCCAACGTCTACATCCGCGCCAAAGTGAAGGCGGCCGGAGACATCGGTATCGCCGCCCGCCACGTGCAGTTGTCGCGCGACACCACTCAGATGCAGGCACGTACGGCCGACAGCACGGTCACCTACCCGGGGACGAGTAGCCTCGGGGTAAGTTGCTCGTCTCACAATCGAAAGGTTGTAGGTTCGAGGCTCACCTGTCGCTACTCTCCGCCCGCGACCAATCGGCGTGAGAGATGGGCGACGCTACATGGCTGAACGGTCGATGTGTCGTAAAACCAATAACCAACCAACCAACGGTCACCTACCCCGTACCGCCCAGGTGCACCTGTGGAGTGAGTATCTAGCTATCGCAGCATCGCGCCTTGACCCATCCATGCCTTAGCCATGCCCGACCCGCGACCTCTGATCTGACGTGCGGTCCACGCGCGTACTCCTGATCTGGCCACTGGCGGTACTGACACCCAACCTGACGTATCGGCTGATCGACCTGGCGCATAATCTACATCTGGCCAGACTACTGACGTAACCTCTGGTCTGACCCGCGATGTGACCCCTGTTCTGACCCGCGATGCCATGACTGGAGCTGTCGGGATTGGGCGGGGAAGCGGGTCTGGAGCACCTTGTTTGGTGCCTACTCTGTCATTTTCCCAATTATATCCGAACATATGTCTCGAAAATGTTGACTTGTGGTCCTTGGCTTTGTTGGTTAGTTATTACGGCTTTAGGGCGCATCGACTACATTGGTCATGAAGCGCCCATTCCTCGGCTTCGTAAGAGATATCCAGCCTTGTTTAATATGACCTCTGGCCTAATTGTTGTACAACTGCATTAGAGCTGCTGACTACTGAGATCCGGAGTTTATTTATGACTCTGATGTGACCTCCACGTCTCCGTCGCACAGTCTGCGTGCGAGGTATGTTCACATGAAGTGCTAGCTGGTGATGAGAGAAGCTTTATGATCGTTGAACTTCTAGTGTCCATACGTTCTCCGTGTCTCCTGTCGCTGAAACAGGACCGGTCCAAGCAGAATGAGTGCAATCGAGTCCACTAGGTCGCAAGATATGCAGCAAAGAAGAAAAAAAAAAAAAAGAGCCTAACTGCTGACCTTCCCCGTCTCCCGTCACAACTACCACTGTACTCGCAGCATGAACGCTCCTGACGTCACCTCTGACCTGACCTCTGATCCGTGACCTCCGCCGTCTCCCGTCACAGCTGCTGCGGACGATCCACACGCTGAACGAGGACTACGCGGTGCACGGCATGATAGTGCAGCTGCCGCTGGACTCGCAGCACGAACGCTGCTGACGTGACCTCTGACCTGACCCCTGACCTCCACCGTCTCCCGTCACAGCTGCTACAGGCGATCCACACGCTGAACGAGGACCACACGGTGCACGGCATGATAGTGCAGCTGCCGCTGGACTCGCAGCACGAACGCTGCTGACGTGACCTCTGACCTGACCCCTGACCTCCACCGTCTCCCGTCACAGCTGCTACAGGCGATCCACACGCTGAACGAGGACCACACGGTGCACGGCATGATAGTGCAGCTGCCGCTGGACTCGCAGCACGACATCGACGAGAACAAGGTCATCGCCGCCATCGACCCGGACAAGGACGTGGACGGGTGAGTGTGCCGTACCGGCGGCTCGTCACGTGACAGAAGGTGCGCGTGCAGGTTGCAGGTGCGCGTGCAGGTGCGGCACCGCGGGCTTCCAGTCGCGCACCTTTTGGTCGCCCGTTGTGAATACGGTGTGTCGCAACGGGCGGGTCGTGGTGACGTCACTGCTTGTGTTGTGTGACGTGACGCATGTCCGCAGCCTGCACCCAGTGAGTGGTAGTGACGTCACTGTTTGTGTCACGTGACGCGACTCAAGGGTGTCGTGACGCGTGTCTGCAGCCTGCACCCAGTGAGTGGTAGTGACGTCACTGTTTGTGTCACGTGACGCGACTCAAGGGTGTCGTGACGCGTGTCCGCAGCCTGCACCCGGTGAGTGGTAGTGACGTCACTATGAGTGTTTTGTGACGTGACGTGTGTCCGCAGGCTGCACCCGGTGAGTGGTAGTGACGTCACTATGAGTGTTTTGTGACGTGACGTGTGTCCGCAGGCTGCACCCGATGAACGCGGGCTGTCTGTCGCACGGCCAGCTGCGCCACGGCCACCTACCCTGCACGCCCTGGGGCTGTATCCAGCTGATCCAGAGGTGAGGGGCTGTGTCCAGCTGATCCAGAGGTGAGGGGCTGTATCCAGCTGATCCAGAGGTGAGGGGCTGTGTCCAGCTGATCCAGAGGCGAGGGGCTGTATCCAGCTGATCCAGAGGTGAGGGGCTGTATCCAGCTGATCCAGAGGTGAGGGGCTGTGCTGGAGCTGTGTCCAGCTGATCCAGAGGTGAGGGGCTGTGTCCAGCTGATCCAGAGCTGAGGGGCTGTATCCAGCTGATCCAGAGGCGAGGGGCTGCACTAGGGCTGTATCCGGCGGATCCAGAGATGAGGGTCACACGTCCCCGGGGCTGTACCCAACCGGACCAGAGGTGAGTATTGCTCAAAGCAGCCGCCCCCTTTCACGTCACCGACCATATTGGGCCAGTTGTCAACCGACTCCCTCAGCCGTGGGAGAAATGCGAGGGGCCCGCGTCGACCTGATGCTTGCCATGCCAGGACTGGGGAAACCAATGCAGATCGGCACGCTACCAACTGACCTATCTCGACAACGTTTTCATCTGAACTTTGATGTGTTTCACTATTCCATCATAGGCTCCTGGTTTCTTTAGATTATGTCATGCTGCCACATTTCCTTTATATAACTAGAAGTAGTCATTGGCAGATGTATTTTAAAATTAGCAATGTGGTATTTGAGGCTGTCCTCAATCAGGTATGCAGCAGATAAGCTGTATGAAAATTTGGCTCCATACGTCCGTTCGCCTCATCAGTGTATGTTTTCTGCAGACATCGCTAGTATATTGTTATGGTTGCCATGGTCACGTCCTCCGTAGCAGTGGCGCTGTCGGCTGATTGGCAGAAGCGGTATCGAGATTAAAGGCAAGGACGCCGTGGTGCTGGGCCGCAGCAAGATCGTCGGCTCACCCATGGCCGAGCTGCTCAAGTGGCACCACGCCACCGTCACCGTCTGCCACTCCCGCACCCGGGATATAGCCAAACACGTGAGTACCCCGCACCCGGGATATAGCCAAACACGTGAGTACCCCGCACCCGGGATATAGCCAAACACGTGAGTACCCCGCACCCGGGATATAGCCAAACACGTGAGTACCCCGCACCCGGGATATAGCCAAACACGTGAGTAACCCGCACCCGGGATATAGCCAAACACGTGAGTACCCCGCACCCGGGATATAGCCAAACACGTGAGTACCCCGCACCCGGGATATAGCCAAACACGTGAGTACCCCGCACCCGGATATAGCCAAACCCGCACCCGGGATATAGCCAAACACGTGAGTACCCCGCACCCGGGATATAGCCAAACACGTGAGTAACCCGCACCCGGGATATAGCCAAACACGTGAGTACCCCGCACCCGGGATATAGCCAAACACGTGAGTAACACGCACCCGGGATATAGCCAAACACGTGAGTACCCCGCACCCGGGATATAGCCAAACACGTGAGTAACACGCACCCGGGGTATAGCCAAACACGTGAGTACCCACCCCGCACCCGGGATATAGCCAAACACGTGAGTACCCCGCACCCGGGATATAGCCAAACACGTGAGTAACCCGCACCCGGGATATAGCCAAACACGTGAGTACGCACCCGGGATATAGCCAAACACGTGAGTACCCCGCACCCGGGATATAGCCAAACACGTGAGTACCCCGCACCCGGGATATAGCCAAACAACGCACCCGGGATATACCAAAAACGCACCCGGGATATAGCCAAACACGTGAGTAACCCGCACCCGGGATATAGCCAAAACGTGATATATAGCCAAACACGTGAGTAACACGCACCCGGGATATAGCCAAACACGTGAGTACCCGCACCCGGGATATAGCCAAACACGTGAGTAAGACGCACCCGGGATATAGCCAAACACGTGAGTAACCCGCACCCGGGATATAGCCAAACACGTGAGTACCCCGCACCCGGGATATAGCCAAACACGTGAGTACCCCGCACCCGGGATATAGCCAAACACGTGAGTACCCCGCACCCGGGATATAGCCAAACACGTGAGTACCCCGCACCCGGGATATAGCCAAACACGTGAGTACCCCGCACCCGGGATATAGCCAAACACGTGAGTGATACCCGCACCCGGGATATAGCCAAACACGTGAGTAACCCGCACCCGGGATATAGCCAAACACGTGAGTAACCCACCGCACCCGGGATATAGCCAAACACGTGGTACCCGGGATATAGCCAAACACGTGAGTAACCCGCACCCGGGATATAGCCAAACACGTGAGTACCCCGCACCCGGGATATAGCCAAACACGTGAGTACCGCACCCGGGATATAGCCAAAACACGCACCCGGGATATAGCCAAACACGTGAGTACCCCGCACCCGGGATATAGCCAAACACGTGAGTACTCACTGCATACACCCTGGAATGTTGCCAACACTTGAGTGACGTATTCAGTAAGCCAACACTTCTGCGTGCCCTGTAGGGTGTAGCCTGTACGGAATACACTCCACGCACGGCGCCACAGAACGGGTGCAACCTGTAGCAGACCGTGCGTTTGCGTGGCCCGTGACGTCTTCGCCCAGGAGCGGCTCGGCCGGGTGCGTGTCCCATCACTGAGCCGACCCGCGTGCGTGCCCCAGGTGGAGCGGGCCGACATACTGGTGGTCGGCATCGGCCAGCCGCACTTCGTCAAGGGCGACTGGGTCAAGCCGGGAGCCGTGGTCATCGACTGCGGCATGAACGCCATTCCAGGTATGGCCGGCGCCGGGAGGTGGCGGAATTTGCGAGGTTATGGTTGTGGTTATTGCCAGCCCAGACACAACCACGGGGCCATGGCCAGCTCAGACACAGCCACGGGGCCATGGCCAGCCCAGACACAGCCACGGGACCAAGGCCAGCCCGGACACAGCCACGGGTCCATGGCCAGGCCAGACACAGCTACGCGACCAAGGTCAGCCCAGACACAGCCACGTGACCTAGGCCAGCCCAGACACAGCCACGGGGCCATGACCAGTTCAGACACAGCCACGGGACCATTAGCCAGCCCAGACACAGCCACGTGACCTAGGCCAGCCCAGACACAGCCACGTGACCATGGCCAGCCCAGACACAGCCACGTGACCAAGGCCAGCCCAGACACAGCCACGGGGCCATGGCCAGCCCAGACACAGCCACGTGACCTAGGCCAGCCCAGACACAGCCACGGGACCATGACCAGTCCAGACACAGCCACGGGACCATTAGCCAGCCCAGACACAGCCACGTGACCTAGGCCAGCCCAGACACAGCCACGGGACCATGGCCAGCCCAGACATAGCCACGGGGCCATGGCCAGCCCGGACACAGCCACGTGACCATGGCCAGCCCAGACACAGCCACGGGCCATTAGCCAGCCCAGACACAGCTACGGGGCCATGGCCAGTCCGGACACAGCCACGGGTCCATGGCCAGCCCAGGTATAGCAACGTGACCAAGGTCAGTCCAGACGTAGCCAAACTTCACCATTAGTGCGGCGGCTAAGTCAGAGACGTGACTATCCTACCACTGCCGACGTTAGTGGCGTTTTACGAGTCACGGTAGTCCTGAACAGTGCAACACTAGAACACTACCAGTAGCCTGCACACACACGTCAGTTGCACTTACCTCCAATAGCGCCACTCCTGCCGCTGGATGTGATGTGATGTCTGTTTTGGGGGCTTTGTGGCGCATCGACCTCGATGTTTGTGTGTGTCAATGTCTTCTTTTCTGCATGGTTTGCTCGGAGTTTGGTCACTAGTTGCTGGAACATACTATGTTGGCAGTATTTGGACCACTCTCCTCGTCACGTGTGTCCGATGAAACACCATTGCATGCAGCACACCACTTGAAGAGAACAATAGTTGGAATATTTCCCGAAGTATGTTTTAGTTTACAAGTTAGTAACTAGGAAATATCATGAGCAGTTGGAATCTTATTTATGACCACAATGTGTCCGGGGCACGCTAAACTGGAGCCCCTTTGTAACTTGCTCGTCCAAGCGCAGTATGGCACTTGGCTCGACGACTGACCGGGTGTATCTAGTTATGTCCGGCTGTTTGTATATTTGGGCATGTGTGAACATATCTGGACATGTCTGGAATGGCGTGGAAGTTTGTCGAGACGTTGGAGCGCACCCGAACTCGAATGTTTACATGGTGACGATTCACTTCATGCGCGTGATGTCCTTCGCGTTAGAGTACGCGTGTTCTACTCATACGTAGCATGTATTTTCCGGACCCTGTAAACACTACTGCTGCGCCATTCGTAGATAGGCGCTTTTCAGTCAGATACCATACAGTCCTAAACTGAAGGCTGTCCTAAAATGCTTCAGTTGAGAATGCCGAGCATTCACTAGTAAAGCAGATTGTCGAGGCCTTGTGATGACCGAACTACTATTGCAGCTATATCTAGCTTGTGTCGGACGCAGTCTTTGTAATTGTCAGCGGCAAACCTCCAGCCATCGAGCCCCACCATTTTACAATGTGGTCGCCTTGAAGACGCGCGGCCTCGTCCGTGGTCTGCCGCACCGTGAGCGGCGAGAATACCACCCGTGGACCGAGGAACTGACATCCGGCCTTGGGACAACCAAAAGCTCGGACCATGTGCGGGTGTACAAGCATGCGCGTGTGTACATTTTTAAAGGTTTTAAAAGGGCACTGAATAGTAATATCGAAGAGTTTGCATGAGATGGCCGACTGCCGGAAGTTCGGCAAAACACGGCGGACGACCGGAAGTTTGGCACGGCACGGCTTTGTTGTTTATCAGGGTGGTTCATGACGCACTTTATAGACGATTACGGCTAATGACGCCGCCCGCACTGTTTCGCCGGTGGGCCGCTAAATTGGGAAATGTCCCTAGTGGTGCGAGTGTTGAACCCAGGACCTTTGGTACCCAGAGCTCAACACCTTAACCGCTCGGCCGTCCCGCCCCAATGTATGAGACGGCCGACGACCAGAAGACACGGCCGTCATGCGTGTCTGACATCGCCAATGTTTCACCTCATGTTGCACTGGCAGCGGCAATCACCATATTATAATGCACGCTGGAAGCAAGTCTGGGTGGGAGCCGAGATATATGTGGGCACCGGCGATGTCGAGTGGTGTCACATGCAGGGTGGGAAACTTCTTTCGGGTTTGGATGGGGAAAAAAATTCTTATATTTTCATATTTTTTTTACATAAAAAAATTAATTTCAAAAAAAAAAAAAAAAAAAAAATTAACAAAAAAAAAAAAAAAAAAAAAAAAAAAAAAAAACCAACCCCCAATAAAAAAAAAAAAAAAAAAAAAAAAAAAAAAAAAAAAACCCCCCCCCCCAACCAAACCAACCACACCAAAAAAACCAAAACCCCCCCCACACACAAAACGCGTCCTGACCCGACCCGACCTGACCTGGATCGGCAGATGCCACCAAGAAGTCCGGCAAGCGTCTGGTCGGCGACGTGGACACGGCGGAGGTGGCGAGGCATCCCTTGGTTATTTTTTTTTTTGTTTAAATGGGCGGGCCTCCCACATCACGCCGGTGCCGGGTGGCGTCGGGCCCATGACGGTACGTCGCCCCGGCACGTGACACCTCTGTGTGTGACGTCACACCTCTGTCGGAGGGTCACACGCTGGTGGGCAGCCCAGGAGCGATGCGCAGGATGATGCTAGTCAGTCAGTTATTGAGGTTCTGTGGCGCAATAAGTGGGATGATTGGGCTACTGTTGCTGGCGAACATATGCGTGTTTGTTGAATTGGGTGTACTTTTATTGCATTAGTACGTTATAATTGTGTTTGTAGCACGCTAAGTGCACTTTAGGCAGGTACTGTGTGGATCATGACTGGCTGCAGCCAGTAGGACACTTATGTATCACTTAGTGTTGCTGACCAAGCCATGTATCAATTATGTTATTCATGCATCATTCGCAAGAAACAATGCCATTGGAAGGGAATTATGTCGTATATGGGTGAATGTGCTTTGTATGTTCAAAATATTAAGCGTTGTGCTCATCGAGTCTGAAAATGGGAAAAAATTACCATTAGTGCAGCTGACATTGATCACGTGTAGTGCATTGCTAATGTAGGTTGGCATTGCTAGTGCAGCTGACATCGCTGCCTTATGGGCGCTGTATGACCAACGCAGTCGATGCGCTCCAAAGCCCAAATAACCAACCAACATCGCTGCCTTTGACCGATATGGCTGTCGTAACTGGTATGGTCGGCGATAGTTGATCATACCAGTAGATAGATAGAAATACATACACCATTAGCTCAATTTGAGTCTGGGATATAGAAAACGTTTTAAATGACACTAATTCCATGACAAATTTCGGCATCCTGCCGTGCTCGTTTCGACTTCTCGCACCTAACGAAAAACCATTATTTTAACCCCGGGCGGGTGTGATCGACAGGTTGCCATGGTGATGCAGAGCAGCTGAGACCAGTCGGGTGTGATCGACAGGTTGCCATGGTGATGCAGAGCAGCTGAGACCTGTTGGCGGGTGTGATCGACAGGTTGCCATGGTGATGCAGAGCAGCTGAGACCAGTCGGGTGTGATCGACAGGTTGCCATGGTGATGCAGAGCAGCTGAGACCTGTTGGCTCACATGTGATACAGTGCCATGGTGATGCAGAGCAACTGAGGCCAGTTGGAGGGTGTGATCGACAGGTTGCCATGGTGATGCAGAGCAGCTGAGACCTGTTGGCGGGTATGATCGGCAGGTTGCGATGCTGATGCAAAACACGGTACGGGCCGCCGCACTGGCCGTGGAGAAGGAGAATCGCGACAGCTGGGAACTGGAGCCGCTGCCACTGACTCCACTGTCTCCCGTACCCAGGTGGGCGGGGCAACGGGTCAGAGTGGGGGTGGTTACGACAGCTGGGGACTGGAGCCGCTGCCACTGACTGCTGAATACTGTACCCAGGTGGGCGGGGCCACTGGTCAGAGTGGGTGGGGTCACGACAGCCGGGGACTGGAGCCACTGCCACTGACTCCACTGTCTCCCGTACCCAGGTGGGCGGGGCAACGGGTCAGAGTGGGCGGGGTCATGACAGCTGGGGACTGGAGCCACTGCCACTGACTCCACTGTCTCCCGTACCCAGGTGGGCGGGGCCACTGGTCAGAGTGGGCGGGGTCACGACAGCTGGGGACTGGAGCTACCGCCACTGACTCCGCTGTCTCCCGTACCTAGGTGGGCGTACTGACATACCTGACCTGACCTGACCTGACCCGACAGTGACATCACCGTGAGCAGGGACCAGCCGCCGCGGCCCATCTCGGAGCTGGGCGCCGCCGTGGGGATTCTGCGCGGCGAGCTGGACCTGTACGCGCAGACCAAGGCCAAGGTGTCGCTGGCCGTGCTCGACCGACTGCGCGCCCGCACCAACGGCAAATACGTGGTGGTCGGCGGGTGAGTGGTGGCCGGCCCAGGAGGCCCTCACGTCCGCTCAAGGGGCCTTCAAGTGTCGGCGCTTGGAGCCCTCTCCAGTCGTCTGGAAGCCCCCTGGGGTGACATTTGTTGTGTGCTTCGTCACGGTCTATACTAAAACATAACGTGCTTAGCGGTTCCTTCGGGGCACGGGGTCATGACCTCATGGCCCCCAGAATCCGTCACTTGTGCTGATCGTTCATTCCATTCCTCTCCATACGTGAACAAATGCTGTGCTGTGCAAACGATCGCTGGTGCCATCTATCGTCGTTTGCGCGCACTTGCAGTATCACGCCGACGCCGCTGGGCGAGGGGAAGAGCACCACGGCCATTGGCCTGTCGCAGGCGCTGGGTGCCGAGCTCGGCCGCAACGTGTTCACGTGCGTCCGCCAGCCGTCCCAGGGGCCCACCTTCGGCATCAAAGGTGACCGTGCCGTGCCGCAGCCGACGCTGGTGACGGCGAAGGTGACCGTTCGGCCGGTAATCCGTTCAGTATTGTCGACAATGGTGTGCATGAATGTGTCACTAAGTAGCGGCTGGTGCAGCTAAGGTGCCTAACCGGTGATCGTGACTTTTGCATGGCAGATCACTACACCGTGTGCCTCCTGCGACTGTAGTAGCTGACCAATGAGTCGAAGTGTAGAATATTTGTATAAATATGTTGAACATACCTTACTTTGGTCTAATGTCGACCCTTATGTTCTATGCAGCAGCCTATCCTTTCTGGTTACACGCACTATTACAGGTTCAATTAATGGGCCTTCCTATGGCCAGCTGTCCAAAAGTCAGGGCAGTCAAAGAACCTAAAATGGCATCCTTGGATACAGGATCCCTCAACCTCAAAGGAATCCCTCAAAATACAGACACATGCGTCGTCATTAGCCATATCTCTAGTTCATTGGAACTAATTGTAGTTTTTGCATCTATGTTAATTCGTTAGATAAGGATTATAGCTATTAAGTTATTCAGGGTATAATTGTAGGTTCAGAAACTTGTATTCCGTTAGGCTAACATGTTCAGAAGCTGTAAATGTGCTTTTGAGGTTATCAGAATGTACAGGATGGTTAACGACGGGTGCGGGAAAACGGTGCTGCCGCCAAGTCAGTTTCCGACAATAGCCGAGTGAGCGGTGGACGCCAGGCGCGTGGCGAGACGGCGCTGTCGTCGCCCGTCGGCCCGCCATCCGGTGTCGCCATCTCTAGGCGGCCGCACGTCTGACAGTCTCGGCGCCGGCCGACAGGCGGCGCTGCGGGCGGCGGCTACTCGCAGGTGATCCCGATGGAGGAGTTCAACCTGCACCTGACGGGCGACACGCACGCCATCACGGCCGCCAACAACCTGCTGGCCGCCCAGCTGGAGGCGCGCATGTTCCACGAGGCGACGCAGACGGACGCGGCGCTCTACGGCCGGCTGGTGGCGGCCGGCGGCGGCGCGCGCCACTTCTCGCCCATCCAGCTGGCCAGGCTGCGCCGGCTCGGCATCGACAAGACGGAGCCGGACGGCCTGAGCGAGGACGAGGTGCGCCGGTTCGTCCGGCTCGACATCGACCCGGACACCATCACCTGGCAGAGGGGTGAGGAATCCGCCGACAGCGGCGGCGATGCCATCTGGCAGGGGTGAGGGATCCGGCAGAGTGGCGGCGATGCCATCTGGCAGAGGGGTGGGGGGTCCTCCGACAGAGCGACGGCGCTGCCATCTGGCAGGGGGTGAGGGATCCGGCAGAGTGGCGGCGATGCCATATGGCGGAGGGGTGAGGGATCACCTGACGGATTGTGGCGGTATAATCTGGTAGGAAGGTGTTGACACTATCATCTGGCCATGAGGTGGGGGACTGCCACACGACTGAGAGGTGAATCACCTGGTAGGAGCAGAGGGCCACCTCGTGCTAGGTGATATCACCTGACGTGCGGGTGAGGGGTTATTGAGCAGAGCAGTGGCAGTGCCATTGTCTGGCAGAGGGGACACTATCGCCCAGTGGAGAGGTGAACATCTTGGCAGAGTGGTTGCAAAACCATCACCTGACATAAAGGTGAGATCTCTTAGGGGTGTGAGGAATTTTCTGGTAGGGAGGTGACTAATCACCTCAAAGAGGGATGAGGACCTTGCTTAGCAGAAGGGTTAGGACTGACAAGGGTTACCTAGCAGAGGGGTGGGAACACAATCACCTGAGAGAAAGGTGAATCGTGTGGCGAAGGGTAACTCTGTCGTCACCTAGCAGAGGGGGGGGGGGAACTCACTTGGTAGAATGGTGAGGGCACCATCATCTATCAGGAAATTGGGCATCATCTGAACTGTTGAGTTAAGGAATGACTCGAAAAGGGGCGAGGAACGCTATCACCTGGCGAGGGGTGAGGAATCACCTGGACAGTGTCATAAAATTACTTCACCATTAACTATGTGGATGAAGAAAGAAGTTGCTTGGGAATAGTGAAAGATTGGAAGAAGATAAAGGATCGCCACGTAATGATTAAAAAAAACGGAATGCCTTTCACTTCAGTCATATGCATTTTACATTATTTAGCAGTCGTATGTATAATGACTGCCCACACATGTGGCAAAATTGTAAAAACCTAAGACAAGGATGAAATAACACAATTCCATAAACTGTGAATTTCCAGGCCTCATGGTCAATTATTTTACACTGCACCTGGAAGAATGATGTGGGGCGTTGTCGCCTGATGGCGGGTGAGGCACAGTCAGCAGAGAGATGAGTAGTGTTGGAACTAGAACCATGAAAGAACCATGAATTGGACTAGAACCATGGATTGGGTATGAATTGGGCTATAACCATGAATTTGGAGATGAAAGTTTTTGGGCCATCTTATCTGTAGATAACATGTTCTTTCTATTTTATGTGTGCATTCCATAAGCATAATTGTGTACTTTCCAGGAAGTTTTCGGAACTGTTATAAAAAGCAATAAGCTTGCAGTTGTCGGTGACCAGCACCGTTGAAGTATCAAGTAATAAAATGAGCATAGTTTTCTGGAGATAGTAATGTCTTAATGACAAAAATCCGAGACCAATCTGCTTTTCTAGCCCATGAAGCGAATATTACGTGGACGGTGTGGTGGTGCACGCTTAGTCCTCACTGTCTCTTGCGATACACTGGTAGATCACGGTCTCTATATTTTCACTGTCCACGGCTCGACTATACACGCTGCTACCTCTGGCCTTGCCCTGACGCGACTGAGCCCTGCCAGGGCGAACAGTCGGAAGTGGGTCGCGCGTCCGTGGTGCCATATAACCGTAAACCACGGCCCGCACTCGGCACATGCGACACACGCACAACAGACGGGGGCTGAGCGAGTCGTCAAGTTAGCGTTGGAACCCCAGTGGTGATAATTGCTAGGTATTAATACAGACACCTTAGCATGTGTGCCGGAGTGTCCCACAACGCGCTGCTTGGGGGTTGGGGACGGATTAGGGCCCCCTAAGGTCTCGTAATCTACCGAGGCTAGAGGCACACAATTTGGAGACTAGATTATGGATGTAGTGTACTTGCTTCGGGACATTTGATGACCCTATGCATCTGACTAAAGGTTGTAGCGTCTGGGAATATTTTTATCTTCATTAGACAAGCTCGCCTTGACGTGATATACGCCCGCCCGTAAAGTTGGATAGCAAGCCATGATAGCAGCGCCGTAAATTGATTACAATTCAGTTATGGGCGCAAAATGACCCTAGATGTCGACGCGCCCCTAAACTCCAATCCACCACCACCACATCTGACTAATGCCTTCATGGTCAAATGAGGTCAAAATCGGCCGTCCCACAGTACCGACGAAACCTTTGTGATCTTGAGCTCTTGGAGGCTGGTCGGTCGACTTTTCACCCACGCAATTTCTGTATTTGCTAAAAGATTCTGAAATGTTTCTTTGCATATGATGTGCTGATCAGTTTTTAAAGCGTCACGACATTTCATTGCAATATCCCGTCTGTTTATGAGACATCGTCGAAAACAGGAGGTAGGGCCGGATTCCGGCCCACCACCCACCCCGCCCCCTTCGGTGCTCGCGCCAAGGACGATGGAACATGTCCGTGAAGTAATTGGCTGCTCTAACCATGTGTCGTGACGGGCGGGGTATTATTGTGCTTATTGGTATTACTATGGGGTATTGTTGGGGTAGTATTGATATTTCAACAATGTGATACCGATGCTCTCCTGACATGTGGCTCTTGTGGTACAGTTTACTAGTATCTGACACATTTGTATTCAGATTTCAACAAGTTGATGCTGATGCTCTCCTGATGATTTGTGGCTCACTGTGATGCAGCTTATTAGTATCTGACCAATATAAAGCGACCAGTTGCTGAATGTTCTGGCTAGTTCTTTGCAGCTGGGTGAGAGTTGATGTCATCGGTTGGGTTATAATTAATATCACCAGTTAGGTGAGGGTTAATATCACCAGGGGGTGATGGTTACCTGTTGGATGAGGGTTATTCACTCACACTATTAGGTGAGGGTTAATGTCGCCGGTTAGGTGAGGGTTAATATCAGTTGGAACGGGTTAATATCACCACCTGGGTGAGAGTTAATGCTGTCAATTGTGTGAGGGTTAATATCACCGGTTTGGTAGGTTTTGGTACAACTAGTTAGGTGAGAGTTAATATCACCAGTTGGATGAGGATTAACATCATCAATTGGGTGATTGTTGATATAACCAGTTGGATGAGGGTCGATATCACCGGCTGTATGAAGGTTAACATTGCCATTTGCTGAGAGTAATCGTTCTCTCGTGATAGTCCTATCCATGATGCTCCTGACTTTTGTCCATGCTGCTACTGACTGCTACCTGTGTTGCTACTGGTTGCTGTCTATGCTGCTACTGGCTGCTGTCTATGCTGCTACTGACTGCTGCCTATGCTGCTACTGGCTGCCGTCCGTGTTGTCACAGACAACTGTCCGTGCTACTACTGACTGCTAGGTATGAATGCCTACAGTGCCCAAGTCTGCCACCAAAACTGTTCCGTGTTGGCGTTGTTCAGGGGCGGCTTCTCGGTGTCACTGTGCAGCCAGCTGACGGATGCCGGGGCGCCCTGTCGCAGTGATCGACACCAACGACCGGTTCCTGCGCAAGATCACCGTGGGCCAGTCGGACACGGAGAAGGGCCACGCGCGCGTCTGCCAGTTCGACATCACGGTGGCCAGCGAGGTGATGGCGGTGCTGGCGCTCACCACCAGCCTGGGCGACATGCGGCGCCGGCTCGGCCGCATGGTGGTGGCGTCGGACAGGGCCGGCCGGCCCGTCACCGCCGACGACCTGGTGAGAGCCCCGGGCCAGGTCATTGCCAGGGGAGTGTCTAGGACCGGGTCACGCGTCACGTCCACAGACGTGACCTGGTGAGAGCCCCGGGCCGGGTCATTGCCAGGGGAGTGTCTAGGACCGGGTCATTACCTGGTGAGAGCCCCGGGCCGGCTCATTGCCAGGCGAGTGTCTAGGACCGGGTCACGCGTCACGTCCACAGACGTGACCTGGTGAGAGCCTCGGGCCGGGTCATTGTCCGGGGAGTGTCTAGGACCGGGTCACGCGTCACGTCCACAGACGTGACCTGGTGAGAGCCCCGGGCCGGGTCATTGTCGGGGGAGTGTCTAGGACCGGGTCACGCGTCACGTCCACAGACGTGACCTGGTGAGAGCCCGGGCCGGGTCATTGTCGGGGAGTGTCTAGGACCGGGTCACGCGTCACGTCCACAGACGTGACCTGGTGAGAGCCCCGGGCCGGGTCATTGTCGGGGGAGTGTCTAGGACCGGGTCATTGCCTGGTGAGAGTCCAGGCCGGGTACCTGGTGAGAGCCCCGGGCCGGGTCATTCGGGGGGTATTGTCGGGGAGTGTCTAGGACCGGGTCATTGCCTGGTGAGAGCCCCGGGCCGGGTCATTACCTGGTGAGTGTCCAGGACCGGGTCACTGCCTGGTGAGAGCCCCGGGCCGGCTCATTGTCGGGGGAGTGTCTAGGACCGGGTCACGCGTCACGTCCACAGACGTGACCTGGTGAGAGCCCCGGGCCGGGCCATTACCAGGGGAGTGTCTTGGACCGGGTCATTACTTGGCGAGTGCCCTAGGCCAGGCTATGGCCTGGTGAGTGCCTGAGGTCGGGTCATTACCTGGTGAGCGTCTAAAGTCGGGTCATTGCCCGGTGGGCGTCTAAAGTCGGGTCATTGCCCGGTGAGCGTCTAAAGTCGGGTTATTGCCTGGTGAGCGTCTAAAGTCGGGTTATTGCCTGGTGAGCGTCTAAAGTCGGGTCATTGCCCGGTGAGCATCTAAAGTCGGGCCATTGCCCAGGTGGGCGTCTAAGGTCGGGTCATTACCCGGTGAGCGTCTAAAGTCGGGTCATTACCTGGTGAGCGTCTAAAGTCGGGTCATTGCCCGGTGAGCGTCTAAAGTCGGGTTATTGTCCGGTGAGCGTCTAAAGTCGGGTTATTGCATGGTGAGCGTCTAAAGTCGGGTTATTACCTGGGGGATCGCGCCGACTGGGCCAAAACTTTGGATGTTTACGGATGTGACCATGGTCTGGTGAGCTACATGGCTTGCATGACCTGGAGGTTGTAATGTGTCTGTTCCCTGACCAACAAAGTCCAACAAAGCTCTTGTGGTATTGCGTGGTAGCAAACTAGCTTGTGTGTGTTTGTGATGTGCCTGCGAAGAAATGTGTATTGCATATGTGATCGGCAAATGACTTGTGTGCAACTAGGTATGTATTCACTATAACCTAGGCGCCGCTCTTTTCCCGAGGGCTCTTTCGCAACACACGAGATGCCACTACAGCCGCTGTGCTGTGAAGCGCACGATCGTTGCCGGCCAGCCGGGATGTCGCTTTACACCCAGGGGGATGCGTGGGCACGCTGCCTGAGTGCAGGCTAGTGTGCGGTATGTGAGCGGTAACGAGCTGTGGTGAACAATCATACCGCCACTGCACGATCGCTGCTCCTGTGGACCTCATGGAAGCCTCGCTCTGATGTCACCATCCAGTGTGATGTAACTGGCTCTGATGTCACCGCACCATGCGGTGTCACTGATTCTGATATCACTGCACCGTACAATGTCACTGGCTCTGACGTCACCGCACCGTACAGTGTCGCTGGCTCTGATGTCACCGTCCAGTGTGGTGTAACTGGCTCTGACGTCACCGTTCCGTGCCGTGTCACTGATCCTGATGTCACCGCGCCGTGCCGTGTCACTGGCTTGGATGTCACCGCTCCACATGGTGTCACTGGTGCTGACGTCTCCGACTATAAGGTTCCATGATTGCCGATGTCTCCAACTATGAGGTGCCATTGCTGACGATGTCGACGAGTGCCCTTGTGTCGGAGTTTGAGCGGCGGTAGGGCGGGGTACCCCACCGTCTGACGGTCAGGACCAGGCCGACCAGCAGCGCGCCGCACGCTGCCAAAATGGCCACCTCGAGCGCCACTCTCTGCGCACTGCCGAACAGGCCGTCACCGCAGTGTCCGCCACGTGTCCTGGTGACGTCACCGTCTCCAGCCTGGCTCGCGGCCACGTGACCGTTCCCGGTCTGCGCTGACGTGACGTCGTCGTCTGGGCTGTGCCGGCCGGCGGTGCCGTTGGCGCCGTCGGTCGCGCCGTCGTCGCCGACGCAGCCGGCGGCGGCGGCGACGTTGCGCAGGTAGCGCTTCTCGCCGTCGGGCACGCTCCTGCGAGCGGCGAGCGCGCTCGCCCAGCCGACCGGCAGCCGGCGGCAGGCGAAGCGCAGCCGCCGCAGCCGCTCGCCGCCGTCGGGCCGGTCGAGCAGCACGAGCGCGGCCGACGGCGGCGCGCCGAACGTGACGCCGTCCAGACTGGTGCCGTTGCCGCCGCGCACCGAGCCGAGCGGCAGCGGCGCCGCCGCCGCCACCGTGCAGTCGGCCAGGCGCACGGCGCCGGTCACCTGCACGTGCAGCGAGCCGGTCGCCAGGAAGCCGAAGGTGGTGTTGGCGATGACGACGGCGCCGTCGCCGACCACCGACAGGCCGCCGGCGCCCACCTCGCCCACCGTGGACGATGTGATCTGCGTGCGCGAAGTTGAGCGTCAGTGGGCGAGGCAGCGGTGAGACCGGCCGGGACGCAGTGACCGGTCTGGACACCCCGGCAGAGCTTTTGTTATACGATCAAGGACTATATCGCCGCTGCCTCCGGCGCCATCGCACCCCCCCCCCCGTACCTCCCATTCACTCCACTGTGCACTGCACTTCCTCAAATACCCTACCATTCTCTCGACACCACTGCCATCTTCTTCCCCAATATCGCCCCTTTTCCTCCCCTCCTCCGTCTTCCTATCTTCTCCCTCCATTTTCCTCTCCATTTCCATCTCCATCTCACTCTCACTCTGCTAAATGACCTTGTCGTCGGCGCGCCCTTGAGCCCAAATACTCACTCTCACTCTCCAGCTCACTCCCTTCCCTCTCCATCTTCCACCTCTCCCTAAAAATGTACCTCCCTCTCACTCTCCTCCCTCACTCTCCCTGTCCCTCCCTCCCTCCCGTTGATCAGTCTGGCAGCAGGGGCAGTGTCCGTGTCAGTCCGGCCGTCGACACTGACCGACACCAGCTCCTGGTCCGAGTCCATGCTGACGCGGAGCGCGCCGGCCATTAGCACGCCGACGCGGCTGTCGACGACGCGCAGGCCGACGTTGCCGTGGTGGATGTCGCGTCGATTGCTGAGGTGCAGCCGGCCCGTCTGCGGCCCCTCCACCACGCCCACGCGGCTCCGGGTCACGTACACGTAGCGCACCTGCGGCACGGCGCACGTCAGGCGGCGTGTGGCGTGTCGGCGCGGACCGGGCTGGGGAGAGGCGTCGGCTGGTGCGGCCAGCCCCTGTTGGCTGGCGGGGACCAGCCGGCTGTCGTGTGGCTGGCGGGGACCAGCCGGCTGTCGTGTGGCTGGCGGGGACCAGCCGGCTGTCGTGTGGCTGGTGGGGACCAGCCGGCTGTCGTGTGGCTGGTGGGGACCAGCCGGCTGTCGTGTGACTGGTGGGGACCAGCCGGCTGTCGGGGTGGGGCGCGTGTGGCTGGTGGGGACCAGCCGGCTGTCGTGTGGCTGGTGGGGACTGGCCGGCTGTCGTGTGGCTGGCGGGGACCAGCCGGCTGTCGTGTGACTGGTGGGGACCAGCCGGCTGTCGTGTGGCTGGCGGGGACCAGCCGGCTGTCGTGTGGTTGGTGGGGACCGGCCGGCTGTCGTGTGGCTGGCGGGGACCAGCCGGCTGTCGTGTGACTGGTGGGGACCAGCCGGCTGTCGTGTGGCTGGTGGGGACCAGCCGGCTGTCGTGTGGCTGGCGGGGACCAGCCGGCTGTCGTGTGGCTGGCGGGGACCAGCCGGCTGTCGTGTGGCTGGTGGGGACCAGCCGGCTGTCGTGTGGCTGGTGGGGACCAGCCGGCTGTCGTGTGGCTGGTGGGGACCAGCCGGCTGTCGTGTGGCTGGTGGGGACCAGCCGGCTGTCGTGTGGCTGGCGGGGACCAGCCGGCTCGTGTGGCTGGTGGGGACCAGCCGGCTGTCGTGTGACTGGTGGGGACCAGCCGGCTGTCGTGTGGCTGGTGGGGACCAGCCGGCTGTCGTGTGGCTGGTGGGGACCAGCCGGCTGTCGTGTGGCTGGTGGGGACCAGCCGGCTGTCGTGTGGCTGGTGGGGACCAGCCGGCTGTCGTGTGGCTGGTGGGGACCAGCCGGCTGTCGTGTGGCTGGTGGGGACCAGCCGGCTGTCGTGTGGCTGGTGGGGACCAGCCGGCTGTCGTGTGGCTGCCGTTCGGCCCGGTAACGGTTGGTGCCGTGTTGTGTGTGGCCGCCGGCTGACGAAGCAGTGTTAAGCTGATGAGGTTCCTTTTGTTATACGTGAGGTGTTGAAACCGGTACAGTGGGGTGTCACAATTCGCCATGGAGGTACAGTGTCCTAAAATTACTTCACCATTAACTGTGTGGATGAAGGAAGAAGTTGCTTGGGAATAGTGAAAGATTGGAAGAAAATAAAGGATTGTCACTTAAGGACTACAAAGCAGAATGCCTTTCACTTCAGTCACATGCATTTTACATTATTTAGCAGTCATGTGCATGATGACTGCCCATACATCATGTGGCAAAATGGTAAAAACCTAAGATGAAGATGAAATAGCACAACTCCATTAACTGTGAATTTCCAGGCCACATGGTGAATTATTTTACACTGTGGAGGTATGTCGCTATGCATATCGTTTAAGTTCTTCAAGCTTAATTTTGCGTCATTAGTGTGCTCATCGGTGTTTTTCTTTCGAAGATACCTAACGGTAACCTATATAAGCGATCACTGTAACAGTACTAAACTATCAGCGAATAGCATGGTATAACAGGCCACATCGTTAGTAATTCCTTCATCTGAAATCGTGTTACAAGATGTCGGGTATCACAATTCATAATAATGAACATAGGCATGATATTTAAACATGAGATGCTGTTAGGAAAGAGGCATGGGGACTTCGTAAGCACAAATCAAGAAGCACGATGCCGATTCATCTTCGAGAGAAGGATGTCTATTCAGTGCTCATGAAGTGGCATATTCCACGATATTTCCAGAATAATCGATAACCGTGATGAAGCTGACATACAACCGGTCCACTGCCTAAATAACCAAGCTCATGTTTCACTGTTCAAGCGGGGCGAAACATTGGCACAGTGTGTCGTGTCAGCCAGGATAATGTCCACCTGGGTCTAGCATGTTACACACAAGCGTAGATGTGGTTAGTGGATTGAGTGTCTGAACCGGAGCGGCGCCAGGGTCTGAGCCGGAGCGGCACCAGGGTCTGAGCCGGAGCGGCACCAGGGTCTGAGCCAGAGCGGCACCAGGGTCTGAACCGGAGCGGCACCAGGGTCTGAACCGGAGCGGCACCAGGGTCTGAGCCAGAGCGGCACTAGGGTCTGAGCCAGAGCGCCGCCAGGGTCTGAGCCAGAGTGGCGCCCGGGTCCCAGCCGGAGCGGCACCAGGGTCTGAGCCAGAGCGGCGTACCAGGGTCTGAGCCAGAGGGCGCCAGAGCCGGCGCGCCAGGGTCTCAGCCGGAGCGGTACCCTGGTCTGGGCCAGAGCGGCACCAGGGTCTGAGCCAGAGCGGCGCCAGGGTCTCAGCCGGTCACACCTGGTCCACGTCGGCGAAGGCGTCGCGATGGATGGCGTCCACGGTGACGCCGCTCAGGCGCAGCCCCACCGTCTGGCTGTGCGAGAAGACACCTTGCGGCAGAAACGGCAAACTGCAGTTCTCGATGCCGATACCTGGCGGCGGGGTAGTGCTGTGTAAATTCATTGCGGAAGAGAAGGGGAAGTGGTGTGTTGCATTGATTGGGGGCAGGTGTGTGGCGGCTTCTGCGTAAAGCGTTCTTTGTTCGGTGGCTATGGGATTTTCTAAAGTGTCGACACTAGGACGGCTCTGACATCATCGTTTATGCTGCTGTAGCTTGCTCTTGCTTTGGCTCCGCCTGTCTTAACTGCGAAGTTCTGTAAATTTAAAACAATGTGTCAATTCTCATAAATTTGTATGATGTACGCCATGTTGGTCCGGCCTTTCGCATCCCTTGGTCCCCGGTTTACCTTCAAAATGTGCGAATCTGTCTTTTACTGAAGACTAACTCCCGCATCCTGGTGTATTTCCATTCCGAAACACGTTCGGCTCGGACCGTGAGGCGATGTCTAGTCACACACAGTTGGGTCTTGCCACTATCAGCGCTTCGCCGGAATCTGCCGCTTCGCGCTAGCCCGACTCTGGCCTGACCCGTGACCTTTGTGACGTCATAGTGGCGGCGGCGCCCGATATCGGCGACGGTTCCGTCCGATACGCGGTATCTTCGGCACTCGAGCGCAGATTGCACCGTGAGGTGGTGTAGTTTTGCGTCTGACTTTGATTGCCCTGCTTGCGGTCATCAGTTGTTTCTGACGTGGCCATGACAAGTATTCCCGCGTAATTCAGTGTGTATTCTTCAGCAACCTGCGGCAACGCTATTTCAATATGACATATATATGTGGCGGGAGTTGCATTGGCTCCTGGGATTTAGCAAGGAGTCGCAAAACAAATATGTAATGTGCATTGGCCTGGCAAAAGCCAGGAATGAATATCACGTTATTGACATCATGTCGCATGACATCAAGTATCACATTTCATGGCTCTTCATGCTGTTAATCAAGTGAACCTTTCAGTAGTTTTTTAGTTCAAATAACGATCGTAATGGGTAATATTTATGTTGATTGATATAATTTGCCCCTGATAGTATCAACAGGTCGATCGGTGTAAAAGCAGTAGGGCATTTGGGAAAATATTGAGTCGGGCGTGTAATGTCGATTTAGTTTCTTGATGTATTTGTGCTGCATGACCGACGCAGTCGGTGCGCCCTTAATCTCAAGATGTATTTGCGCGATATATAATTATATTTTTGTGTAACTTGCAAAGGGTGCATGTGGCTAGGGGTTCGCAGCCCGTATAAAATTATTGGTGCCAGTACCGTCGCGATGGAATTAGGTGTGTGGCTTGTGCACGTACTATTACAAACATTAATAAGGAAGTCGAGGTGCGATGTTGGTGTTCGCCTTCGGAATGATCGGGCTGAAGTGTGCTATTTGCTACCATGTGCCATTTACGTCAAATCATCGATATGGTCGTTACGGGAGCAGAGGAACGTGCAAGCCCGACTAGTATCAGCTCAGAGTTGCCCGACTAGTATCAGCTCAGAGTAGCCCGCTAGTATCAGCTCAGAGTACCCCAGCTGGTATCAGTTCAGAGTATCCCAACCAGTATCAGTTCAGAGCAGCTGCCGGGACTCTGAGTCGGTAGCGTCTGAGGTGGCGTCTCGGTGGCGGGTACCTGCCCCTCCTGGCTGTGCTCACCTATCCTGAAGGCGGACACCTGCCTCCTAGCTGCTGTGCTACCCTGTCCTGATCATGGACAGCTGTATCATCCTGGCTGCGATGTTCACCTATTCCCCAAGGCGGAAGCCTGCCCCCTCCCGGTTGGGATGCTCACTTATCCTGAAGACGGCGGCGTGCGGCCGCCGCCCGACCGTGGGCGGGCGGGTGCTCACCGACAAACTCGAATCTTCTGTCGGGTCGGTATCCGGCGTCGAAGCTGAGCCGGCCGATCTGCCAGAAGTCGACGGCCACCGACTGGTAGCGGCGCATGGCCCGCAGGAAGCCGGCTCGCACCTCGACGCTGCCGGCGCCCTCCAGGCTGACGTACAGCACGCGGCTGCTGAAGTTGAGCGCCGCCTCGCTGTCCAGCACCAGGGACTGTGGAGCACGCTCAGCGGGGTCGGACATCACGGCCTGTGATTACTGAAGTTGGGCGCCGCCTCGCTGTCCAGCACCAGGGACTGTGGAGCACGGCTCATCGACGGAGCCTGTGATTACTGAAGTTGGGCGCCGCCTCGCTGTCCAGCACCAGGGACTGTGGAACACGTCTGACATCACGGGCTGTGATTACTGAAGTTGAGCGCCGCCTCGCTGTCCAGCACCAGGGACTGTGGAGCACGCTCAGCGGGGTCGGACATCACGGCCTGTGATTACTGAAGTTGGGCGCCGCCTCGCTGTCCAGCACCAGGGACTGTGGAGCACGCTCAGCGGGGTCGGACATCACGGCCTGTGATTACTGAAGTTGGGCGCCGCCTCGCTGTCCAGCACCAGGGACTGTGGAACACGCTCAGCGGGGTCGGACATCACGGCCTGTGATTACTGAAGTTGGGCGCCGCCTCGCTGTCCAGCACCAGGGACTGTGGAGCACGCTCAGCGGGGTCGGACATCACGGCCTGTGATTACTGAAGTTGGGCGCCGCCTCGCCGTCCAGCACCAGGGACTGTGGAACACGGCTGACATCACGGGCTGTGATTACTGAAGTTGGGCGCCGCCTCGCTGTCCAGCACCAGGGACTGTGGAGCACGCTCAGCGGGGTCGGACATCACGGCCTGTGATTACTGAAGTTGAGCGCCGCCTCGCTGTCCAGCACCAGGGACTGTGGAACACGTCTGACATCACGGGCTGTGATTACTGAAGTTGGGCGCCGCCTCGCTGTCCAGCACCAGGGACTGTGGAGCACGGGTCTGACATCACGGCCTGTGATTACTGAAGTTGAGCGCCGCCTCGCTGTCCAGCACCAGGGACTGTGGAACACGTCTGACATCACGGGCTGTGATTACTGAAGTTGAGCGCCGCCTCGCTGTCCAGCACCAGGGACTGTGGAACACGTCTGACATCACGGGCTGTGATTACTGAAGTTGAGCGCCGCCTGCTGTCCAGCACCAGGGACTGTGGAGCACGGCTGACATCACGGCTGTGATTACTGAAGTTGGGCGCCGCCTCGCTGTCCAGCACCAGGGACTGTGGAACACGTCTGACATCACAGGCTGTGATTACTGAAGTTGGGCGCCGCCTCGCTGTCCAGCACCAGGGACTGTGGAGCACGCTCAGCGGGGTCGGACATCACAGGCTGTGATTACTGAAGTTGGGCGCCGCCTCGCTGTCCAGCACCAGGGACTGTGGAACACGTCTGACATCACAGGCTGTGATTACTGAAGTTGGGCGCCGCCTCGCTGTCCAGCACCAGGGACTGTGGAGCACGGCTGACATCACGGCCTGTGATTACTGAAGTTGAGCGCCGCCTCGCTGTCCAGCACCAGGGACTGTGGAGCACGCTCTGACATCACGGGCTGTGATTACTGAAGTTGGGCGCCGCCTCGCTGTCCAGCACCAGGGACTGTGGAACACGCTCAATGTGGCGTTACGCCACAGGCTGTGAGGCACACGCACGCATTGCCTTCTAGATGGTTCAACCGATGGATGATAGGCCGCACAGAGTGCCAACGAGTCCCCTCTGTCTTGCGAAGACTTAGTTCGAGTTATTGCCAGGCCGGCATGTTCTGTTCGTTGTCGGATATATATATATATATATATATATATATATATATATATATATATATATATATATGCGGTTCGTTGTCCGGTGTGTATGTACGGTCACTGGTCACGTGAATATATACGGTCCGACGTCAAGTGAACATGTACGGCCCTTGGCATGCAAGATGTAGCATTGCCATCGTCGCGCGTGTTGCTGGCCATCGTCAAACAGAATGCGAGCATCGCGGTGGTGTTGGCTGCCACCCATGAACTAAGAAAGCTCGGTAATGAGGGCACACAAATCATGCAATGCCGAACACATGGTATAGACCAGGGAGCAAATGCGAGTCATCGTTCCCGCCCGGATACCGTCAATTCTGAGCCACTCTCGCATCTGCTGCTGATCCGACCGCAATACGTCGCAATGTTGCTGCTCACCCTGCCAGTTACCTCACCCCAGCGCACCCACCTCCTCCGCCTGTGGCTCCCCGTGCGGTCTGGTGGCTGCACGGCGCGGTAACTGACCTGGTTGGCCGAGAGGCGGCACAGCAGGTGGTAGATGCGGCCCTGCTCTGAACACATGCACAGCTGGCAGCTGGGGCCGACTGCGGCGACCGCCAGTCCCAGCAGCAGCAGCGGCAGTAGCAGCGGCGACAGCCGGAACAGAGTCGCTGCGTCTGACCGCGCGGCAGCCATGTTGTGGCGCCGCCGGAGGTCTGACGACACTGTGAGGTGACGCTCTGGCTCCCCGCGGAGGTCTGACGACACTGTGAGGTGACGCTCTGGCTCCCCGCGGAGGTCTGATGACACTGTGAGGTGACGCTGTGAGGTGACGCTCTGGCTCCCCGCGGAGGTCTGATGACACTGTGAGGTGACGCTCTGGCTCCCCGCGGAGGTCTGATGACACTGTGAGGTGACGCTCTGGCTCCCCGCGGAGGTCTGATGACACTGTGAGGTGACGCTCTGGCTCCCCGCGGAGGTCTGATGACACTGTGAGGTGACGCTTGAGGTGACACTTGGTCGCGCGGGTCTGATGACACTGGGGTGACGCTCTGGCTTGAATTGGGTGACGCTCTGCCCGCGGGTCTGATGACACTGTGAGGTGACGCTTCGGTGATGCGCCGGATGCGGCAGTGATAGTGCACAGCATCCGGAAAAGTGTGGCGCTGACACGTCCCCAGTGAGGGGCGGGACGAACACGTGGCTTATGATGGGGGACGCGTGGCTCCTGATGGTGTGACGGGCACGTGGCTTCTGGTGGGGACGGAGACGTGACTCCCGGCGGTAGGACAGACACGTGGCTCCCGGTGGTGGGACAGACACGTGGCTCCCGGTGGTGGGACGGACACGTGACTCCCGGTGGTGGGACAGACACGTGGCTCCCGGTGGTGGGACAGACACGTGGCTCCCGGTGGTAGGACAGACACGTGGTTCCCTGTGGTGGGACGGACGTGTGATCCGTGGTTGTGGAAGGACACGTGTCGTCCGGTGAGGAGACGGACACGTGGCTCCTGGTGGTAGGACGAACTCGTGGTTCCTGGAGACACGAGGCCCCCGGTGATGAGGTGGTCACGTGATTGCCGGTGGTGGGGCGGGCACGTAGCCACTGGTGGCACGTGTCTGTGTGACTTGGACTTTCTTGCACAGTTGGAACCTGCACCTGGCGTCCAAAGGCGGGACGAATGCGTGGCTCAACCCCATCCTTTTCGCCACGTTGTACGCCTGACCGCCGCTCGCCTCACACAACTGGATTATATCCCAGATAATGGCAGGTTGTCATGATATCAAGATCGGAGCGACGTCGATGTCCCAGGCCGCCTGATCTGACCCTACCCCACCCCCGTGCGCCCAGAGCGTGTCCGGTGCGACGTTTGTGTCCCAGGCCGCCCTACCCCGCTTTCGCCCAGAGCGTGTCCGGCGATGTTTGTGTCCCAGGCCGCCTGATCTGACCCTACCCCGCTGTCGTGCGCCCAGGGGACGTTTGTGTCTCAGCCGCCTGTGACCCTACCCCGCCCCCGTGCGCCCAGAGCGTGTCCGGTGCGACGTTTGTGTCCCAGGCCGCCTGATCTGACCCTACCCCGCTGTCGTGCGCCCAGGGCGTTTCCGATGCGACGTTTGTGTCCCAGGCCGCCTGATCTGACCCTACCCCGCTCCCGTGCGCCCAGGGCGTGTCCGGTGCGATGTTTGTGTCCCAGGCCGCCTGATCTGACCCTACCCCGCTGTCGTGCCCTCAGGGCGATGTTTGTGTCCCAGGCCGCCTGATTTGACCCTGTCTCGCTCTCGTGCGTCCAGGGCGTGTCCGGTGCGACGTTTGTGTCCCAGGCCGCCTGATCTGACCCTACCCCGCTCCCGTGCCCTCAGGGCGTGTCCGGGGCGATGACGGTGCTGATGCGGGACGCCATCCGACCCACGCTGATGCAGTCGCTGCAGGGCACGCCCGTGTTCGTGCACGCCGGGCCGTTCGCCAACATCGCGCACGGCAACTCCAGCGTGCTGGCCGATCAGATCGCGCTCAAGCTGGTCGGCGCGCGCGGCTTCGTGGTGACCGAGGCCGGCTTCGGCGCCGACATCGGTGAGTGAGCACGTGCAGGGAGGAGGGCACAGGTGACGTCGTGTCACTCACGAACTGATACCTAGATATACGCTGCAAAATCACCCCGACATTGACCTATTTGACCTTACCTGAAAGGTCAGCTGCAAAGGTAGACAAAATGTCGAAGTGATCCTGAGAGTTCATCGGTGGGGCTTCTTAATGCTTACCATATCTGTAGCTGAGAACACAGTTGAGTGGGGTATAATTCACCCCCTGCCCGCTGCTGCGAGGGAGTAGGAAATTGTGCCGCACTGCGAGGGTTAAGCCTTCGTTCTTCGGTAGCGCAACCAAAAGAACCCACTCTAATGCCATTCGGTTTATGACAGCGATAAGTAGGCAGCGTGTGTCAGCGCATGACTGCCAAGTACCGGCTGCAGAGACGTAGTGACCTCTCTGCTTGGGACGTTCCCCTCCTCGACAGTTAATGGCCTTCTGACGGGGCACGCCGACTTCCAGGCATGGAGAAGTTCTTCAACATCAAGTGTCGTGCGTCGGGCCTGACGCCTGATGCCGCCGTGCTGGTGGCCACCATCCGAGCGCTCAAGATGCATGGAGGAGGTCCGGCCGTCACGGCCGGTGTGCCCCTGGACCCGGCCTATACAGAGGTGAGGACCCGGCCTATACAGAGGTGAGGACCCGGCCTATACAGAGGTGAGGACCCGGCCCACACGGAGGTGAGGACCCGGCCTATACAGAGGTGAGGATCCGGGCCACACGGAGGTGAGGACCCGGCCTATACAGAGGTGAGGACCCGGCCTATACAGAGGTGAGGCTCCGGGCCACACGGAGGTGAGGAACCGGCCTACACAGAGGTGAGGACCCGGCCCACACGGAGGTGAGGACCCGGCCTATACAGAGGTGAGGATCCTGCCCACATAGAGGTGAGGATCCTGCCTACACAGAGGTGATGCTGTGGTCTACACAGTAGTTCCCACACACACACACACACACACACACACACGCACGGACGTGAGACTGGTCCATTCACAGGTGAAACTCTGACGTAAGGCACGGACATCTGGTTCCGGCTGGGAGCCGCAAGACTTCTATGAATTGTGTGGTTGATGTCTAGGGAACGTCGTCTGAACCGCGGATATTTGGTTGGAAAGAGCTGCTGCCTTAGCCTTCTATTAACTGGACTTAAGCAGTGGGCAGCGAGCGGCGGTCGGCCACCTGCGACTCCGTGTCAGACGGCCATACGAGAACTCCAGCTGACCGCCGCAGGGCAGCCTAGCAATCCGCTGCCGTCGACAGCCGCTCAGTGTCCGCCGCCACTACCGCTGTCAGCGGCGAGTCGCAGCTGAAGTGAGCCGGAGGGCTCCACCTCGGTAGACCGGCGGCCACACCCTGTTACCCCCAGACATCAGCGTCCTGAGGGGTCCACTTCGATAGACCGGTGGTCACACCCTGTTACCCCCAGACATCAGCGTCCTGAGGGGTCCACCTCGATAGACCGGTGGCCTCTTGAATGCGTCATTGCTTGAAGTGCACAGGAAGTGGTTGGGAAATGTTTGCACCACTGGCATGCATAGCCGAAACCTGCGCAATTGAGACAAAAAAGTAGTTGTGTTAAACTATGTGTGTAGACAAGTGCCAGTTAGGTCATTAGACAAGATGCTCAAGGTTTGAATATGGGCGCCCCTAAACTCCAATCCACCATCAAGGTTTGAATGTAGTTTGTTAATCGGGTCATTCAATTAACAGGACTGGGAGATACCGAGCATAGCTACTTTGGCACGCCAGGGATATGGGTACCGCTGTATTGTGGACACGACCAGGTGTAGGAACGTTATATAAAAGTGTACCCTTTCGACCCTGCGCTAATGAATGTAGTTCTGGGCGCTGTATGACCGAAGCAGTCGAAGCGCCCCTAAGCCCAAATAACTAAACTAACTAATGAATGTAGTTCGATGCGCCCTAAAGCCCTAATAACTAACTAACTAATGAATGTAGTTCCGTGATTCATCTGTATTGCTGGCTATAGAAAACAGGCTGTGTGATCAGTGTGGTGATGTGTCCGATGCTGCCGGAGCTGACGGCCGCACCGTCAGCGGACGGGTATCCGGAAAGGTGCCGGTTAGTTCTAAGGTTCGACTTGTTGGTCTGACGTCTTGGTGGAGTTCATCCACCCCGCGGGCATCACGGATACATCATGGCCGCCGGGCGTTCAGCCAGTTAGCGGAAGATGTGTCATTACTGTGCAAGGTGTCGGCCAATCACGCCTGTCGTGGGTGGCGGGGTGTGCGGGCCCGTCAGTCAAGAGAGACTGAGGTGGAACGGTCGCGAGCGCACGTTGTAACGAGGCTTGTCATCGTGGTGCCGGCAGACGCGCTTTTATATTACTGTCGGCATCGTTTATCATTTGGCCACGCTGATCCTGCTCCCATCGCTGTTTCGAGCTCGCTGAGTCGCCGTAGAAAATGTAGTGCAGAGTAACGCTGACATTTAAACCGTGGGTGTCGCGACGCGGCGGTCCAGAGACTATCCCTGTCTAGGAAAAGAAACTTCCCCACACAGGTCTCTCTCGTTAAGGGTTTTCAGGGTAGTGGAGACTGGAACAAGCGATCTGTATTAAGTGGGGAATGCATTGACAGCCAATGCTGATGTTGGATAGGATCTGGAAGCGGTAGGTACCTGTGTGTGGAATGTAGATATACCCCTGGGTGAAGAATGTAGTATCGCAGGTATTGCAGATGTAGCATCAACCTTGAATACTGCAACACCCACCTTGGCAGCTGCACCACCAGCTTTGCCCAAATTTACATTGTTTCTCTCAATACGGAATACCAGCATTTCTCGTTGCATAACGCAAATGGTATCATTTGCAACACCAGCTTTGTTAGTGATTCCACCCATAACTGTACCAAGATATGGTAAATGCTTATATTGATCTGAGGAAGTATGGTGGGATGACTGAACAATTAATTGGGCGCATTTAGTCTGATCTCACCAATTGAGTCCAAATTGTTTAATCAAGGGCGACGAAAACATGCACAAAAGTTCTGGGAATAACCTGCATTATGCCAAGCCGTGATACGCCCTTCCCAACTTCCACGATCCGGCGAACTATAACTAGCTTAAAATGAAAACACTGCATGAATGAAATTAAATCCAGGTTAATTACATTAAATTGAATGAATTCATTGAAAACTAGATCCAGGTGCTTTTCATCTCAATATATTCAAATTGTGTTCTTTATGTATCTTCACCCCGGGATCACACTCACGCCCTCTTGCACCATCTTTTATCGGGTAATTTTCCACTCTGATTTTCCAAAGTCATCAACTTTGTGACGTTGCCAGACAGACACGACACGATGATGAAGCGGTCAGCTGACAGACAGTCGGTGACGTACAGAGCAAAGCCTGCACCCCCGGAGGGAGGGTCGGCCGACGACGCCCGGTCGGCGGGTGAACTCACCGGCTGAGGATTAACACCGGATAAACGCGGATCATGTGCCGCGCGACCGGCCACGGCCGGCTTGGTATCGCAGCTCTGCCATTCAGAGCACACACACGTAGGTGAGGCTATAATTGTACAATTTTGCTGCCGCATTGGCGCCATTGCGACAGCCGAAAGTTGGCTTAGGCGCAGTAAACAAAGGCGAGATTGAGGCCTGTACAGGGGTGGGATGTCGAATTGTGCAACGGTGATGGACGTGGATAGAGCACACCGTGTGGCCGATGTGACCTACGCCATGCGAATGCTGCTGACAATCAGCATGAGGCCGGCTGTATGACCAAATCGGTCAGTGCACCCAATAGCACATGAACAGTGAGCGGGAAGAGTGACATAAACGCCATTTCCTACCACTTTTGGCTGCGGTTCTCCATTCATGGTGATGAACATGAACATAGGTGAGACGTCGCGTGCACACATAAATATTATAAACACAGGTTATAAATATAATACAGCTGTGAATCGGTAGCAAGTGCAGCTGCCGCTGGCCAACTTCTATGGTTTGACATCTAGTTCAGCCATTCGGTCCTCGTAAACACATACGCCTGTTGTTTCGCATTTCTCAATGTTGTGAGCAGTTTGACACATTGTGTGGAGTGGCTCCCGTTGACTTTATGGTAGCCCGTTTGGCTGCTTGAGAAAATTCGGCTCTTGCCAGTGACCAGGCACGATCTTCACGTGAGCACGTGGACATGTGGTGTGTGGAGCGGACGCGCTCGCTTCGGCGGGCGCCTCTTCTGGGCGCGCCGTGCGCGCCGGCGAGATACGGTATCTGTCGGCTGCGATGTGATCAGATGAGGGGCGGCTCTCGGCCAGCGGCGGTCAGTGCTCGTCTCGCAGTCGACTCGTCCGCTCGACCCGCGACCATGGCGCGCCTGCTGCTGCTGTCCGCCTGCGCGCTGCTGGCCGCGCCCGCCTGCCAGGCGCTCAGCTGCTACCAGTGCTCGGACGTGGCCGGCACGGACCTGGACCACCCGCTGCTGCGGTCGGTGGGCGCCGTCGTGCACAAGTGCTCCGACTTCGACCCGGACGACTCGCGCTTCAAGGTGGCCGAGTGCGTGCCGCCGTTCGACACGACGTGCGCCAAGTCGTCGATCGACGGCCAGGAGATCCGCGGCTGCTTCGACCAGACGCGGAACGAGGGCTGCGAGTCGACCGACCAGGTTCACAATGTGCGTCTGCAAAGGCGACTACTGCAACGGCGCCGGCCTGGCGTCGCCGTCGCTGCTGCTGCTGCTGCTGCCGGCCGCGCTGCTGGTCGGTCTGGTCAGCGGGTAGACTCTGGAGGCGAGCTGGCTGCGGTGCGGAGGCCGGTGTGCGTGTGCGTGCGCTCGACAGCCGACTTTGCCTGCTGTTCCGACTACGCCGCGCCGGTCTGGTGGGATCGGCGCTGCCGGCTGGGCTCGCCATGCGTGCCGACCGGACCGCGCCGAAACCAGTCACACAGCAGGGCCGATCCGGCCGCGCAGCGTCACTGAAACCCGTCACGTAGCAGGGCCGATCCGGCCACGCAGCGTCACTGAAACCAGTCGCACAGCAGGGCCGATCCGGCCACGCAGCGTCATTGAAACCCGTCACACAGCAGGGCCGATCCGACCACGCAGCGTCACTGAAACCCGTCACACAGCAGGGCCGATCCGACCACGCAGCGTCACTGAAACCCGTCACACAGCAGGGCCGATCCGGCCACGCAGCGTCACTGAAACCCGTCGCACAGCAGGACCAATCCAGCCACGCAGCGTCACGTCACTGACCTGCCCTGGTATCAACTCGGCGGTCGTCTGCCAGCTGGATTCACGGCAGTCAACAATGGAATATCAGGCCGATCGTCTACCAGCTGGATTTCACAACAGTCAACAGTGGAATAGCAGGACGGCGGTCTGCTAGCTGGGTGATACGGCGGCTAATGTTGAAATACCGGGCACCGTTTGCGCCCAGCCGCTGGCGCCCCATCTTTGCAGGATGGCCATCACACTGTTTGGCACCGTCAGCTCGCATGTTATATGTCCTATCACGCCATTCTGAAAACAGCTTGAAGGAAGAGGAGTGGTGGCTTCTGTTATGCAGTGTGTGGCAGCAACTGGCGGTGGGTTGTGTTATGCAGTGTGTGGCAGCAACTGGCGGTGGGTTGGCTGTCGTGTGTTCGGTTAGTTGGCAGTGGGCAAGTCATGGTGTACGCGTACGTTGGCTGTAATTCGGTGTTCTGTGAATTGTTCGATACATCTCACAACAAAATAATTCATTGAGTAAGTGGCTCTTGAATGGGTCGAATGATCTCTGAAATTGCTACTGACTTGTCAGGAAGTGGAATGAAAATGGAATTGGGTCCCTTGATGCTTGGAGCTATGTATATCTGTATAGTAACTCATATTTGGAATATAGCAACTGAGTGCTTGTATTGGTTATAGGCTAGTCCCTATGCTCACAATGAATACAAGATGTCTGATTATGTTGGTTGTAAACTAGTTCCTGTACACTTAATGAAGCGGCCTACCGGAAATCCTCAGGCAGATACCCCTCTTGGTTGGGATCACAATTCTGTCTTTCGATGTAAGTCTGACAGTATGGGAAGAGTCGTGCACCGGCAAATAAGGAATCCACTTAGCTTTATGTTTCGTTTCATTTTTTTCAAACAAAAAATGCTGCATCTAGATTCCGGAAGCAGTGCATGTATGTCTGGGGGGGATATGGCCGGCCATGCAATTGCTGGACACCGCAAATTGTCAGTGTGAAGCCGATGACACTGCGCCACTCCAATCTACGTATTATGAAAATATCTTGGCACACATTGTCATTTATGCCGGTCATGGGTGTAACGACAGCGAGAATTGACAAAGAAACTTTGCTGTTGGAATGCCGTGTCAGGGGCCCAATATTTACGCTATCCCCTGCATCTTGTTGCGTGAATGTTGCGATGAATTCGTGCTCATTTATCCCATTGTACGGCACACACGGTGGGGTATATGCCAGACTGCTATAAGCATACGGGCACCAACAACAAGGGTGTGGCACGATTCCGCACCTCTTATCATTTACGCTTCTCTGCTGCAACGGAGAAAGGAAGATAGTTCAAATTCTGCGATATTCTAAGTTTGACCAAAAGCAACCCATAAAGTCAGTTTGAGTGGGCGCTGCATGACCGATGTAGTCGATGCGCCCCTAAACTCCAATAACCAACCAACCAAAGTCAGTTTGAGACCCGACGTAAGATGGTGTGAGGGAGAAAAACAAAAATCATCACGAACTGTCGTGACATTGCCGACAATTTGTAGTGTTTGCCGCCTGGATAATCTGTGGCCAGGTGTACACTGGTGTCCTTGCGGTCGGCCGCCCAGGATAACCCATATTGCGTTCAGTTGGATGGCTGCGCTTTGTATGTCAGCCCCCGCACCGCCACCTTGGCTACATTCCTGACGCGTTGAACTGGCGGTCAGATAATTATCCGGCCGTTATTATAGTTGCATGTATGTCTGACCCCTGAATAACATAGCCACTATCGGTTGGCCACTATAATGACCGACATGTGGAGAAGCTGTTCAAAAGTGCTTCGGCATTGCATTGTTGTCAAGTAAAGCCTACCTTACTTGTCTATGGATAAGAGTGAAGTTAAAGGGGTAGAATTGGGCAAATGTCTTGTGATGCAAGAAGCAAATGAAGCACGAATTTGAAGCCTGTCTAGTTTAAACTTGTATGTTATATCTATAAATATAGCCCGTGTGGCTTATCAAGTAATTTGAAAAGTCACGAACGATACCGTGCTTTGATGACAGCGTCTGCGTAGAATGATAAGCGATCTGGCGAACACAGTTCGTGTGCCTCCATCTTCGAGACACTATCACGATGCTCTTCCGGTTTGACGCGTTTGCTGGCTGCTGGACAAGTTGGCGGGGGCACGTGCAATGCCGACAGTGACGTTTGATACCGTGATTACACGGCTTGGGAACAGCACGGCACAGACCCCCACCTACCCACCCACCCCCACCCCCACACCCTCCACTCCACTCTGGCACCGTTATCACACGGCTGGGGGAGTTGCACTAAAACACCCCCGATGAGGCATCACCTTTCCGTGGTGGGGGGGATTGCGTGCCTCAAGGTTCCGGCGGCCAGACCACCAGGCGGCCGGGGAGAGGTCAGACTAAGAGTGCCTCACTCGTCCTTCCATCCATACGCCCCCATTCCAATGCCCATCTCATCCCAATCCATGTCCTTCACCTAGCCCTACAACACTAACTATCCCTACTATGAGCAGGCAGGGCAACTTCCCCGGTCCTGCCCACCAGCTCAGTTTTATCGGGGTAGCCGCGCCCCCTCGGCCCGTCCCCCGGGGTTGACGGAGTCCTGGAGGTTGAGGTCCCCCGTCGCACGGTGCTAGTTGTGACGGGGGACCAACACACCTCTTTGGTCCTGATATCCTGGAGGGGCGGGCGGGCCCGTGGGGCCTCACGCGGGTCAAGTGGCAGGTCTCCTCGGGCTGGGGGCCTGGGTTTCTCCCAGTGCCTGATGGCCCGGCCGGCCGGGGTCAAGGGGGGGGGCGCGCGGGGGTGGTGAGTCTCTCTCTCCCGGCCGGGTGAAGGCACCGCCTGCCCCGTATAGCTCCTCGGGCGCCTGGCGACCTCCCGTTCGCGGGACCCAGGCGTCCCCCCAGTAGGGCCCCTTAGGGGTGGGGCGCCCGAGGAGCCGAAACTAAGAACAGCGCATGGCATCCAGAACAACAAAAATCACTCCTGGCTCCTCTTACGAGGGCCAGACAAATCGATCGTCTTCAAACGAGGCATGCCCGTATACTCATTTTACGACCACGCGAAGGCTCCAAGCAGCTAGCGTCCCTATCACCATTTCAACGACGTGACGGGTGTGACAGATTCGGAGTTATCACCAGATGTCAGGCTTTGCGTGACGGAGGATTAGAAGTAGAGTTTTCAAGGGGAGAAGATGCGAAGAAAGTGCTCTCAGCTGAATTTTTCATGTACAGTATGCGAGATGGTAATATCAGACGGGAAGTGATCATTCCAATGAGTGCGGAGGCCCACAAGACAAAAAACTCGTCCAAGGGCATAGTTAACTGTTTCGACCTGAGAAATGTGTCTGACGCAGAAATAGTGGATGGCCTCTCGGAGTCAGGGGTTACAGAGGCTCGTCGTATAAGTACCAGAAAAGGACCGGAGGTGCGGCCCACCAACAATAGTATCTTGACCTTCGATACACCCGACCTCCCAGCCACAGTTCTCGTAGGATGCATTCGTGTCAAAGTGCGCAGATACATCCGGAATCCTATGCGATGCTTTCAATGTCAGCGTTTCGGGCACACCAAGCCTGCATGTCGCAATCGGCCCGCATGCGCAAATTGCGCGGCCACTACCCACACCGCCGAAAACTATAGCACCCAGGATCCCTGGTGTCTAAACTGCGGGAGAGGACAATCTCCCCACACTTCTTATGACCGTTCCTGCCCTGTGTACATAAAAGAAAAGGAGATACTTTCATTGAAATTTACACACAACATTTCGTTCCGTGAAGCCGGAGACATGTATATTGGCACACATCCTGCAATTTCTTACGCTGCCAAGGCAGCAACGCTACCACCGATGAGGAAGCCGCCTACCCATCCGCAGCAGTACGACCAGAGTAGCGCTTCTATAGGGTGTGGGGGGGAGCGGGCCCTTCCCGCTGTCTCTCTTTTTTTTTTTTTTTTGAAAAATCCTAATAAACCCCAACCACTTTTCCTTTCAAAAAAAAAATTTTTTGTCCCTCCCCCAACTGTGCTGATAGGTCAGCTCGTAGCTCTGTTCCGATCATTTGGAGTCACATGGCCCCCATTATCCCCTATAGCGACTGGAGAAACCGTGACAACTGAGGATGAAGCACAGGTCGTGGCTCCCAAGCAGGGGTTCCCCCGGAGGATACAGCCACGGCCCCCATCGAGTGTGATGGAAACTGGCAGGTAGTACAAAGAAAGAAACGTCAAGGTAAACCCACATTATCCTCCCCACCAAAGTCCAGCCAATTACCATCTATAACGACGCTATCCTCGAAACCACCACCTTCCACTGCCAATTATTCCTCCAACTCTCCCCCAGTCCCCTCACGCACCACATCCACCACCACCTCCAAATCCCTCTTATCCACATCCTCCCTTCCAGAACCCAGCCGCCCTCCCGTGAGGCAGGCCTCTATCTCACCATCCACATCTGCATCCGCACCTCCGTCGCCTTCACGCAACACCCAGCGACCAATCCATATATCTGATGCAAGTTTCCACTACCAGGAAGCCGAAAGGCGTGCCCGCGAGGCCAAACGAGCACGACTGGCACAGATGGAGAGAGCCCGGACGGAAGGACGCCAAGGAAGTGACAAGTCTCTCCCCCCAAGGCCAGCCACCCCATTGCCACGACGGCGAGTGGAGGGACCGGCTCCGTCAGGCAATGAGATGGGACCTCCTCCACCTTCACCCCGGTTGGGGCCCCAGAAGAGAGGATTGCTGCTGTCGGGTTCCCCACCAGCGGAAGCGTCGCCGCGTTCTCGCCCCAGGACCCGGTCGCTGGATCGTAATCGAAATGAACCCTCTGAGTTAATAGACTCCGACCACGGTTAGTGGACGAGGCCTTAATCTCCTACTTCCCCTTCTAAACGACCATTTATCATGCAACCACCATTTTATTACAGAAACCAGGACTGTTTATCTGTAAAGTTTCCCGTAGTCTGTTTTAACCTTTAAATCGCCCATCATGCAAGCCTTTTTACAGTGGAACTGTAGAGGTTTTAACACTAGTGCCCCAGAACTCCAGAGAGTCCTTAATTAACGTTGTCCAGCGGTAGTATGCCTACAGGAAACTATGCTTAGACCCGAGCATAAGATATCTATTAAAAGCTACTCCATATTCCGTAAGGATATACTGTTTGATTCCATTGCTCACGGTGGGGTCCTTCTGGCCCTGCACCATAGCGTTCCCGGGAAAAAGATCGCGTTGAAAACTGACTTGCAGGCGGTGGCTGTGCGTATCCTCTTAAACCGTCGGGCTCTTACTGTGTGCTCCCTATACCTCCCCCTGGTGTCGTACTGCCTATCAATGATCTGGGGAAGCTCTTGCCCCAGCTCCCGGCTCCACTCCTTCTTTTAGGAGACTTTAATTATCACCACACCGTGTGGGGCTGCGTTGATGTTAACTCTCGTGGGCGTCTCCTGGAAAATTTTATTCTACGGACACCTCTTTGCATTTTGAACACTGGCGCAGGTACCCACATTAGCCTCCCCTCAGGTTCTACTTCAGTTTTAGATCTTAGTATCGCAAGCCCACAGCTGGTGAACAGTTTTGAATGGACCGTTGACGAGGACCCATTGGGGAACGACCACTTTCCCATCTGGTTACACTATCAAGGAAGTTCCATATTAGGTCCCCGACCACAACGATGGAACCTTAAAAAAGCGGATTGGAAAACGTTTGAAGAAAATGCACAGCGTGTCTTTATTTATCACTACAATAAGCCACTAGTCTCAATCGAGACGTTCACATCTCTCCTCTTAGAATCTACCACCGAATGTGTCCCGAGAACGACTGGTTCCCCTCGGCGGATCCCAGTTCCATGGTGGACACACGAGTGTCGTGATGCCATTCGGACTAGGCGACGCGCATTTCGGATTTTCAAACATGACAGCACCACCACACATTTAATCAACTTCAAACGTGCTAGGGCTCTCGCGCGCCGTACGATACGGGAAGCAAAGCGGTCTTCCTGGCGTGAGTATGTAAACTCTTTGAACCAATTTACCCCTCATTCTCTGATCTGGTCCCGAATTAAAAAAAAATATCCGGTCAATTCAGCACGGTTCCTCTCCCTGTACTAATCATTGGCTGAGGTGGTTCACCCATTGGATGTGGCAAATGAATTCGGAACTGTACTTGCTGAGAGAAGTCGAACCGGAACGACAGACAGAAGCTTCCTGCGCTACAAATCCGCCTGCGAAAAGTCCGTGATTGATTTTTATATGCGACAATATTTTTCATATAACCAACCGTTTACCGAATCTGAAATACTATCGGCCATCTCTTCACTTAAAAGCGCCGCCGAGGGCCCGGATGGGGTGCATAATGAACTGTTGAAGCATTTGCCAGCGGAGGTGATCACGTTGCTCTTACGTGCCTTCAACAATTTATGGGAACTCGACATATTCCCTTGTGGAGGGATGCCACGGTTGTCGCGACAATAAAACCTGGCAAAACTGGCAATAACCCTTTAGACTACCGACCGATTTCTTTGACGTCTGCTTTGTGCAAGTTATTTGAGAAAATGATATATACCCGTCTTTCGTGGTTTCTTGAAAAATATGATCTCACGAATTGTCAATGCGGCTTTCGAAAAAAACAGAAGTACAATAGACCATATTGTGTCACTAGACACCGAGGTGAGGGTGGCCTTCCAGAGAAAGCGCCACCTAGGTGCAGTCTTCTTTGACATTCAAAAAGCGTATGACACCACCTGGCGCCACGGAATTCTCCTGAAACTTTTTAAGAAGGGAATCCGTGGCCACATGGGCAACTTTTGTCAGAACTTTTTTAAAGAACGAAGATTTCGAATTCGCATCGGGAATCACCTCTCCCGATGGTTCGTACAAGAAAACGGCGTCCCACAGGGAAGCGTACTCAGTGTACCGTTATTCGGCATCATGATAGACGACATAGGTGATTCTATCCCGCCGGCCATGGGACGTTCACTTTTCGTAGATGATTTTGCTATTTGGACTTGCGCCTCAAAAACACCAACCTTGCAAAGACAGCTGCAACTAGCAGTTGCAAGCCTGGAAAAGTGGGCGAATAGGAATGGATTTTCGTTCTCAGCAACAAAAACTGTCGCCCTCCACTTTTGCCGTCGTCGGTGTTGTCAGGATATGCAAATTAAATTGTATGGTAAGAATGTGCCCGTCCAGCCCGTCGTGCGATTTTTGGGAGTGGAATTCGACCGACGTCTTACATATAAGCAGCACCTAAAGACCCTGCGTGGAAGGTGTTTTAATGCACTGAACATATTGAAATGCGTTGCTCGTACTTCTTATGGCGCAGATCGAGATACACTTATGCTGTTATATCGTTCTTTGTTACGCTCAAAGCTCGATTACGCCAGTTTTATCTATGACGGCCAGCTGCATCCAACAAACGCTCACTTGATACCGTTCATCATGCGGCTATCCGTATAGCAACAGGAGCATTTCGTACCTCACCAAAGTCAAGTCTTCTAGTCGAGGCACACGAGCCCCCTCTTTGTCTGCGCAGAGAAAGGCTGGGAATGCGCTACGCCTGCAAGCTTCGCCAGTTCCCTGATCACCCCGCTTACTTACATGTTTTCTCGAGACGGTTGTCGACCATTTTCTCCACAGATCGAATGTTGAGTGTTGCTCCGTTCGGTGTGCGCATACGTAAGCTCTTCCAAGAAAGCCAAATTAGACTCCAAGGAATCCGGAAAATTGAGCACATGGAGACCCCACCATGGGAGTTGGTCGCACCCGAGGTGGATTTTTCCCTCACTAAGACCAAAAAACTGATGTCGCTCCAGAAGAGTTCCGCTTACTTGCCCTCGAACACATCGAATCATTTCATGGATGGGTGACACATATACCGATGGTTCTCGAACGGATGATGGTGTTGGCAGGCATTTATTTGCGGCTCCGTACCCGATCATTTCCTCCCGAAGTACGCATCTGTGTATTCGTCAGAGCTCGTCGCCATTTTGAAAGCGCTCTGTTATATTGAAGTGTCAGGGGGTGACCGTCATGTGATTTTCACTGACTCCTTGAGCAGTCTTTTAGCCGTGAACACATTTTATCCCTCCAACGGACTTGTGCGTGATATCCTAAAGTGTCTCACCGCTGTGCACCGCTTGGGACGGCGAGTTGTTCTGTGTTGGCTTCCTGGCCATGTTGGAATTGCTGGGAATGAGTTAGCGGACGCTGCGGCGAGGCGAGCAGCGCATGCCCCGTGCACTCGATCGCTACCGCTTCCCGCCACGGATCATTACCGACAGATCTCCATCTTTCTCCTCAACAAGTGGCAAACAATGTGGGACGCAACCCAAGCGAACAAGCTGAAAGCCATCAAGCCACGTTTGGAACCATGGGGTTCGTCCAGTCGTATGTTTAGGAAAGAAGAGGTGACTTTGTGTCGTCTTCGGATTGGGCACACTTACGCCACACACGGTTACCTGCTGTGCGGTGGCGACAGACCCCAGTGCGCCAGATGTCGATCACCACTGACAGTCCACCATGTTCTGATCTCGTGTCCTTTATATGCTGACCAACGCAGACGCTATTTTGGATCTCTCCGTGCGGCCTCTCTTAGCAGTGTTCTTTCCAACAGCTCTCCCATTGTCCAATCAGGACAACTGATTGATTTCTTATCCGAAGCGTCGTTTTCAGCTATATACACCCCTCGCCGATAACCACGACGTGTACACTTCGTAACAGATTAAAAACTGTGTCCGCGTGTTGACGCTGGGTACCGCTTCTAACGGCACCACCATGATCATATAAGTTATGGGCGCAATATGACCAGAGTAGTCGAAGCGCCCGAAAGCCCAAATAACTAACTAACTAACCCACAGGCTTCTTCTTCTCCAGGACATCTTACACCGGCTCACCCTGCTGAAACGAGAGGAAGATCCGCCTCTTTCTGCTGGATCCCGAGCCACGGGTTGGCAGCTTCGGAGAATGAACTTTGCTGACGCAGTGGCGAAACGAGCGGCACAGAAACCATGGCACTCTCACCCTCCTCTACCTCATGATATTTTTTACCCACTGATCTCGGAGTACATGCTTGAGAAATGGCAAAAGTATGCTGGGACGCCCTGACCACCAACAAACTCCGAGAAATCAAAACAAAAACAGGTTACTGGCCCTCGTCTTCCAGGAAAGTTCTGAGCGGAGAAGGTAGCGCTGGCAAGAGTCTGAATCGGACACACTCCCCATGCCAGCACTACAAACCTCCTGCGTAAAACAGTAGGCAAGATACAAAAAAAAAAAATGCAGTTCTCCACTAACGGTACATCACAGCATTCTTACATGTCAGCACTACTACATGAGAGAGCCCCAGTACATTGGAACCAGCAGGACGTTCCAAACCTTCTCTGAGACGACTTGAACTGCTTAGGAAACGGTGTCACTAGTCAGGCAAAATGGGATTTTGGTATAAT